>OW386285.2:324059372-324386872 GCA_936432065.2 Rutpela maculata | reverse complement strand
AGTAAACTCGTGTATTCGTCGAACTCCGTTATGTGAATGATAAAATCACGTTAAATAGCTTTTCAGCTAATCATAAGCGATCCAAAATTTTTTAGTAAAATATTTTTATATTATTTTTAGTCAGCCATAATTACCAAAAAATACAAAATTTATAAATTCTTTTTAAAAGGCTTGCATTAAATTCTGAGGGAGTTAAATGAATCTCTTTTCCACCAAATTGATTGTTAGTGCACGCTTTCATTTTTATAGTAAAAAGTAACTTACCTTAGTTGGAGAGGCACGATTCTTTCACATTGTATCATTTTACAGAATCTAATGGTATTATTTTAAACCTGTTAAATAAATGATATTCTTTGAACTAATTGCATTTTATTGATGTTGCTAGGTTGTATCCCTGGAGTTTTCGTTTAGAAAACCGAAACAACTGCGTTAATCGGAACCTCATGATTCCGCAAGTTTGATACTTAGTGTGATTTTTTTATGCGATTTTTCCAGAAATACTTAAGTGTAGAGTTCGGTATTAGTACCAAGCACGTCAAATTTAGATCCCGTCGGACAGAAATCTTCAACAGGGATTTTTTTTTATGCAAAAAATGCTAAAATTCAAAGGCGTTAAACCCATTATTATTGTATAAACAGATACAAATCACGTCAAATTCTAATCCCGTCGGAGAGAAATCTTCGGTAGGGATTTTTTTGTGCAAAAATTACAAAACTTCCTAGACGTAAAACCCCTTATTGTCAGTAAATAAATGAAATCACGTCCTGAGAGAGCGTCGTTAATTATCTGACCTATTACTTGTCTATCGAGCTATATCTTATCTCGAACCCGCTTGGGAGTGGAAGAACGGGGCAGAACGCGGCTGGCGCCCTTCTAAAAATAAATTGGTGACGCGTCACCTAGATGCACGGCAGTGAGTTCTTCTACAACGTCACGTATTATATCAACTATTTCACGTTAAGTTCACTGGCCAGCTTGCCTAGGATAACAAAAGCCATCAGGACCACTACAACGGCTGCAATGGGGACCATCCTTGTACTCACTCCTTTGCATGTCGAAGTGGAAGTGGAGGCTAGGAAGGCAGCAAATAGACTGTTTAAAGATGAAATGTGGAATGCGGCGGGACAAGGGCTGGGGCACACAAAGACCTTAGCTCTACCTGAAAGGAACCAAGCCGTTGCTTAGTGAGAGCACGACCGGTGTCCTCCTGTCTAAGTTCACTATTCCATATACAGTCGTGTTCGCTAATCGAGACGACTGGGAACGCATTAAAATTAATCTTCTGTGTCCCGGAGGTATGGAATGGTACACAGGAAGACTCAGGAAGGAACCGGGTTAGTGCACACGGATGCAAGCCAATGGCTCGCATATCGGCGCCACTTGGTAAGTATCCTAGTGTATTTCTGGCCGACATATATGCCATTGTGCTGTGTGTGAGCGAAAACCTCACAAGAGGTTTCGTCAATATGCACATTTATACAGTGTATCCCAGGATAGATGTAACAAGAGGTGTAATGGACCAAAAATTTTGGAATTTTGGAATGGTATTTGGGGATTGAGTCCTGCTTGTTGTAAAACTAAAGTATACCAAAAATGACTTGATTTGGTGTTCTACAGGGTGTTTTATAAGCAAAGTTGTAAAAATCACCACTAATAAAGTACCTTTATTTTTCAAAATATGAAAAAATTCCACTAAGAAAAGTTATTTAGAATGCAATTTTATATTTTTATACCAAAGTTCAGGAATATAAAATTTTTTTTTTTTTATTTTTAAAACTCATTAATCTTCTGTTAGTAATTGTTTCTTGTTTTACAATTAGTTCGATTAACATTATAACTTCTTACATCTCGTATATTCAATTTTATATTCCTGAAATTAGGTATAGAGGTATAAAATTGTATTCTAAATAACTTTTCTTAATGGAATTTTTTCATATTTTGAAAAATAAAGGTACTTTATTAGTGGTGATTTTTACAACTTTGATTATAAAACACCCTGTAGAACACCAAATCATGTCATTTTTGGTATACTTTAGTTTTACAACAAGCAGGACTCAATCCCCAAATACCATTCCAAAATTCCAAAATTTCTGATTCATTACACCTCTTGTTACATCTATCCTGGGACACATTGTATATGTAACGACAATCGGGCAGCTTTGAGGGCTCTTGCATCATACAAGGTGGCCTCTAAGCTGGTCCTGAAACATTCTGACTGAGCTCACAACTTATATGGGTGCCCGGATACAATGACGTCGAGGGCAACGAAAAAACAGACCGTTTGGGGGGTAAAGGAGCAAAATCTTCCTTCCCTGGCCCGGAGCCCGACTTCGATCCACCAAGAAGCTTGATTCAATCAGAGCTGCAAGACTGGGCTTTGGCACAGTTTAGCAACTATTTGGTTCAGGCCCCCGGAATGAGGCAGTCGAGGCTTCATATAAAAGGGTCTTCGCCGTAAGGTGGCTGCTTGGGCTCGATAGAGAGCGATTGAGACGGATGGTAGGCCTGATAATAGGACACTGTCATCTGAACAATCACCTGAATGCAATGCGGTTGAAAGATGATCCTACTAGTCGGTTGTGTGGGATGTAGAATGAAAAAATCACTCATATTCTATGCCATTGTGCATCATTAGGCCGCGTCCATACACAGAACAACTAGTGACGGAAACGCGACGACAACTGGAGTTGCTGCCTAGAGAGTTGCTAGTCTCTGGAGACAGGTTTACAGATGTGTTTATACCAAGGCCACGCAAGTTCATGGTTAGTCGTCATCTCAAGAAGACGTTATTATATTTGCAGTGTTTTTAGTATGTCATACCATGTGAAGAAAAAAAGGCTGCGAAAACGTTCAAATAGACGGTGCAGCGTTCACCCTTACAATATTATGAACGTGAACCATAGTCAGTGGCATGCAATAAATGATTTGGAAAAATACCATTATTATTTTCCTGCTCTGACGCCATCGTTTAAAAAAATACATTGTGTTTCATTGAAGTACAGTCACCAATTGAGGCTCGAGTTTACAGCATGTTGTGACTAAAGCAATTCTAGTTACTGCGTTGGTCGCCAGTCGCGTCGCCGTCATTTTAGAATTGCTCAAGTATAAACATAGACATTAAACTCTGTGTATTCTTACACAGCAACTCCAGTTGCCGTCGCGTTTCCGTCACCAGTTGCTCTATGTATGGATGCGGCCTTAGTAGCGTCAAGGTATAGGTGGTTCCGAAGGCAGTTTCTACAGCCGGAGGGACCTTTACTCTGTAAAGGACTGCTCTCCGTGGAAAGCAATGGTCTTTTCTAGGGGATCCTAAATGTCGCGAATGTACAATGGGCCGATAGGCCTGAGTACTGCCGATTTTCTGATCTGCTCACGTTTTTAATAATAATGATAATAATAAATATTTGAAGATTTTAGACCAAGCTTTCTATAGTGGTCTTAGTTATAACCTGCAGTTGTTGTCGGTTTGCCTCGTGTTTGGGTTGTTGGGATTGTCTGACCTTGCGTTGTTGTAAAAAAAATACAAAAAAAAATCATTGGACCTCTCGAGAGAAATGACAAAAAGCATATTCTTTCATTGACGAAGTTCATGATTTTGATAATAATTATTTACTAAGTTCAACGAAGCAGAAACAAAAGTGTTTAATATAAGACAATCCAATTTAATGAATTCGGTGCAGATTATAAACACCAAATTAGATTTTTTACTTGTAGCTTGCGAGATTTTTTCCAAGAAAAAAATATGTATAAAAACACATTTTGCATACATTTCAATTAAAAAGGTTCAATGCTTTAGCATATTGTTATATTTCTATTGAATAATTGTAAATATTAATTTATAACTTTTACGTAATGTAAAAGCAGGTATGCATTTACCTGATACGTAAAAATAAAAATAATTTTCTGACTAAGCTGGAATTTGCATAAGTCTGCATTTTGGATGAACATGACTGCTATTTAACTATTAAATTAGCAATTAACTTCAGATAATAATTTATGAGTTTTTTTTTTTTTTTTTTTGGCGAGGGGGGGAAACCCACACGGGCTGCCTATCCCAACTAGGAATAGGTCTGAGTGTCAGACTCAAACTGACTAAAACCCCTCCTCTAGGGCTCGTCTGTATGAAATACTCCGAATGCACTGCAGCCTCCTGGGCTTATTGTGCTTACCCTGTTTTTATTTTTTTTTTTTTTAGTTTACACTCGTCCATTTTAAAATTCCTGTGTCACTGACAAGGTGATACAGGTCTGAAAATGGACGGGTCTTGATGGTTTCCGGGTCTGTTTGTGTTTGCCCGTAAATGTTATACCTTCTGCGGATCAATGCCTCGCAGTCATGTATAATATGTTCTACAGTTTCTGGTACCTTGCCGCACAGTCTGCAGCTAAAGTCGCCAGCAAACTTTCCAATTAAGTGCAGGTACTTCTTGACGGGGAAGTGTCCCGTCAGAAGACCAGTTATGGTTCTCAGCTGGATCCTGTTCCTTGTGAGCAGTTCTCCAGTTTGTTTTGAACATGGTCCATTGATAAGTGTTTTCCCATGTCGATTTCCTGGAATATTTCTCCAGTGGTGGTTGTGTTTACTCCTGACCCAGTCTTTGATTACCCTTCTGGCTGAGCCTTTTGTGATACCCAGCGCAGGTTCTGGGCCATAGAATATATTCGCTGCTCCTTGTCTAGCAAGTTCGTCAGCTTTCTCGTTGCCCTCAATGCTGGTATGTCCTGGCACCCAGAGTAGTCTTACTCTGTTCCGCTCACCCAGAATTCTGAGCTCTTCGTGGCAGTCCCAAACCAGTCTGGAAGACACTTTGTTAGAGGCCAGTGCCCCAAGTGCCGCCTGACTGTCTGTTGCGATTGAGATCTGCTGGTTCACGTATCGCCGTTTAACATTCTCGCGTACACACTCGAGTATAGCCAGAATTTCTGTCTGGAATACAGTGGAGTGCCGTCCAAGAGAGAGACTTATACTCTCTCTCGGCCTCAGACCATGTACTCCTGCTCCAGCTCCCGATTCCATCCTGGACCCGTCAGTATACCAGACCAGGCCTCTGCGTAGAACATCAGGAGCACCTGTTATCCATTCCTTCCTATCTCCAATGGTGATAGTGAAGGGCTTATTGAATGTAGTTTTTGGTGTCATGTAGTCCGACCTCATGCTCAGTAGAGGATCCACTACATTGTTTATTATCCTCATGTGCCCCGAGTTACCTCCAAGAGGAACTGGGTTCTGAGAATTTTGTAGCCTGTAGGCTCCCATTCTGGCCTCCCCCTGAATCACAAGACTCAGTGGAGGGAGGTCTAGTAGGGTCTCCATGGCTGCTGTTGGGGTGCTTTTCATTGCACCTGTAATTCCCAGGCAGGCCAGTCTTTGCACCCGGCTCTCAATAATTTATAAGAAGTTTATAGATAAATTATTGGCATTGATATTTATTGATTATGTCACACATTCGCAACATATCAATCTAGCATACTGATCTAAAACAATTTCAAGAACTAGAAAAAATATTTCGAACTCCTTACTCCTCATCAGTTAGGCATAGAAGCATTTGTGTAAAAAAGTGTAAATTAAATTTAAAAATTAACAATATGTTGAGAGTTGAAGAAATTGAAACAAACAAACCACAAATAGGTATTCATTTATCTCTAAAAGCCTCTTGGTACTCTTTTTAATTTTACTTTTTACTAATTCTCTGGCATGTGACAAAAGTTTTATTCATGACTTGTTTTGGTATACTTTGAAGTAGCCATTAGGTAGGATTAGTGATACTAATAAAATTTTTGTGGGTAATAATGAGTTTCTCGAAAGGGAAAGGCTTTTCTTACTAATCAAATATTATTATGAAGGCAAAATTTTTTAATAATTATGAAATTGTAAAAAAATGTCGACGAAAATCAGTTGCCGGATGAAAGTAATAGAAGGGGTTAAAAAAGTTTTGTTTTGTAAATATCTTGAAAACCACGAATTTTGTCAAAAAGCGCTAAATGTACAGCTTGAAGCTTATGATTTACCAAAACTGAGAGTTCTACAAAACAAATATTTATTACAAAATTGAAAAGTAATTAGATTTTCTACAAATTGGTTCTTAGTATAATCCTCTGCGATAAAAAGTTATATTTGTTGTTAGAAAAATACGTTTTTCTTCAAACGTCAGTAAATGACACTTATTAACTCATTTCACGACATTAAGGTTTGACATTTTAGACGGCTATGAGTTGCCGTTAACAACGGAGGTGAAAGTACTTTTGTCCACGACTATTAAATAATGTACTCATTATGTATGTGTTTCCTCAAGGATAATGCTGTCCATTATTCCCTGTAGTTTTTTGTGTTTTTCATTATCTACTAGTGAATAATGAGGACGGTCAGTTGTTTATAAGAAATCACGGGTACTTCTTCAATTCGAGTGCAATGTCGCAACTTTTTAGTACAATTTATGGCCAGTTTCTGAAACGTTAAAGGAAATTATTCGTTAACTGTCATAGCTACAATTTTGTGAACAATTTTACTGTTATTATCAAAGAAGGAGGGTCTCTAAGGCCGGTTTTCGGCCTATTTTATTTCTTGAGGAAAAAAATTTGAAAAACATTTTTTTAGTATCTACTAACAATATTTAATCGATTCCACCCCAAACGAAACTTTCCCCCATCCTCCCTTTTTACCCCCTGTCACCCCCTCCACCACTTCGGAAACAACGAAAATACACGTACAAAATCAAAAATATCCTTATTCAGTAAAAATCAAGTTAAAATGTTTCAACGGCCTCCAAAAAAATCAACTGAATGCTGATTATTTAATAGTTTAGGGAGGTATAAATAGAGGAGGTGAGTGTGGGAAAGTTTCGTTTGGGGAGGAATCGATTAAATATTGTTAGTATATACTAAAAAAATGTTTTTCAAATTTTTTTCTCAAGAAATAAATTAGGCCGAAAACCGGCCTTAGAGACCCTCCTCCTTTATGAATAGATAACTTTATTTAACGTTTCAGAAACAGACCCTTTTTTATCATACAATTTCGTATTTAAATTTTATTGAGTAGGCCGTTATGTGTCAAAGAAACGGCCTGTCAAATTAAATTTAAACGTCAACGTTATTTAAAATAATTTTACATATTACTCAAAAAGTATAATATAATTAATTCATTAATTAATTTCTTCAGTAAACAATTTAATCAAAAATATTTAATAGTCGAGGACAAAGTATAGTATTTTACTCGCATATAATGGCTACTCACTCGTAAATCACTCTGGTGATTTACGACACTCGCCTGCGGCTCGTGTATTAAACTTCACCCTCGTGAATAATAGCCATCATTACATGATCGTTGAATAATATACTATTTCTGATGCTGTGAGCGGCAGAAAAAGTATTCCATCTATAGCAA
This sequence comes from Rutpela maculata, assembly GCA_936432065.2. Lineage (NCBI taxonomy): Eukaryota > Metazoa > Arthropoda > Insecta > Coleoptera > Cerambycidae > Rutpela > Rutpela maculata. The sequence continues at coordinate 324,379,491 of OW386285.2, read as the reverse complement.
CGCCTATTTTATTTAATACGCCGGCCATGCGATATTAACACAATGCGTTTTTGGTGTTGAAATTCCAGATTTTTTATCTTTATTTTTTTATACCTAATAGACGTTTGAAGAAAAAAATAGCATGTTTTATTCGGAGTAAAACTGCAGTGGCGGCGCTTGGGAGGTGCTGGGGTGGGCGGAAGCCCACCCTGCAAATCCAAGCGCCGGTCGCTGCCCACCCTGTGCCGCCACCGCTGACTTGAGGCATCATGCCATATCTCTACGCTGGCGATGCAGGATACCCAGACAGCACTGGATAGCCTTAAGACAACCACTGGCCATACTTGGACAAGCGGGACGTCCTGGGGACGTCGTAAAGTGGGTTAATCCCGATTTCGGACCTTCTGTGGATATCTTTTTGGTGCAAGCTCGGGTTTGCCCATGGATGTCTTCAATGGGATAGCCCATGGTTGTCCATAGGAAGAAAAAGGGACCAATTTAGGTTAAAATCTGGACTACCACAGACATCCACACATAGTTGCATCTGGTCACCCATAGTACCTACACAGGATCAAAACTGACCTTGTGTAAAATCGTGATTACTGTAGACAATTTAAAATTTGGGGTATACTCACCCTCCTTGCGTAAAATCTCATATCGCAAAAAAATTAACTCTCGTAAAAGAGGCATTTGCAAGATATGTGCATTTCCTGCGTAGTGGATAGATTACACAACCTGTGTAATTTGTTATAACAGCAACAGAAGTAATTTGCACCTTACAAGGAGAGTCATCTAACATGAATTATTGAAACTAGCACTAAGAACGAGCTAGCCAATATCCCCATTTTGGCTGTTATTAGGACCATATTTTATAAGTAATATCTTCCGTCAATAAAATGTATTCGTCACAATGCATAATGCAAATATAAACTAAATAAAAAATTTTCATTTGTACTATAGGTGAATTTATCAATTATCATGAATTTGGGACCTACGTTAGCCCAACAAGATGACCTATGAATGGCCCTAGGCCTATGGCTCTAAATGCTGTCCTATAGATAGTCATGTAGGTTATTTATTGGATATCCCCATTTTGGCTGTTATTAGGACCAAAGGATAACCAGTGGACTTCCTATCGACATCCCAAATGAACAATCCATTTATCGGATATACGGGATAATTTTAAGATATCCCGTAGCAATCCTGTGCTGTGTGGGTAATAATACTATAAATGATAAATGTACACTTTGTTTTTTGCTCTTGCTTTGTTCTGACAAAAAACTTATTTGAAGTTTTTTGTAGCTTTTGCAATAATAAATCAAACGGCATGTATAAATAATACAAGAATAATATTTAATTTGTAGTTTTATCCGAATTTGTTATAATCATTTTTAAGTATAGGATTTTCAGAGTGAGAGGGAAATATGCCTTTATTTTCGATTTATTATAAATATTTTAAAAACCAAGCATAGTCTTGTCTATTGTTCTAACGAATACAGCTATATATTTTTTTTATTGTAAATTTATGTTGTACCTGAATATTGCAGTTTGTCAATGAAAACAGTTCTTAGTTTCATTATTAGAGCATGGCATTTACTATGTACAAAATTTATGATAAAAGCTGTATATGTTTGCATTCCTTAGACCAGTGGGAAGTACCTGAAACTATTTTAAAGATTATACCATTTATAATTTTTTAAATATTTATAATAAATTGAGAATAAACGCATATTTCTCTCTCACTCTGCAAAATCCTATCCTTAAACAAACAAATCATTACACATTTCTGTGTTAAATAAAGATTAATCAATTATCTTTTAAATGAGACCAACCGCGTTCATTAATCTCAATTACAGCATTTTTTTTTAGCCACTTGAATCTGATAGAAGTTAAGAAAAAAAAACATTTAAAAAAATATTTTAAAAAAATATTTTAAAAAAATGTTTAAGGCATACAGAAAAAAAGATAATACCTATAGTTCCATTAAGTATACTACCACAGCTGAACGATCACAGAGGGATTTTCTTTTATGTCTCTTAGTTTTTTCCTACACGTGTTTGAATATGACTATTTTTGAATTTGAATGTTTTTAAAAATTCTCAATTTTCTGCAAATATTTTGAATGTTTGCTTTTTAACGTCACTTTAATTGTTAAAAGCAAGGTAACCTACATTTCTCGAAATGCAACATTATCAAAATGGTCTTTCATAAAAAAGCTGATTTTTGAAATTTTAAACAAATTAGCCGCAAATAAGTGATAGAAAATTTAATTTATGATTAAAATTATTTTTAGACGAATCTATTTAGACCCAATCGGTTTTCTAATGACTTACTTTTTCCGTCTAAGTGCACTCTACTAAATAGAATTTGAATAATTTGAAAAAAAAGTCAATATAAATACATATTTATTTAAATACTTCCTTGTTCCTATTTAAACGAGCAACGTTTTTTACAATATAAATTCACGTAAAGTTTCATTACGCATCATATAACGTCTACTGAGTTGCATAATTCGTATAAAAAAGGTTCAAAGACCTATAATTTAAATATTTGTACAGGAGACAATGTACAATATTCAGTTGCTCTCCCACGCTTTTCAGGTATATAAGATAGGATATGTAATATAAACAGATGGCAAGGATCATATATCCACGATATACAGTTAGGTCGCGACCTAAGATCCTGTCATGATCAGGTAGAAATTGTCTATACCTTGCGTCAATTGTAAGAGGAAATGAAAATAAAACATTAAAAAATGATGCTGTAATTCAATCTTTCCGTATGAGATCATTATCTGAAAATAAGAAATGTTTCACCTGGCGAGTTCTCTACCATAGATCGATTAATATCGATGAAATTATACACGTTTCTTGTGCTGTCTGGAAGGACCTAACTAATCAAAGCGCTATATTATTATGCTGCCATTATGTATAGTATAACTCGTTGCAGCCTGAATATTCTAAAATATATTGTATTAAGTAGCGTATCCAAACATAATTTGACTCATAAAAAATTACACAAACTCATATAAATAAAGTGTGTCAAAAGTAGTAACTACTTTATTGTGGGTGATTTAATAATTAATATCTGTTTGGGAAAACAGATACGGAATCGGGATTCGCATATATTTCAATATCTTGAAATAAATACTTTGTCTTATCGAATAGTATCGCCAAGGTTTGTTAGTTTTTAAAACACTTTTTTATATTACCATTAATTTAATTTAATAATTATATTAATAGTTTTATATTCATGAGATCATCGCACTATATTTTGGAACCTAACTAAAGCGTTTAGCTACATTTCACACGAAGTACTGCTAGAAAAGTTTAAGAGATCTATGTTTTGCTGTACAGTATTGCATTATTAAGATCGTATTTAACTAATAGATCTCACACCATCAAAATAAACAACATTTTAATTTATATAAATGATATCCCAAATCCCAATCAACACTCTAGTGACATATTACTTCCACGTCCAGTGGAAGTATAGTAACGACAAAAAAATTTTAAAAAATTTTTATTGTCCAAATAGGCTTAAAATATCATGAAACGTCGAGATTTTAAGTTTGAGCGAAAAAAAAATTTCTGTCTGTCTGTCTGTCTGTAACTTTTTTTTGTGCGTACGTTTACTCTGGAACCGTTTGAGATATTGACTTGAAATTTGGTACACGAGATCTAGAACTAGATTATATTTTCATCTTGTTCCGTCGAAGGGTTGGGGGGTAAATTGGGGTAAATTTGGGGTAATTGGGTAAATCAAGCAGGTAAGAGTCCATGAAATTGGTATTTAGTATATACAAGAGAAGCTGAGGTCTCAAAAAAATTTTTGGCATTAGCCACCCCCATTACTACCCCTCCTTATTAAAGGGGATGAAAAAAAATGTGATTTAGTGCATGTACAGGAACCAGAAACCAGAAACCTCAAAATATTTTTTTACTTTATCCACCCCCCACTACCACCCCCCTATCACCACCCCCACCCACTACCGATGTGGGGTATCGTTTTATGGGTTTTTGGGGTAGAGGATTTCAAATATTATATTATTAAAGTTCCGTAAACAATTATTTTCACATACAAAGTTTTTTCGTTGTGAGTGACTTGGATAGAGAATCTGGATGTGGAAGTAGTGATTCCTTGGGCAGCGGTTTTTTTGTAGACGATACGACTATTTCGATTCAAAATTAAAACATTGAAGAACTTTCAGCAGCGGTTAGTGAGGCAGAACAGTGTATCACAAATAATGAACTCACCCTAAATCGAGATAAAACCTCTTCTCATTGCATGATGAAATAAGACACAGTGTTCTCGACCCCCAGAAATCAACAAAGTTCTTGGGAGTTTATTTAGGTGACAAATTGAACTGGCAAGTACACCTAAAAAATTTGTCAAAAAATATATTTATATTGAGAAATCTAGCACAAGAAATTGGTAAAGATGGTCTGAAAAATGCATACTTTGCACTATGACACTTTCTGCTCTCCTATTATGTTTTAGATGGAGACAAGTGTCAAATTAGAATTTTTGCTTTACAAAGACGAGCAATACGGGTAATATCTGGCATAAATTATAAGGATGACTGTAAAGAAGAATTTCATGAACTAAATATTATACAGTGCGTGTAATTGGACATGTACATTCACGTAGCGCGAGAGATATGACAACCCAGCAACAGCAAACTTGCCCGGCATAGATTAAAAAGTCTGCGCTAGATCACTGAAGCATTCCAATTCTTACTCCCTATGTCCAGCCCGCCACTACACACACTGTATTATATTATCAATTTATATAGTAGTGGCAGCCAAAGTTCTTGGGTCGATCCCCATAATAAGATAGAGTGAAATATAAAGAGCAAAATAATGTACGCGAAAGAAAGCGATATAATAACAACGATGCCAGCACTTGTGTATGTTAAAAGTTCCGCCCTCTATCCCCTCTTATTGTCCCTCCTACAGCTTGAGACGTTTATGATGAAAACAGCAGTTGTACTTGTCTTTCTGATTTCTATCCTTTCCAGATCACAGTCATTTTAGGTGGAGATGTCGAAGCGAATACTCTGCAGTGATGGGATAAAGTGGGGCAAAAAGACATCATGATTTGTTAAATTTATTTAGATTTATGCTGCATATTTTAACATGGCGTAAAATAATTTACGTTCCCAAATCTCCCCCAATGTCAAATCTCGGCATGCATTGCCGGCAACAGGTTAAAAGCTCCTCCCACAGTCTACACGTGCGCGCATCCCGTTCGGATGTCTGAATTAAACAGGCAGGCAAATATGGGCGTGCCGTTTTTTTTATACATAGTCCATGCATGTCCTCAAAACATAATCTTTGTCTAATTATGAAGAAATGACAGAAACAGAATGAGTTGACGCAAATGTATCACAAAGAAAATTCAGTAAAAGAGGAAGGATTATCTTGACGACTAAAAGTAGCTAGAGAGAAAAGTGGCAACAGTGTGGGTTTAATCTGTTTCTTTTCAGCATATTATTTGTCCATTTCTCTTCTCTTCTACCTTATATTGGCATCGACTCAATAACATGCCACTACAGTATGTATATATGAATATATGTATATATAAATTGCTTTTTAACTGACTTCGTAAAATTTTAAAAATAAGAAGCTTCTGAATTCGACCTACGTGTGTGTTTTTTTTATGTTTGTAAAATGATTACTTATAGATTCGCTTAAACGATTTCTATGAAATCTTCTGAAACTGTAAGGTGTTGGCTCGATGGTGGTCTCATATTAATTTCGTCAAGCTACGTTTAGTGCAAGGCGAGCAAACCAAGGAAAATAAAAACATTTTAGTCGAGAAAATATGCCGAATGCGCCGCGCCCATTTTGAGAAAAATGTACATGTAATTCGAGGCTGCGATGTTTTATCTCTATAGTGCATTATACCTTTTTTTGCAATTTTTTGCCCCCTAAAAGCATCCGGATTTGTTGAATGATTCCTCAACTCATTTTTTTAACAAATAGTGATAACATGGTAAAACTTTGAGACCAATTCATTTTTCTGTTAGGGCGAGTCATGAAAAAATTGTTGTTCTATTTATTTTTTCAATGGTTTTATTACACTTGGAAATCTGTATGTATGTATGTAGTATTATGTATGTATCAAATGCAGACACTGAAATTTTACCCACTTCCCGTTATCCTATCGAGCTGAAATTTTGCATACACGTGTAGTTCTGACGACAATATAATGATATAGTACCAAAAAGTGTGTTTTTTTTTTTAGTTTTAGCACTATAATTTTTAGTTTTTTTTATCGCATAGTGGATTCACTCATACGTTGTTACAAGTTTTTATTCCAAGATATTCTAAAAAATGGCGAAGGTTTCGGTACTATTTTATTAAATATGAATATAAATAAAATAAAATAATTAAGACGTAGCTAAGATGGCGGATTAACTTTTTCCGTGAAGTCATTGTGAACCTAATTAAAACTAAAAAGTTAAAAATAAATAAATTTAAAAAAACTTTTTAAAACGATGTTTCATTTTAAAATCAAATTGCACTAAAAAGCAGAACATTTTTTTTTCAGCTTTGTAAATAGAAAACCACTGGGCGCTCTGATTAGACGAAGTAATATTTTATGTACAAAGTTGAAAAAAAAAAATATTTTCTACAACCTAGAAGGAGAAAAATGGTCCTCGTGACGGTGTTAAATAATTATTTGTAATAGGTAAACAATTCGACGGATCATTATGAAATTCAATAAGATTCTTTTCTGATAATAAACGAAGTGAATCCGTTAAGAATTGCGATCTGTATAGTGTTACCGTACGTATGTACGTACAGACCAATTGAGCAATTTTAGAATTTAATATAAGTTTAAACCAATCTAAAATTATCAACTTTTAGAGTAGAATCTTAACTTCTAAAAAAGCTATAATTAAAGTCGATTCCTCATAAAATTTACCAACTAAAAATGATATCAGGCAAGCGCACTGAGTGAGAATAGAACAAACACACACACACGACCTGAGATTGATTGATTTACCAGCGTGCGGTAGGCATTGCTGCCACTATCACTTATACAGCTGGGCCTGCTACGTCCACGCTGGGTTAGATTAGGGTCATGCTTGTTGCCAGCAGCGAGAGCCACATGACGTATGGTAAAAGAATGTGGGATGGAAAGTGTAGGTATTTGCGGGATGCGTTACCGCATTGTGTCGTGAGGGAGCGTTTAAGCTCCCTTTTTTATGTGTTTGGTTCTGGACCTCTGTCTATTTTGAATCTTCTTGTGAAATATGTTGCCACGTTGTGTCGTAATATGGAGTGTTTATGCTCTTATTTTATGTTTCTGCTTCTTCGAGTTTTCTGATTCCTCGATTTTCGATCTATCGTTGCGATTTCTTTGTGGTATTCATTTGTTGATCCTGGTCCTCTCAATTGTTGTTCTCCACTGTAGCATTGTCTCCCTATTTTTAGTTTGTTGCTGTTCGGTGCTAGCGCTTTCTTCAGTAGATATGTTGGGTTCCTTCCTTGGGTATGTCCCCAATACTTCATTGCGTATATTTCTATAGTATTGATGTTTTGTGTCGCTGTTGTCCTCTTGTTGTTTAGTTGGACAATGTTCCTTTCTGCTCTTCTCAAAAACTTCTTCTGTTGGCTTTTGTTGTTGCCGCGTTTTTGACTCCATATGTCATCGTTGGCCGCCCTATGACGGCTATGTACATACATTTGGTAAGGTCCCATGACAGTTTATTTTTCTCAATTAAGGTAGGGTTAATATAAATATAAAAGATTTTTGGTTGTGATTTTAGTCAGTATGGCAAATCGTATAAAATATGGAAAAATATTTAATGTATTCAATGTATATTGTACGCAAACGGTAGGCCATCTTTTTTTCAACAGTTTTATAACAACTTGTGTAATTGTCATTGGCAGCCTGTTCGGAAACGCGGAAAATGCTTTAATCACATACAAGTTCACGTGACCGTAACAGCCCTTTGGGCCCACGCAACGGTATGCCTTATCGTCATAAGAATATAAGTATCATAATGCCTTCTAAAAGGCGTACTGACTAAAATCACAACCAAAAATCTGTCACTAACTACCGATCTAATATGCACAACTCTCCGGCATTTTACGAATAACAAATTTTATCAACTCGCATGGGTTCGTAACTCATATTAGGTTGTTTTATTTATTTAATATAAAATTTTCTCATTTTATTCTGCTTGTATATATTTCAAGAACCATTCGTATTGCGTAAATAACCGTTAAACCAGTGAGTTTCCGTCGAAGACTGTAATATCTTTCAATATATCTAACAGCTAATGTAACATTTTAAGCTTTTGTATACCGTTAATGCTGAAAGATACACAATAAATGCAGAATGACCTAGAGGTCGGGTCCTGACTGTCTTTTCCTGCTTCGGAGATGATAAAATGTGATCTATGTAATATAAAATATTAAAATTCACGAGATAAGTTGCATAATGGAAAAATAGGCGAGTGAGTGTTTGGTGTCGTCGTACTTCATCGTACAACTAATCCAGGGAAATGAGGTTTTGGCCGGGATTGTGACTCATCCAGGCAGAGACCACGATTTTTAGGTAGTATAGGTGTCAATAAATGAAACCTATATAAAATCTGCGGTCGATTTTCTGCATATATTTATTTACAGCCATTTTAATGCAAAAAAATGGAAAAAACGTGTTTTTTCACACTTTTTCACCTGACAGTAAAAAGTAAACTACCTTACAGATAAATCAAATGAATCATCTTGCAGGAAATTAAAAAATCTTTAAAATGGCGGTTGTTAAATGTCGATATAGTTAATTGTTGCTAAGATAATTGCAAAATGCGGAATTTTATTCAATAAACAATATCTTGTGTAAAAAACAATCTAATGTTTTGTCCTTGCGTAAATAGTTGACTCTCATAGTGCTTAATATCTGGTAAAAATTTCAAATCGATTCGTCAAATAGTTTTTGCAAAATTGCATTAATTTATCCCAGAGACCTTTTTTTTGCAACCCCACCACGTCCAGAGAAATCAAAATACAATGATTCTACGGCCTCCACCTGAAAGGGAAAGACTTGATTTACCAAAATGCTTTGTTAGATATCGAAAAAATTAATTTTCAGACCTGCAAAATGACGTTGCAAAAGAACTCAGATTTTTACCTTATAAACAAATAGAATAATTTTTTAACAATTGATTGTAGAGCATCGGTTTTTCGATATTTGAAAAGCTGATTTTTTCAAAAATTCATAGCTCCTTTGTTTATAATAATTAAGAAACGTAACAAGCGCCATTTTAAAGGTGAAGAGTTGAACTTTTAGTGTAAAAAATTTGAAAATGATTGCACTTTCTCAAAACTATTGGCAAAGCTTCTAAAATGAGGCTCGAATCAACTTAGCTCGGAGGTTGTGGAGGGGGAACCCTCAAATCCGCGCATTCAAAAATTGAAACAGCATCTTCAAACTGACCACATAAGTCATAACTTTGGTGTTTGTTAACCGATTTTGATGTTTCTTTTTTTCAATTTGGGGTACCTTTTTGCGTACGTTAATAATATTCAATCTGTTAAACTATTAACATTAATATTAACAATGTAATTTGTTTAAACATTTAAAAAAAATTTTTTTTTTGCAAAATATCAAAATTTTTTGTTTTGTTCTTGTTGAAAGTTGTAGAAAAGGCTTATGTACACATAAATATATATCTTATTGTTATAAACAATTGAATTTTTCAAATTTATAAAATAAAAACGATATAATTTACATTTTTAAGATATTTTTCAAATGCAAAATTACCATACAATTTATGAAAAGTGCTTATTAATTTGCGTATTATTAATTATTAATAAATAATAAAACAAACCATTACTTCCTTCTCCATATCATTTTCTATCTTAAACAGTTGTTATTTCACATATTTCACCTTTCAGAGAGTACTTTCCGCTGAACTTAATTTTTAAACTTCTTGAATAAAATTTAAAATGCGGTAAATGTATACCAATAAACACCTTAATAATAATAATAATAATTGCATTGTTTACTGGCGTACATAGAACATAATAGAATAGTATATAATTTATTGACTACGTTATGTAAATACATTTGGAGCAAGTCACGTTTCAAATCATGTGCATACATGTAAACTGTGATAAGTACATACAAATCGATATAACGTGTAATAAAATGTAATGACATCTAGAAGTAAATTGTAATAAAACCTAACAAACATGTTTATTGATATTGAAAGTCAATGTAATTTATATTAACAGTGAGGTGCCTCAATTACATACCATATTAAAATAGTCACATTATATGGTAATGTAAATAACAAACTCAAAGGTAAAAAACTGGAAAGAGAGAAGGGAAAACAATAAAAACCAATATTTGAGATATTATTGGGCAAGTGGCATACAAACTATAATGGTATATAGGTATAACAAAAACGCAAACGTAACAAAAAAGTAAATTTAGTTTTTTGAAATGTATGAACATTTTTTAAAAGAAAATTTTATGCTTGAACTACAGATTATACCAGAGAATACAGGCGGAGTGTCTAAATATTCCATTACAGAATAAAAGCAATGCTCAAGATCAGGGACCGAAACCGAAATTTATTTCGGTTCGGTTTCGGTTACGGTTTCGGTTAACTACTGACGTACACCACTTTCGGTTTCGATTACGGTTGGGAAAAATTCGTAATTACGGTGTGGTTTTCGGTCCGAAAACGAAATTTTTTCGGCTCGGTTTCGGTTACGGTTACCTAACGTACACCATTTTCGGTTACGGATTCGGTTTTCAGAGCAGCGTTAATTTGGTTTTCGGTTTCGGTTTTCAAAGCAGCGCTAATCAGGTTTACGTTTACGGTTTCGGTTTTACAGAATCTCTCATTTCGGTTTTCGGTTTCGGTTACGGTCCCTGCTCAAAATTACAGTTTATAGTTTTAAAAATAGTTTAATTCATCTGTTAAATTTTTGCTGGTAAGTGATTATAAAAATAGACATTCAGAGTATTTATTGAAAATTTTGAAAGTCTGTATCTAGATGTCATTTCCAGATATAGTAATATAGCTATGAAAATCGGAGTTTAAATTGAAAGTAGTTTTTAAAGAATGTATTTCAATTAACTAACGATAAATATACAGGGATGGCAATGGCATGATTGTAAAATTTTTAATGATTTAGTGGTAGTGATCAATGGGCTCTGCACTAGATAGTATTCTTAATACTTGTTTCTGAAATCTAAAATTGATTATTGCATTTGAAGCGTTTCCTCATAAGGTTATTCCATATGATAAATGCGAATGAAAAAGAAAATGGTAAGAACTAATTATAATTAGAGTTTCAACCTTTTTAAGTTGACAAAGCAAAAAATGTATGCTTGATAACTTTGAGCATAATAGCTCGATGTGAATTAACCAGTTCAAGTTACCATCAAGAGTAATCCCCAGTAGAGGAACAGAATGCCCTGTAGATTTCTACTATTAGTAGAAAAGGTTAAACGCTGATTTTTTATCTGTTTAGTTTTAAATTATTAGATTAGATTTTAAAAAGGAGCTGACTGATTGGTCTTGACCACCGCGACCCCCGTGGATCTATTGTGGCACTCCTTGTCTAATTTTAATTAGAGCTCCTAATCCAGTTTTGTCTTTTGTATCAGACTCCATAGCCTTGATAAGGGCTCCTTGGTATAGATATCTGCCTTTGGTTTCTCTTCGCCAAGTACTTGGAACCTGAGTCTGGCTAGGCCTACGCAATGGCACAGCACATGTACTGAGGTTTCCTCTTCCTCTTCACAGAATCTGCATGTTGCATCCTCTGCCGTGCCCATTAGACTCATATGTCTATTAAGCCTACAGTGTCCAGTTAGAAGACCTACAATTATCCTAATAGCCTTTCTATTTTGGCGTAGTAGGTCTTCCGCAAATTTGGCCGATCGTTCTTTAATGAACTTTTCTGTTTCTCTTGTGGGAAATTCTTCCACCACTCTAGAGATTTATTATGTATTAATTAATGCGTGGCTTAGCCAAACCGCAAAAGGGTTCAGGTCCCACTAGGGCTTTAGATGCGCCTTCCCGGGCCAGTTCATCAGCCTTCTCATTTCCCATTTAAATTATTAGCTGTAAACCAAGTATCCGCATTAAGTTCTGTCTAGGTTTGCTCTAGAAGTGCTAGATGGCGCTTTATTGTCATAAAAACCGTCACTACATTGTATTTAAAATGTACTGAATTGTGATTTTTGCAACTTTTTTAACATTTTTTCTTAGGTTTTCGATAAAAACATCCATCCGTCTTTTCTTTGCATACCTACATATTTGACGCTCAATAACCTTGATTTTCAAAGAACGTATGCTAATCAACAGAATTTCGCAACTCTTGCTTTAGTGCAGTTTGACTGACGGTTAAATTTAAAGCATAAAATGTCTGGAATTTTATTCCACCTGATTGTTAATGCAGCATTGGTATTATGGGTTATCTTACCGTACGTTCAGTAGCTCATTATTATGCAGAATGAGTAGGACACTAACAAAATACACTTCGGCACTATTTGTGTTGACATGCTCATAGATTTGTATGAACGTTGTTTATTCTGCGGTCTACAAAGTTCATAGGAATGTGATCATTGTAATCGCCCTGAATGGAACGTAACTAGTGCACTTTGGTAATAATTTTATTTAAATAACGAGCAATCTATAAGGAATACTTTATCTCTGACTTTTAAGTTAAGGTTATCCTATTAAAAATAGAGAAAAGAATGTGTGAAAGAGAGATTGATGGTAAAAGAAAATATTTAGTATTTTTATTTATATTTTTTAACATAACTTTTCTTTCTTAATATATACAGGGTGATCCATAAGTTGTAGTGATTAACAATTTACTTGTCAACCTCGCAGTACTGAAAATGTGACCCACTTAAGATCGCAACACCCCTGTATACCCGTTAGTGTAACGGGTATGATGCTTGATTAACTTCAAACTTTGGTGGTAAGAAAAGATCGATAAGGTGATTCTTTGACCAGAAAAACATTCGCCTCCTACAAATGCAAAACCACCTGCGGTACCAAAATATGCGGAAAAAATCAAAAAATCATGATAGGCATTTTTTATCGGAAAATTTTGTTAATGAAATTTGTTCAGAATTGTCCAAAAACCTAATTACTTTTAAAAATACTGCAAATTGCGAGGCAAATAGCTTGACAACTACCTGGCAGCTTGGGTTTAATTTCAAACAAAATTGTCATAGTACAGTTTCTAAGCAAAAACTCATTAAAATGATATTTTCGGACTTTGACATTATTTTATCCAAAATTTCAATAATTTTTTATTTTGATTAAATTTTGGACTTACGGTTTTAGGACAATTCTGAATAAGTTTCATTAACAAAATTTTCCGATAAAAAAATGGCTAATATGATTTTTTTGACTTTTTTCGCATATTTTGGTACCGCAGGTGGCCTTGCATTTGTATGAGGCGAATGTTTTTCTGGTGAAAGAATCAACCTTGTCGATCTCTCTTATCACCAAAGTTTGAAGTTAATTAAGCATCAATTAACGGGTAGACAGGAGTGTTGCGATCTTAAGTGGATTACACTGTATATGATATACAGGGTGTCCCATTTTCTCGATAACTAAAAGAGATATTTAAAGCCTGCACCAGGTATCCACTAGAGTATATCAATGACTTATTTTACAAATTGAGGTGTAGATGGCGTTGCGATGCTAAGAAATTATTTGATCCTAGGAACCTTGAAATGAATGCATGTGATAGAATATTACATTCTAAGCAACTTGTATGGTACGAGCAATTTTCGAGAAATCACTGGTTTTCGAGACGGACCTCAATATGATTTTTTAAGTAAAAGAATCGCAATATTTTCCATATGTCTGCAATTTACAGTCTAAAATTCAGTAGAATACAACATAAATACAATACAGATATTAGACAATACACAATAAGCAGAAAAGTCAAAATCTTTAAGTTCCAAATAACAGTTGCAGTCACCTTTGTTTTCCTCGGAAAAATTAAGTAAACATTAATATTTTGCGTATAAATAAATTTCTTTCATTACTATCTAAATCAGTCTGATTCGCTATATATGAAAGATGTTCCCAAGGACTTATCGTCTTTTTATAAACGCCAAGGCCATTTTTATACTTAACAAATTATGTTGAAGTTCAAGTATCTAAGAAACTAGTTGCTTAGAATGTAATGCTCATCACATGCACCTCATTTTAAGTAAGTAAGTAACTATTGATACAGTATACAAGAATGTATTTACATAAGTTGTTAACACAAGTTTAAAAAAATACATATTAACGTATACAAAATGCCAAAGTAATATATGCGTACATTTATACAGATACATATACATACATATATACACAAGGTTCCTAGGATCGAATAATTTATTTGCATTCCAACGCCATCTATACCTCAATTTGCAAAATGACCGCTTCTTAGTTATAGAGAAAATGGTTCAGGGGTTTTAAGTGGGAGACCCTGTATAACGTAGCATCGTATTTTCACCCTATCGCCCTGGAGCAGAAATTATGGATTTTCATGCGTCCATTACAACTTTTGTTCATCACACTCAAAACTACTTATCCCCAAAGTTACAAAAAATTTCAACCAAAGGTCAAATCTCATTAATTTTGTGCGGGGTCCTTTTTTTAGAATATGCAAGAAATTTTGATGACTTGGTAGATAAATTTTTCTATATGAGTATAAGTTGAAAAGTGATATTTCTGTATTTTGTTTTACTTTCCGATATCTGTACTGTATCATGAACAGCTATTACAATTTTTGTATGTCGAGAACTTACTATGAAAAGTGATAGTAGAGAATGACGGAGAATTTTTTGATGAGCTAGAACTCACTTTGGAGAGTAAATAAAACAAATGTTATATTACTTATTTAGGTTAACAGTAAATACCTATATGCCTGCTATACTGAAGCCATTTGATAGAGCTGGCTTGGGCATTTTATAAAATACTCAAAAGGACCGGCAAACTTATTTTTTCTAAGTGAGTTATTTATTTGACTCATAAAAAATTTCATGAGTTGCTAGGATTTTAACTGAAAAACTAATAACCAAACTTCGATTGAAAATATGAGTGTAATTACATCCATATTAAAATGGAATATTTAGAAATATACCTCAATACTTTAGTAGAATCTGTGATGGTCAATAGAGGCTGTCGACAAGGAGGCGTCCTATCACCCCTACTGCGGGTTATGGTCGCCGACAGCCTTCTATACAGCCTCAGGCTTCTTCACCATAAATTGGAAGAGACATATGGGAGTTAAGATAAAATAAGGCATGTGAGGCCTTCTGACTGTGTGGCAGTCGATAGGTCCTGGGGTTTTCACCCAGTACCTCCTTCTACTGTAATAACGCCCATGGTTTGCTACCCAGAGTAAGGCAAAAAACAGCAAGGTGTCAACTAGAGAGAGCATGTTCAAAGATTGGCGCGCCTCTGCGTTACTGGCGCGATGAAAAAAACGCCTACAGCTGCAATGGAGACTACTTTGCATCTCTTCTTTGAACCTATTCATAGAGGACGTAGCGTTGAGGGCTGCTCTGAGATTGTAATCTTAGGCCAGTAGTATATAAAGAGTACGGCTATGAGACATTGTGGAAGAAGTTACAATGCAAATTCATCTTCTGGTAATGGGGACCGATCGTATCCCTCTGTATATAATTTTAACAAGAACTGCGAGGTAAGTTTGAACGCGCGATGCATGAGCGATGGTTAAAAAATGAACTGTGGATCAGGGGCTGGGATCTACTCGGAAGAACTAAATCTACACTCGACTATACCGCTAGGCACACATACCACTAGATTCCAGGAGCAACTAGTAGGAATTGTGCAAGTGGTAATAGGAACCATGAATGCAAACGTCAGTGGTAGAACTGTGCTCATATCAACGGACAGCAGTGTAGCCCTGCTTGCCTTAAACAATTGTAGGATAGACTTTGGACTGGTTCTACAAATTAGAAGGGCAAGCGTAAGTGTTCGTGAACGCAAACTCACCCCCCTCCAAACAATCCTATCCAATCCAATCTGTGTTAAAGGATAGCATTTTTTCTTCGTTAGAAAAATGTTACTTTGGTATATAAGGTAACTTTTTGTTGTCAATTTGTTCTTTTTCTTCTTCTGTTCCGCATATAAGTTCACAGCTAACTACCCTTATTAGTGGAAGTAAGGAGTCGGAAAGTATGCAAAATTGTGCTAAAGTTATGAAATCTATTCCCTCCTACCGGAATAACAGGGTAAAAATTATATATACAGGACACGATTTTTAGTACAATATAATATTTGTTACAAGACATTAATATAACCCAGGGCGCTTACAAAGAGAATTACATGATTCATATTCATCGAAATGAACATCACATGCAATGCTATTGCTTCCTTCATGGCACGCATTGTTCGTTTCCGATTCATAATCGGAAATATACCCTTCAGGTATAAAATTTAGGAAGTTTACAGCACTATCATAACTATTACCGGATTCGTCTGTTTCTATGCTTGGATTATCGTCTTCATCCCCTGACTACGGATACTTTGAGGAAACATGATTTGCCCAGAAAATAGTAAAGGCGGCATAAACAAATAAAATGATAATACGAGTCTCTAATATCAGCCAAGTCACTACCTATTATTATTATTATCATAATAGGGGTGGTTTCCGACAGTTTAAATGTGAACCAGCTGGATGAACCAGCGTATAATCATTTTTTCTTGATCAAGGTCCTCGTAAACGGGGAGTGAACGTCTTTAACAAACAAACAAACAAAAAAAGAAGCACTTTTAGACCCCCTGGCAGGGTAGATTTTACCTCTAAGGGCGGTTGCAGTCTACCGCCTGACATCACCTTTCACCATCTATTATATTCCCATGAAAAAATAAAGAATTCCTGCAAAAATAGTCGATGCCAAGCTGTTAAATGAGAAATAAGCAAGAAGGGGGTGGTTTTTGGCTGTTTCAGGGGGCGCATGACTAAAAACTTTTTTCACCCTGTTGTTCATGTTCAGCACCCTCGAAGACGGGGGGGAAATAGGTTTCATAACTTTAACACAATTTTGCACTTTTTAGGGAAAATCCCGACTCCTTTCTTCCACTGTATGATGTCACTGATGTGTTCGTGGCACATTTAAATCATCGAAATTTAGTATTTTTGGAAGTGTTAGGGTGAAATAGCGTTTGGTCCTCTTCTTCTGCGCTATTGGAATTAACCAAAACAGAATGTGAAACCATGCAGAATAACCAGACATCTAAATGTTTCACCGCTGCCATTTTGGAGAGAATTCAAATCTGTTCCAATTTTTACACTGCGTAAAGATTAATAACATCATTATATTTTGACAATAATGAAGTTAACTTTAAGAAATGATCTCTACTGAACTCAATACATTTGAAAATTTCATCCAACACATGTATATACCATTTCCTGGTTATAAAAACATTATGGACCGAGCTATTAATAGACGCATGTTATTTTTATCGCACAAACGATTTAAAATTCAATCCATACTCTCGTACATAAATAAATTTACAACAGAAGTCGTTCTCATGTTTATTTGGTGCATTCCAACGAATCCTACAATATAATATATCACATTCATGTCAGGTAGATCTCACTGAATCATTCGCAAAGTTCATTTATAGCTATATTTTGCATTTTGTTTACATGTGATAATACGTTTAGTGACATTTTCTGTTTATAGCTTCCGATACCGCTTGTTGTTTTCTGCTGCAGTATAAATAATATCATATAAAGTTAAAATACAAAATCTACTGTTTTTTTTTTATAAAACTCTTAGAAATGGGAGAAATGCTTTTGAAATACTTAAAGAATTGTTTGTCAAAGACAAAAATAGACAACCATCCTATTATCTATTTTTTTTGCTCTACGAACTCAGTCGTCAGAGACCAAAAGAAAACTCAACCTGATCAAAATGGTTGAAAATTTGGATAAAGGTAATAAATTAAGGCATCACAAAAAATATGAAAAATAGTTTAATGGTATTCAGTCACCTAGCTTCTTATAGAAAAGTGCAACTTAACCTTAAGAAATTGGTTTCTGTGAGTTCCTAGCAAAATCTGCAAGTTACAGCAAATTGGTTCACGCCACTTTGAATTTTAGGTGTTTTTACATAAAAGTTTTCCCGCAAAAAAATATAAAAAATATGTTAAAAAAATCTTTTGTTTTCTCACTAGATTAATATAATTTGTTCAATAATAATAATATTTGTTCATGTAAGGACCTTAAAAAATGTTAAATATAATTCAAATTTGTAGTCGCCCTTCTCTCTGCCTCCGATACCAGAGAGGGTACGCTGGTAATACCAGTGATCACTCCCTACGCCGTAGAGTTAGTGATCACTGGGTCCGCGAATCGTGTGCTCTGAGCAGGCGTAACGAACCAAGGATAACGGCCTTCTGCATTCTTCCGGCTAAGATTTCTGCCGACTCTCGGCATGCCGGTATCGTCTTCAATTCCGAAAGCAGTGTACGCCTCACCCCACCTCCTATGATAAGAACCACTAGTTTAACAGTGTGGTCCGGATAGAGTCTACGGGGTTTGAAGAGAAGATCTCGATATTTAGTTCGTTTTTCCTCCTCTTTTAGAACAATGTTTGTTTCCCCTGGAGCGGAGAATTCAATAACAAACATTGTCCTGAGTTGGTGGTCGAGGAGGACTACATCAGGTTTATTGGCCTGTATTTTCCTGAGGGTGGGAATCGAGTAGTTCCAATAAATTAGACATCGCTCATTCCCCACTACGGACTCAATATCTCCCGGAGCGTAAGGCAGCACTGGTGTCTCGTCTATCCCATATGTGTGCCGCAGATGATAGTACAGCACACGTAATGCTCCATCATGTCTGTGAATATAGGCCGAGACAGCGTATGTCGGACATGCCGACAACAGGTGCATAAGTGTCTCCGGCGCTCTTCGGCAGACCCTGCAGTTTACGTCAGGGACCTCTATACCCAAGACATGACTTCGATAGACGAGTGTGTTAAAGACACCATCCTGGCAAGCCATAATGAACCCTTTGGTCTCAGACTTCAGCCCAGCTGACCTTAGGAAAGCAAAGGTCAGCTTCTCAGATAAGCCCCTCTCTTCAATGTTCTTGTAGAAGACTCCATGCAAGGGCTTATCTTTATGCAGTTGCAGAAATTTCCTTTGCTGTGCTGCTTTTGTATGGCTGAGTGGGTTCCAGCTCGGTGACAGAGCTCGGATTTACCCGCCCAGTATCGAAGTCGAGACCAAGTTCATCGGCTGCTCTTTGTGCTGCCTTAAATAAGAACGCTCCTATCTCTGCATTTTCATGGTCGCGAACCATGTAGAGAAGGGGATCCGAACTCTTGATGATCTTGCAAGCTCCATCCAGAGCCGACCTGCTATGTAGATACTCCAGACTCAAGAGTCCGCGGCCTGCCTGTTGTCGTGAGAGGTGTAACGGACGATTTTGGATGCAAGCTTCTGTTGAGATACATCATCTTTCGGGTTCCTACATCGAGTTGGCGCAGCTCGCCTTGTGTCCACTTCACTACCCTAAAGGAGCGTAGGAGGATTGGAACGGCAAGCATGTTAATTGCAGACACCTTATTCTTCTCCGACAGCTCTGAAGACCAAATCTGCCGGAGGAGGTGCTGATACTTGCCGCGGAGAGCGTTTTTCACTGTTAACACTTCTTGGGTGGAGCGTTGCTCAACACCCAAGTAGGTGTACGACTCTCCGGCATCTAGGAGGTGCAAGATGCTTCCATCTACAAGCTGCGCGTCCTCTCCGTAGTCACTGCATCGCCCTCTCTTGAGATGAACCAGTGCACATTTGTCCAAGCCGAACTCCATTCCGACAGCCTGAGTGTACTCATGTACCACCCTGAGAGATTGACGTAAATCCCTCTCTCTGGAGGCGTAAAGTTTAAGGTCATCCATGTAAAATAGATGGGTGACCTTATGCCTCCTATCTCCGGGGGTACCGCAATTGTAACCACGGGTTTTGCGAAGTTCAACGGATAACGGCAGTAGCGAAATGCAAAATAGAAGGGGACTAAGGGAGTCTCCCTTATATATTATTATTATTATTATTATTATTATTATTATTATTATTATTATTATTATTATTATTATTATTATTATTATTATTATTATTATTATTATTATTGTATTTTTCTTTTCTTAAAAATGTAATTTTTTTATGTAGTACCTACATGTGTAATATAACAAAAAGCATCATTTTTTCAAAATTTCTGATTGTAAACAATACGTAAAAAGTTATAAATGTATCCATAATGAAAATTAATTAAAATCTTAATCATCCAATTAATAAAAATTATTCAAAATTGTTCTGTGAAAATACAATCTGTATATTATCAGGAAGTTAAAGTGTTTAATCTGGAAGTTGAACGTTTTTTTGGAAATTCAGTTTTAATCTTGAAAGACGTGTATTTTTTTCATTTTTTCATAGTTTAAAAGTTCTCTTCATCGGATCTGACCACAAAAACTCAAAATGTTTCTAAATAAATTATGGATGAAATTACATAGATCCAAATCAGATGTGCCATTTTGTTAAAAAAATAATAAATCCTTTCTGATGAAACTTTGTGAAAATAAAGGGCAGCTGGATGTAAACTATTATAATACAGCGGTGAGAGCATAAATCATGGGGTTTAGTCCGAATGAGTGCGGAAGTTTTGAAACTTTGGGAAATTGTAGATTTCGATGCTCCGAATGAAGTGAAAAAGAAATGCAACATGTGATCTCAGCCGCCGGCGCCGCCATATTGAAAAAATGGCGCACAAAAACAGTTTCTTTTAAATATCTCGCTTCGGTTGCCTCATACGGCAAAAAAAATGTTCTTATGAAAATAAAAGAGCATTAAATTTTCTACAAAATATGTCCTATACATTTTTTCGTTAAACTAAATAGTTTCGGTGCAGTAACCGATCGAAATCAATCATTCTTGACAAAATTATGATTTTTTGTGATTATTCAATTTAGTGCGACTTTTACTAAGGAGTATTTTTGTGTTAAGACAAAATTTGTTTTCATACCTGAAAATCCTCAAATATAGTTGATTTTACTTGTCTGCTACGCATAACTCAATGTTCAATACTCGTTTCCACACCACCTTGAAGTGGAGTATATATGGCGCTTTTCACTTTTTTTTACGTGGTTGTCCTTTATAGCATTCAGGACATATTATCAAGTCCAGGAGTGGCAGGGGGTTTGTAGAAATATTGAAGAATGGGGCTGGAAATAGAATAATGCTGGGCTTACACCAGTAACAATGCTGAAATATTCTGCTTCTGAAAAGCTACTTAAATTCCTTTCCTCTAAATGCAAGAAAGGCAGGGTTAAAATGTTCTGTAAATTGCAAATTTTGTAACGGACAAAGCTGCGACAATGCACCAGTAAGAGTCGACGAGCTTCATGACGACGAAGAAGTCGACTCTCCAGACGAAACATTTCTCGCAAGCATGGAGAACAATTAATACGTAGAATCAGTGGAAAGCGCAACGGAAGTATTTTCCGAAGAAAGTATTGTTGAAGACTACAACGAATCTGAACCTTCGACATCAGTCACCTAAAATGTCTCAAAGAGCGGGCTAGTCGAGGATTATTCCTATAGGGGACAACTACCTTAAGGTGGTGTGGAAACGAGTATTGAACATTGAGCTATGCGTAGCAGACACGTAAAATCAACTATATTTTAGGATTTTCAGGTATGAAAACAAATTTTCTCTCAACACAAAAACACTCCTTCATAAAAGTCGCACTAAATTGAGAGATTATAAAAACTCATAATTTTGTCGAGAATGCTTGACTTCGATCGGCTGCTGCACCGAAACTATTCAGTTAAACGAAAAAATGTATAAGACATATTTTGTAGAATATTTAATGCTCTATTATTTTCATAAGAACATTTTTTGTCGTATGAGGTACCGGGAGCGAGATATTTAAAAAAAAAAACTGTTTTTGTGCGCTATTTTTTCAATATGGTGACTCCGGCGGCAGAGATCACATTTTGCATTTTTCTTATTTGATTCAGGGCATCGAAATCTACAAATTACCAAAGTTTCAAAACTCTCGCACTTATTCGGACTAAGAATCTACCTATTGACTGTACTATTATAGAAAATAACAAATAGAGATAATCATTATTTTCTCAAAAAACGAGATTTCCGAAAGATCTTTGAAGCCTTATAAAAAAACTGCCATTTAGTCACACTAAGCCTTTTTTTTAAATTGTATATCCATGGTTAAAAGTGTTCCAAAAAATGAACAATTAAAAATAATAAACATTTCTACAGTAATTAAAAGCTTTCAAAAAATAACTCATACATCTCATTTTTTTAACAAGCATTAATGTATCTTCACCCTTTCCATGTATTTTGGTCGTTCCTTTAGGCTGAAGCCCTGTTCTATAATGAGGTTTTCATACAATTTTCAAAAAACACGAAATATTTCTACAAAATGTTTTAAAAGTAACTTTTACATTTTTTGTTTATAGTCCATTTTCAAAAAGCAATTCATTAACACAAGAATACCGCAAACGAAATGTTATTAAATAAAAAGTAGAACACAAAACTCCATCATAAGCGTAGGTGTTACACATTCGTGACTTAATGTAGATCATTAGCAAATTGGTATGTGTCCACCTTTGACTTTGAAAGAGATTAACTCTTCTAAAACTATTATTGTTAACGGGTGTGGGTGTGGGTGTCTGTTGTTATACTTTAGATGCGCCTCCACATTTAAGGAACAAGCGTGAAAGAAAATGAGAGTGTTAACAAATAAACAACCATAGGCATGCATGACTGCAAATCGGGTTTTTAGAGCATTTTAAGCAGTTTAACGGTTGCATCAAGGCTGCTTCTAAAATAGTTAGCAAGATTATAATCTTCTTTAATTTCAGATAACTCTTGCTCCTTGTTTGTAGTTTATCTTTTATCTATATTAATTACATAATTATACAGGGTGTCTCAAGATTAAGTGCCTTCCTTCCAAGGGGGTATACAATACAAAAAAGTAAATGGAATTATGTCTATAAACATTTCTACTTTATCAGATTTTCCTGCAGGCAGGGAGACCACCAGGGACCCAATTCTTGAAATCTTGGGAATTAAGTCTCATGAGAAAATTACGTCATTTTCTCACAACTTTGTGAAATTTAAGTACAAGTGTATTCTTGAAAAAAATTGTAGGAAATATTTCTGTCGATATTGATGGAAAAAAATTTCAAGAGTTTTTGACGGGGAATTCGAAAATTATCGTATAAATTATACTTTTAGGTTATGTGTACAGTTTCTGACGTTAATGAAACATAAAGTTTAGTTGATATTAAGTGTTACTTGTCTTGTCTGGTCTAGTAGATATTATTTAACACACTTGACGATGGATAATTTTAAACTTCAGGCCTTAATTATGCAAAATCTAGAAGTTGCTGAAACTGCAAATGCAGCATTTTATTAACAATAGAAATCCGTGTGATTTAAGCGATAAGCTTTTTATTAAACATTTCCAATTAACCAAAGATCTAGCGAGGTATCTAATAGATACCCTCGACAGATATTTAACTGCACCCACTAGGACACCTTGTATTTACAAAGCTACTAAGGTGGTGGTAGTAGTATTAAATTTCCTTGCAACTTTTTTTTAAGCAAATTCAATTTCTTATTTTATTTTTCAGTTTTGTTCTATTTATTATTTCATTTTAATCCACTATTAACAAATAGTGTTTTATTATAATAATGGCTTTTTAATGATAAGTTCTGTATAGTCGAATAAAGACATTTAAAAATATTTATCTATTCTATTGGAATTTTTGTTTGTTCATCAGTCAAAAAAAGGCGTTGATTACCACCTTCCATGATACCTAAAAATCGTTTCTTTATTAATATGATACAAAAATCAGTTAGGGATTACTTTATTATCTTTCAACAAAATATAAATTTGGCTATATTTACCAATAAGAAATGAAAATACTATATAAATACTTGCAAAGAAATTTTCCAAGCCAATCAAAACATAAATATCAACAAAATAACAAGGATCATTTGTGTCAAGAATAGATAGAAAAATATTATTAAAAATCCAATCTTCTCATTGGCTTTTGCAAATAATAGTATAAACTTATAACTTGACATACGTCTGACTGTCGTCATAGGAATTTGATTCCTACGAGGTTCAAGAATAGCAATTCTCTCGATTTATTGATTCGCATGGGAATTTCAGCAAGAGAAAATTTTCTCATGAGAATTAATTCCTACGATTTCAAGAATTGGGTCCCAGGGCGGCATTTCTCTACGGGTTTTTTCGTTTAGCTTTTTACCCGAGTCAACATCCCAAATTTTGTAATTTTCAATTAGCTTTAGGTCTCTTTAGGTCTCTGGGTAGACAGCAATTATTAATTTTATTATTAATTTTTAAGTTCGCCTAAGACGAACAGGAAAGCTAATCTCCCCAACTCATTACTCGTTAAACCAAACCAGATTTGTCTCGTCCAACCCTGCATTCACCACGCTGCGCGCCGTGGTTGTCTGATCGGCTCCAGATCTGGTTCCGGTAAGGCACATATTGTAAACTTAATTTAAAAGTAAATTCCTTTTCACTTTCACTCGTATTTCGATATTTACATTGAAGCAACGTTCATGGCGGTTAGTAGTTGGATGGGAAACCCATCTGAGAAAACAGTGGAACCTAGAAGCTATATAATTTGAGGCGAGGATTACTTAGTGGATATACCATCCTTCGGAGGGTATGTAAAGCAGTCGGCCCATTTTCTATTAAATGTTAGGCAAGTAAACGATCCCTACTCTTCGACAGAGGAGAGGTTCAGCAAAATTTCCAGGTTTGGGGAGCTCATCTCCTGGCGTCGGTGACAGCGGCCTTGATAGCGGAAATGGGCCGACGTTAAATAAATAAATTATAAAAAAATACTACGATTGTTGTCAAGAGTGTTAAATTTTCAGCTTGAAGACTATGAAATTATATTAAGTTGAAACTAAACCCGTCTAATTTTTGTGAAAAATTGACTGAGATGACTGTCAACGCGTGTTTCCTGTGATTAACTCAAAAACTAAGAGTTCCATAAAAAAAATTATTACAAAATTGAAAGATAATTCAATTCCTTACAATTTTTTTTTTAGTACCACCCTCTACAATCAAAATTCGCCATATTATGGGCTATTTGTTGTTAAAAAAAGTACGTTTTTATGAAAACCCAAATTGCAAATTGATACCTTTAAATTGCGGTCTGACAAAAACATTATTTCAAACTTTTTTATATCTTTTCAAATAGTAAATAAAATGACGTATTATTTTTCTTAAAAGTAATTTATAACCTAAAAATAAGAAAACATTTTTATCCAAATTTGTTAAATTATTTTTGAACAAATAAAACAAATTTTTCTTGTGAAATAAAGTTTCTTCAATTATATTTCGAATAGGGGGCGCCGAGTTCATTTATCTCAATTAAAACGCCACTTGAATCTGGCAAATATAATAAAAAAAAAAACAAAAATTTATAATAATCAAAAAAATTTTTTTAAGTAGTATAAAAAAGTTAATGTAGCTTTTTTTAAGTATACTATTACAGCTAAACGATCACGGAAGGATTTTTTTTTACCGTTTAGTATTTTCGCTACGCGTGTTGTGCACATATCTTGAATTATACGCATTATAGGAATGTAGGCCTCATTGAACTTGGCAAACTTATATTGAATTTGCTTCTTGGTGTACCTCGATTGAATATTTATATAGGAGTTTACTGATAGAAAAGTAAATATTTTCCAAAGAATAACCTATTCTTAACGATTAATAAATATAAATACCTTTTGGTCTAGATACCGAAAAAAAATCGCCGGAGGTACTAAAAGCGACCTTTATTTAGAAGACATTTCTTTTTTATTATTGTTATTATCTGACTCAAAATTATTCGAATAATTTGGAAAATACTGTGCTCAGTTTGGCTCTAGTCAAACTCACCCGAGCATGCATGAAACTCGATTTGCATGAAAATGGAGGGTTCTAATTATAAAATACTTGCTGCAAAACTTGAATCATATATAGTTTTGCTAGTTCTTCTTCTTTAAAATACAGGCCCTTGAAAATTCTCGTTTTTATAAAAAACAGTGTACTCGTCTTCTGAAACTTTCCGTTTAAATTAACGTTGCTGGAGAATTTCGAAGCACACAAATAAATCAAAATATTAGGCAAATTTCTAGGACCTCATTTGCATTTGTTTGTTGTATAAAGAACATTTTAACAAGCTCGCTGCCGGCTTTTTAAGAGTTTATTGTCATATAAGACGATATATAGGGAAAAAAGAAAAAAAAACTGTTTCAGCTGACAATGTGTAAAATAATGTTGTTGCACAAAAGTGCATAATTTATAAGGAAGATACTTTCAGCGGGGGATCAAGGGAGGTTGAAGAGACGTGGATGTGATGGAGTGGTTTATAGAAGACGGTGTTTTTGTGGCAAGATGGCTTTTAGGGCATTAGGTTTTGTCAGTCTTGTCCTTGT
The DNA here is from genome assembly GCA_936432065.2 of Rutpela maculata. Classification (NCBI taxonomy): domain Eukaryota; kingdom Metazoa; phylum Arthropoda; class Insecta; order Coleoptera; family Cerambycidae; genus Rutpela; species Rutpela maculata. The sequence continues at coordinate 324,352,984 of OW386285.2, read as the reverse complement.
AAGTCGTATATTGGTAATGGTTCGTGGAGTAATTTATGTGTATGTATATAATTGTCGTGTCTTCTGATGTTTGTTATGATTCGTGTGAGTTGTCAGTTTTTTGTGTCAAGAATCGCTATGCCGTCTCGTCTATGTGTAAGCTAGACGCGCTAACCCACTGAGCTACCCAGTCCTTTGTAAAACTAATTCAATATTATTGATCAGCATGCCCTACCTATATCCGAAATTTATCAATATTTTGATGTATGGTTTTTGAGTTACGGTTCCCTTTAAAATTGCATTTTTTTAACATTAAATAACACAAATCCAACCATAATTCAAAATGTTCTTCAATTTTGGATACAGAGATTGTAGACCATGCTGATCCATAAAATTGCATTCGTTTTTCAATAAAAATATTCCTGATCTGACTTTCCGAAAAATCGATCCTATTTCTCTTAATAAAAAGCACGCCAATAACTGAAATAAGTTTTGTTTTGCTCGAAAATGAGACATAATAAAGGTCTTTGATACTACTCCAAATTTGGTTGAAATCGGATGACTAATAACAGATACGGAAGGAGGGCCACTAAAAATGGGACACGCTGTATATACAAAATTCCGTCGAAATTGTTACAATGGATAGTTAGGTATTTCATGAGTAGTTGATGCCGAATCTAATCTCTCGAAACGGTGAATCCAATATGGCTAACGTAATTGCAATATTTTGGCAGATTTACATGAAATTTGATACATGGAGATTTCAGGATTCTGATAACGAGCCTGATGTTAAAGTTTAATTATTCAAAATTATGGATATGTTCTCTTATTGTGTAGAAGCTAAATAAAGACATCATTGTGAAAAACAATTTTGATAAAAAATGTATCCGGAGTTTTAACCGACTTCAATATCGACATTAGAGCTAATATGGTTCAATTAACTGGGCGATGACGACGGTGAAATTCAGGCCCTTTTTTAAGGCCTCTAAAAGAATTTTATTTTTCAAAAATCTTTCAAGGTTGTATTTTTGTAAATAGGTATTAAAATATGCTTTCTAATATTATTTTGAATGTTTGTTTTAAATTCTCATATTTTAATATTTTTACTTTATTAATTGAATATTTATAATTCCTTATCGAATATTGATACATATATAGTGTGACCCATCTCAAGTGGACACACCTTCGTAGCTCAGTTATTGGTCATCCAATTTCAACCAAATTTTGATCGGTTTCAGAGACCTTTACTATATCCTTTTTGAGTGAAACAAGACTTATTTCAGTCATTGGCGTGATTTTTTATTAAGAAAAAAATGGTCGATTTTTCGAGAAGTCATATTAGGCATTTTTTTGTTGAAAAACTAATGCAATATTATTGATCAGAATGTTGTAGAACCGCTATATCCAGAATTTAACAACATTTTGATTTTTGATATGACTCGAAAAGTCGACCCTTTTTTTCTTAATAAAAATGCACGCCAATGAATGAAATAAGTTTTGTTTTACTCAAAGAGGACAGAGTAAAGGTCTTTGATACCGAGTCAAATTTGGTTGATATTGGATGACCAATAACTGATTCACGAAGGCGTGTCCACTTGAAATGGGTCACACTGTACATGATTTTGCTCTCAAAATTGGACATTTTGGATCTACCATCCTGCATTTTTACTATTTAACAACACTTTAGTTGCTAAAAGTATTTGAAATACTTAGGCTATAACGTTTGAGCGTTGATATTAAATATTTAGTACTATTTATAGAACTCTGCATGAATTTATTCTTAAATTCGATCATTTTGGAGTTGCCATTTTATCAATTAATTTTTTAAACACCAGATTTGCAATTAGCGATCACAAAAACTCTTTAGTGAATATTTTTGGAAGTAAATAATAGAAACTTTTGATGTTATTACATTTTCAAAAGAATTTTTTATAAAAAAATCGGTTTTGTAGTTCTGAAAAAGATAGCAGGCCAAAAAAAGGAGGTAAAAACTTTATTTATGATTATAGAAAGCCATTAAAAAAGTTTTTAGGCAAATCCGTTCAGGTTCAATCGATTTACTAATAAATTACTTTTTTCGTCTCAAGTCCACTCACTAATAGAAATGTGCAGGCGTTTTCCTCGTATTTTGTTACTAAAACTGCAAAATTAATTGTAATGATGTAGCAAATAATTGAAAAATTAAACCCAAGCAAGGAAATTTATGCAGTACACCATTTGAAAACTTCAGATAGCGAGTATGTTCACCATTTTAGCTACACGCTGAAAGCTACTTGTGTAATGAATAAGTCACCCCGATCGAAATAAGGATTCGCTGACATCCTGAATGGCGCACGCGTATTCCAAAAGAACCATTCACAATGAAGCAATATCCTTTGGGTTAGTATGTTTTTTATACAGGAGATTTAATTCATCGTTATGTAACATATTATATTTTACTCGGAATTCGTGACTAGCGGTAATTTAATCATTTTTCTGAATTATTTATAATTACTTTAAAGTAATAAATGTTAATTAGATGCTTGAGACAAAACTATTAATAAAACTATATTTTCTAACCTAATTATGTCCTCTGATTATAATAATCTAAAATGGGGTTACTAGCTATTTATATTACGGAATTTATTAATAAAAAAGTTGGTCATTAGTCAACAATGGTTATTAATTTCCACGTAAATTTTAAATTTGTGCAGTAGTCCAGATGTTCTAGGGGAGAAATGATGGTAACTATTACTCTTAAACTTTGCAGAATACAGTTTTATTCTGATACTTCACAATCCACAATGTCCTTAAATTTTAAAATGTTAGGTGCTGAAGGGATTTAATGTATTTATATTATCCAAATCGCTCAATTTTGTAGGGATTCTAAGCAACATTTTGCTCTAAGCTTGCTTAAAAATTTAATTCACAAAGAGGTGGAAATTTTTACAGCTTCTCCGCAAGTGCATATTGTCTTAAAATCTTCATAGCTGTCATATTTTATGCCATAGGTGCGCAGACACTATTTTTTTTATATCTAAATCAACACACATATCAATCTGCGTGCTGATTTTTTAATCTTCTTTCGAATTTGAAGATTGGTTGACATTTCAACTGTGGTGCTGTGGTCTTCTTCAAGCGAAGTGAGTACACACAGCGAAGTGAATATGCCAGAAAGGGCATCTTCAAGAGAAATATCGAGCTCTGAAGATGTCCCTACAGAAAAATAAACAGACACAGATAACGCCATCAAAAATTAAGATGTGCCCAGGACAATGGAAGAAAACAAATATTCGGCAATGCCTATCTGCCATATATAGAAGGAAGTGCAGATGGATTTGTAAGGTTCTACAGAAAAAATAGGGTCAAAGTAATTTCTAATGTAAAACCAAAAGCTGCACAGCATTTTCCTAAACATAAAGTGTTAGGGGAAGTAGAAACACAGAAGTATGCTGTGTGGGGAAGTTTACATTGGAAGGACTAAACAATATGTAAACAAAAGACTCATAGAAAGTACTAGCAACGCGAGACAGGAATTTGACCAAATCAGAGTGGTGAACTAAAAAAACTCCAAAAACTATTGGTCAAAAAGATATAGAGAAGCCATCGAAATATTTTATAGGCTTCGGAGAAGTATTGCACAAAATATCTACCCACACCTCCCTACTCTGTGTATCAAAAGAGGAGTTCCGGCAGAACTTCGTTCTCTTCACACGATAAGATGATTAAAACATGAAACATACATCAAATTCAATGCGGGAAAAGTTCCAGAAAATCAGCACCGCGAAAGTCTTGGTAACAAAAAAAAATATAGTGCCTAAAACTTATAGGGCATAAATTGCTCCAAATACAGGCTAAATCGAATTAATCCCTAATTATCCCGAACAATGATATCTCAGTATCCTACGTGTAGGGATGCGCAGCACTGAAGTTCTACTAGTAAAACATATTTGAATCGTAAACTGTCCATTGGAAAAAGAAATTTTAATAACGATATTATTAGAAAAATAGATAATGCCACCACGAAAATATGTTCCAACTAGGATATGAAGTCTCAAAGAGCAGACAGCTTTACGTATGTTGATGATAATCACAATGGTCATAAGGGCTATAATCGTATCTCTTGTCGTTTTTTGTCAGTTAAAAAATTTCAGCTGGAGTAAAACTGACTCTCTGTCACCCAGTTTAACATAACAGAATTATTTGTGAGTCAACCGGCTCAGTGGCGTAGTGCTTAAGGTGTTAGGCTAGGGTATGGATGTGTAGTGGCGTTTTTCACGTGTTGCCGAGACGGTAGCAGTGGGCTAGACTGCAGTTGTGTGAGAGACAACACGGTCTAGTCGCTCTCCTCTCCTGAGTTCGAGTCTCAGCTGCGGCAGATGGCAATATCGCAGGGAATGGATGTTGTGATGTTGTCTATGTGTGCCTGTTCGTCCTGGTTGAGTGTAGAGTAGCCTACGGCTAAACTCTGCCAGGACATTAATATAAATAAGGCGATTAAAAAAAATCTGATCTTATTGATCAGAAAGTCGTTCTTCAATAACCTCCTCACTTAAAAAATGTCCTTATTTGCTGGCTTATCCTGGGCTGTAATTTCAAAGCTGGCAGGTAAACACTAGTGGCATCTAGAAATCTTGGGTCGATCTCTATGATAAAATAAAGTGAAACATAAATAGGAAAATAATGTACGTGAAAGAAAGCGATATATTAACATTGCTGCCAGGTACTTCAGCATGTTAAGAGTTCCGCCGACGCGACGACTAAAAGTAGCTAAAGAGAAAAGTGGCAACAGCGTAGGTTAAATTTGTTTCTTTTCAGCATATTATTTATCCATTTCTATTCTCTTCTACCTTACATTGGCATCGACTCAATATTTTAAAATGCCATTACTTTCTAGGAAAAGGTTGTGTGAACTTCTCTTTTTTTCACGCATGCTTTGCACACACCTCTTGGTCTCTGGCTCAAGAAATTTTACCTAAGAAAGGAGATGTATGTCATATGTCCCACCATGTACTATTTTGTGAAGCTAAGTAACATGACAATTTCTGTATCTATCTTTTTAATATGCTAATGAGGCTAAATAGATTTAGCATTTCATAATTTTCAGTATCTCTGCTAGGGTAAAACCCAAATTTAATATTCTTTTTGTCATATGCGTTCGAGAGACTGCATGTATGCATTACAATATGAAGCCCATGCAATACAAACATGCACTAATTTACAACACATACCGTGTGTGTAGTCGCAGGCTAGGCATGGGGAGAAGAATTACAACATCGCGCGTGCCAGCTGGCTGCAATGAAATAACAGAGCTGGAATGCTCCACCAACGGACGAATTTACGGCTGCCGGTGTTGTCAAATCTCTCGCGCTACGTGAATGTACATGCCTAATGGAAAATTACACGCACGGTATAAGCATAATATAATGTTTTCAAAATTTCTATTCTCTGAAATCTATAGGTGCTTCTGATTACAAAGTATCCTCGTTGTCCAACAAAAATCTGTTCTGTGATCAAAAGATATCTTACATACGATGTGAAGTAGATGATTGCACACTATTTCAAGAACATCACTGTCAAATTTACCGAGAAGGTTTTATCTTTTTTTTTTTCATTTCCTTATGCAATATATGTGTGAAGTAGATAAATGAAATGAAATAAAAAGGAAACTGAAACATTTTACAACAGTTAGACGAAGTACAAAAAGTACTGTGAATTATCTGAAGTATTAAATTTTGTGTCTACATTTTTTTCTCGCGAATATCCGTATTGTTTCTTAAGAACGATCTGAGGAAACAAAACAATTTTTTGTTCACAAAACGGACGATTTAAATGTGCCATATTTTTAGCTGAGTACACGGGGGTGTAGGTTTCCTGATCGTCGTCCTGATGCGCCGAGCTTCCGCCTTTTCAGCGTATCCTTCTTCCTGAAAATGTCCCTTTGTGAACCGTGCTCGATAGCGTTCCCCTAGCGGCGTAGTATGGAAGCAAACTGCAGCGTTTTACAAATATAGACACAGATTATAAGAACTATTTAGGCCCGTAATAATTCCAATAAGGCCAATTATAACAAATAAACCGGTGTTTTGAATCGAAAAATACGTTCGCTTAAAGACCAGCCGTAAACTTCCGCGAAAACATGAACCTACATTTGTGCTCTTCTAACCTGCATTTCAATCGATTTAAAAAATATTGATCAAAACCGAATAACTTAAGTAGTGTTTATAATAAACAATTTAAACCCCAATGTGTTCTATTTTGTGATGTACAAGTGTTTTGTCGTGTCCAGTTTATTTACCGGAGTACCTTTCGATCGTTACCTTTTAAATAGTTTATATATGTTGTGTTCTCAAATCTATAAAGTAACTGTTAGGCTTAGATGGTCTAAGCGTTCATACTGGTAAACAATATAGATGGTAATTCGTATAAATTATATAGAGGCCTTTACCGAAGTATTCCTTTTCTAGACAAACCATAATAATAATTTCATAGAAGCAATATACGCCACAACTTATTTTGAAACGTAATAACTTTTTATAAGACTGTTTCGCAGACTGAATTTGACTGAACCATCGGATTGACTGAATATACACCAATATTAATTCGATTTGTTCGATTTTGGTGTTACTGGAGTCTTGATATTTTGAAAAAAAATTTCGGTGTTATTTTTCAATCTCGTGTTTGATGTTTTTTATAAATTCACTTTATAGTTCGCCAATTTTGTAAATTTTTACTAGCCTTATCTATATCAATAAAACGTGTTTTCTTTTATATAACTTTTCGCAATGATAAATATTTTGTAAAGAATACCTAACGTGCGAGGCGTGGGGAACGTGCCCGATTTTTTTTCACCGACAGTTCATAACGAGGTGAAACTGGCAGGTCAGGAGATAATCACCATTGAACTCCAGGAGGTGGAGGATGCATCCGCACCTGATACCCCTCCTCCACCTCCAGATACACGGATCGAGGCAACTCCAACTCCAACCTCTACAGCACAGAGACCAGCTCCATCGACATCACCTCCTAATACTATGACAGGTAACGAAACTTCAAAGTAACATTTTATGAGCCTACATATACCGTATGCATAATTTTAAAGTGTGTTTTAAATTTTATCAGTATCATACCTTATTATTTTCAAGTTATATTTATTTATTTTTCGAAGTCCTAAGTGAAAAACGGAACCCTTATAGGGTGAATCGATTGTCTGTCCATCCATGTGTATTACTGGCAGTTTATTTTCAAAATTATTGTAGCCATGGCGTTCCAATGGGACTAGGACTAGGACCACAATATCTATACGATCTGAAATATTTATTGTCTAATAGCCAACTACTAAACTTTAATATTTCAGAAAATTAATTCTTTTATATGTTAGAGAATTTTGAGTCACGAGGCTCGATAAGGTTCAAATAAATTCAGGTTTAAGGTAATTAACGAAATCGTAAATGTAAAAATTCATGTTTTACAATTAATTATTTTTTATTTATTTGCTTTTATAAATATTCATATTTGGATCGAAAGGGCATATATTCTAGTTTTAAATTCACCATGTTTATTTGTATAGTTGATGTGGTCTGTTATATAAATAATATATAGTAGTATAGTACAGCTATGTTCAATTTGACAATTTCAAAACGTTACCTAAATATCAACTATCATCAAGGTTTATCAGAGATGGATATGGTAGAGAATACTGTCCTCTAAAAAATACAAAAAATTGCGGGTTTCGGATCTTTTGAAAGAAAGTATGTCAAAATATGAAGATTGCACCTCATAATTATTTTCTGAATGGTAAAATACGACATCAGCTTAGAAATAATTCCTAATAATTATTGTTGGAATCTAATTCGCCCAATATGTTACAAATTGAGACCTCAAAATTAACCAATATTGTAATTCAGGTCGAATTGGGAGTCTCCTCTTTTTTAAATTTTTTGAAGTGGGAGAAATATTTAAAATGGGTAAATTTGTGGCTGTGATTTTTTGTAAACAATTTACCAACGATGAAGGGATGTCACAGTATTGGATATTGAAAATACGATAAATAGAATAAATATATGCAAAACATGTTTAATGACAAGGAACATGGAAACATAGTTGCAAGTAATGGCAGTACCGTACTACCAATCACCAAAAGGAAATCATAAACTCACCTAAGGTAATACCGAAGAATTTCGAAAAACAATCGTTTCGAATTACCACATCTGAGGCCTTGGCGGTACAAAATTAGCTATCAAATATACCATTTTTTTTGTTATAACTAATATTTTAGAGAATTTTATGCTATCAAAAAGATGCGTACGAAGCATTTTGCCTTCTCGATTAATTTTCAAAGTATTGACGAAAAAGCACAAAAATCTCTTTATTTGTTCCTATTTTTATTAATAACTTTTTAACTCAGAACAAATTAAGGGATTCATACCTCACAATGAGTGTGATACTCTAAAACAATTGATGATGGCTACCTGAGAAGTCTAATATCAGACACAACTATTTTATATGTTTGCCCTACAGATAGAGAATTTAATTTCACCATATTATTGTATAAGTTACAGTTATAGCAAGTCATAGAAAGATCTCATAAAAGTTAAACCACAAAGCAGCATAATAAAAATATAGGGAAATTGATTAATTATACAAAATAACGTACATTTTATGGATTTACAGTTATACATATAAAAAATATATACAGCTTGCAATATATTAAAATTAGCTTACTACCGCAGTACCCAGAGGTAAAAAATATGCAACATTTAGAAATGATGTCATATGTATTGCTAATTATTTGTTTATGGTTGATTCTTATAACAACTGTCACCATCTTCAGTTTCTATATGATCCAGACGCTTGCTCTTATCCCGAAGGGTTCTAAATCACTTCTAAATCGAAAAATTTAATATACAAAAGGTATTGCTCATTTATTTTCAAAACGCTGTATATCAATATTTTTTGGGTCGCTATAATTACGAAGATGAAATCAAAATAAAAAATTTCAAAATGGAAGATCCAATATGACGGATGACATTTCCTTCTAAAGCAAGTGTTTTAAGGGGACCAAATACTGGAAAATTACAATAACAAAATGGCGACACTTTTATTAAAACATGTGAAAATACACACATTGTTTGTCATAGCTTCTTTGATTTCTATGCTGCAGAAATGGACGAAAATCATTTGAAAGTTTATTTAAGAATATTTATTTTGATTCCTAACATTTTTTTGTCATAATTTCTGAGATATTTGACACTTAAATGAAATACTTTGTCTTATAAACGTTCAGACTTCATAGTTAAACTTCCATATCTTTGAAACTATTAATTTTAATAAAATTCATTTTTAGTTTATAAACTTTCTTATTTGTCTTTAGTATTTTTTCGGCAAATGTGACATTTTTCGAGTTATTTGACGAAAACAGAAGTAGTATATTAACGTCACCCGATTAAGGTACCAATATAGAGAAAGTAGATAATTTCATATTAAATAAAAAAAGTGTGAATGACTAAATATAAATAAATGATTTAAGTATTTTCAATATATTTTTTTCTTTAAAATGCTAAGAATCCTATTATGTAATTCAATACTTCGTCAGTATCAGTTAGAAGAATAGTTGTTTTGATTGGTTCTCCAATAATGAGTGTTTTAAAGTATTTACCTAACTGGTATATTAGCGTGCCCAGATTAGGGCAACAATATACAGAAAGTAGGTATTTTCATAATAAATAAAAAAGTGTGTAAGTTGTGATTTGCATAATACCTAAATAATATTCTCTAATCATGATAAAAGCAAATAAATAAACAATAATTAATTGTAAAAAATAAATCAAGAATAGGCTTGTAAATAATGAATGAATGTTTCTATACTCTACTGATGAGAACTAACGAGGTCGAAAAAACTTGTACAACTTTTCTAGAGTTGAAATAGAATGTAAGGTTCAATAATTGTTGTGAATGACTGAATTTCAATAAATAATTCAAGTATCTTCAATATATTTTTTTCCTATCATGTAATTCAATACTTCGTCAGGATTAGCTAGAAGAGTAGTTTTGATTGGTTTTCCAATAATGAGTCTTTTAAAGTGTTTTCCTAAGTAGTATATTAGCGTGACCCGATTAAGGTACCAATATACAGAAAGTAGATAATTTCATATTAAATAAAAAAGTGTGAATGACTAAATGTAAATAAATGATTTAAGTATTTTCAATATATTTTTTTCTTTAAAATGCTAAGAATCCTATCATGTAATTCAATACTTCGTCAGTATTAGCTAGAAGAGTAGTTGTTTTGATTGGTTCTCCAATAATGACTGTTTTAAAGTATTTACCTAACTAGTATATTAGCGTGCCCAGATTAGGGCAACAACATACAGAAAGTAGGTATTTTCATAATAAATAAAAAAGTGTGTAAGTTGTGATTTGCATAATACCTAAATAATATTGTTTGAGGTGATTATATGGCCAACTTCAAGCATAAAAGTTCCAATGAAGGTTTGCCCTAAAATGTTTCGTAAGGAAACTACAGCTCTATAAATAAAGCTCTATAAAAATAAAGAAAGTAGGCTTTTCATGACATAATTGTTTAAAACTGTCAAAATACATTGTAGTGAATTATTATTTTTAGATAAAAGGTAGATCTAGTTGCTGAGATATTATCTGAAAATCGCCTCTTGGACGCCATCTTTATATACAGAATTTAAATATTAAGAAACTATTTATGTTTATTTTAAAAAATTTTTATTTATTATAAATAGAACTACAAAAATATAATAAAATTAAATACTCCGTCTAAACAAAACCAAATAAATAAAAAACTAAAATAACTAAAATCTGTACACAATATAAATCATAAACCTTTATTTTTTTCAGAAAATACGACGTAAAAACAAAATATCCAGTCAACGATTACTTAATCTTATTTCAGTTACTACATTGCCTGAAATAGAAAATGTCCTCTTACTGGCTACTGAACTTAGTTTTATCGTTTTCAGGGCATCAAATAATAAATCTAAATTCTTTGATCCTTTATCGATTGAGTCTAATACCGAAAATTCTGTCTTCAATACCTTCGCATTCTTCAGGTTCTTCAAGAAACCTATCAATTGATTTTTCCATGATTTCTGTTAGAGCATTGCTCTGATTAATAGTTCCTCCGTTCTCGATATATTCATTATTGGAATCTATTTCTATACAGAATCGAATTTTGATATATTCTAGAAAACAAGTAATATCAAGTTTTGAAGCTAGTGAAAATTCAACAAATTTATTGTTGAAATGTTTTGTGAATTTTGCAAATTTTGCAATAGAATTACTAATTCATTCGTTCTTGAATTCGCATTTTTAAAACATATCATAATTTTGAACTCACTCATGAAGATTAGTTTTACTGTGAACTTTGATTATAGTATGCTTGTTCCCGAGGCATTTTTAAGTCAAAATTCAATTTTTAATTAAATCAATTAATATTTACACATCATTTCTGAAAATAAATAGTACGATAAGTCCATCTTTTAAATCCCACCACGAAAACGATATAATGGATTTCCAAATTCTTTTCTGCAACATGCTTCATAAAGTATGTTCATAAGAATCTATATTGTCATTTTTCCTTCTGTTTGGTTAGGGGTGGTTCCCACTCCTTCTTAGGGGTTATCGCAAAAAAAACAAAAAATAGCGCATCTAGCTTGCATACTGGCGTACCTATCGAAACAGGTTCAATCCCTGCTCATCGCGAAATAATTTTAATTATAAAATTATCCCTAAGAAGTGATTCGGACTCCACTATAAGCTGTAGGGCCTCGTTTCTCTTTACCTGACACAAAATCATTCTGGATTTTCAAGGAGTTACTTCGGTGACTTGAGAATCGGTTAAGAAAACATTAAGAAAAACATTAAGAATCTATATTGTCATTTTTCCTTCTGTTTGGTTAGGGGTGCTTCCCACTCCTTCTTAGGGGTTATCGCAAAAAAAAAAACAAAAAATACACATAATCTGATGGAGAACCAGATTATAAGAAAGAAAGGTCTTTTACACTTTTTTGCTAAAATGCATATTTTTCGAGATATTGCGAACTGAAAATTGCAATTTTCACCCCCTAAAATGAGTATTCCTAGACGTTTTTTTTAAATTACCCGACTGTGGACTTTAATAAAAAAAATGCAAGGGTACAAAATTAAAGCTTTTACGAAAACAAATCGAATGGTTTTTTCTTTTTTCTTTCTCCGATGTTTAGTTTTGGAAATATGGCATTTTCAAAATGGCGCCGAAACATTCAGAAACGTTAAAATCTAAAATTACTCAAAATCTACAACTATAGGAAAAGCTTTTATTCTTGTAAAAATTAAAGGTATTAAAATTTCCTTTCCATTGAGATGTATTACGACCTTTTATAATGAAAACTAAAAAAGTTACAAACAAAAAAAGTAGTTTATAAAAAAACGAATAGTTTGTTTTCTCTTTATTTTCCTACGACAAACTGTTCCAGAGATATAAAGGTTTAAAGATGGCGCTTGAGCTCATAAGCAAAAAAAAATATGTATTTAAGATTGAAATATCTCAAAAATTATAAGATTGATAAAAACATGATATAAGAATGAAACGAGGCTTATAAAAAAGAGTTACGGTTTTCTTTTACGACAAACTGTTCCAGAGATATGACAGTTTGAAATAATGTTGAAACTTTTCAGTTTGAATGCGCATTTTAAACGTCTATAGTAGGCAGAGAAACGAGCAATAGCTCTTTATTTTTCGAAGAATACGCAGAAAAAGCGGGTTGCATTACACTTTAGCATGTTTTGGAGTGCAGATTAAAAATGTTATTTAATTAGTTTACTTAATTGTATCAATTTGATTTATTTATAACAATCTGCATTTTTAATAAAATTAGACATATTAGTATACTCTTTTGTGACCATTTTTAATACACCATTTTTTTTTTTTTCATAAATTTAGACTTCATAATTATATTGAGCGACCCAAAAAGCGTAAGTATATGGATTTTCGTGAATTTATTTGTAGCATTAGAAGAATTATTAATTTTTCAGAATTTAAGGGTGGTTTCAACCCTTAATATTTTCGTCTTTCCTATGTTTTCATATTCAGCGACCCTAAAAACATAAGCATATGGATTTTCGTTAATTTATTCGTAAAAGAAGAGTTATTAATTTTTCAGTTAATTTTCCACCCTTAAAAATAAAAAGCCGGTAATACGACAATATAGATTTTGATGTACGTATTTTATAAAGCATATTGCAAAAAAATTAAGGAAATTCCTTTCATCGTTTTTGGGCCGGGAATTTTAAGAATTTTACTGCTTGGCTTACTGTACTAAAAACTGTTTTTTTAAATTTAAAAACAGGTTTTCGAATTTCACAAATTTAGCTCCCAAAAAAACTGTTTTTAAACCCAGTTCTTTAAAATGCACAAATACTGTACGGGAATAATTTTAACACAAACTTAGAGAAAAGTGTTTAATTAAAATAAGTTAACACCGACAAGTTTAGTTTAGTTTCAAAAGCAACATCGCAAATAACAAAGTGGAGAAATATTCCAGCATGATTAAAATTCTGAATAGGCACCAGCAGGCGTCACACCCAGTGAAAGAAATACACCATGCTTAATATCAGCATTATATTCATTATCGTTATTGTATGTGCGGTATGCATACAAATTTTCTTTACTACTAAAATCGGAGCCGTAATTATTGAAAATTGCAAACATTAAGTCCTAACTGTGAACTATAACCCAATCTCAGTGAATATTCCGTAGAGCAAAACTATCGTTAATTACTTTTTTAGTACCTTGACTTTAGTAGGTGAAATAACGGTAATGACATGTGTCGTGAATAATTGTTTACTTTATTATGTGTTAAATCATTTAGCATTTTTTATTCACATAGCAGTAACCTCTTTTAATGCTCAACGTTTATTGAATTTGTGGAAGTAAAAAAGCAAGGGGAAAAGTAGTTAATGTCTTGAAATGTGATTCATTTTACTTCCACATCAAGTGGCGGTAACGCAAAAAAGTTTTTTTTTATTTTTATTGTTCAAATATGCTTAGAATGTCGTGAAATATCGAGATTTTACGTTTCAGAAAAAAAAAATTATGTCTGTCGATTACTCTGAAACCGTTGACTTGAAATATTGACTTGAAATTTGGTACACGTATGTATTTTAACGAAATCTAGAACTAGATTATAATTTGATCTTATTACGTTGAAGGGTTGGAGGGTAAATTGTGGTAAATGGGGGTAAATATGTAAATCAAGCATGTAAGAGTTCATAAAATTGGTATTTAGTATATATAAGAGAAGCTAAAAAATTTTCTTGGCATTATACACCCCCATCCCATTATTAAAGGGGGTGAAAAAATAAAATTGTGATTTGGCGTCTGTACAAGAACCAAAGGCCTCAACCATTTTTTTTATTGATCCGCTACCACCCCCCTACCACTACCCTCACCCCCCTGCCAATGTGGCATACCGTTTTATGGGTTTTTGGGATCGACGGTTTCAAATATTATATTATTAAAGTTCTATAAATAGTTATTTCCTCATAGTGGAGTTTAGATATAGTACAATTTTTTTTTCGAAATTTCCTTCCTCCACTCTTTGTGTGACGTCACGGGGGGCGGGGCTGGGGAGCGTTGCTTGGGAGGAGTAATTGGTGGAGGTAATTAGCAGGTAATCAGTGGGGGGTAATTAATGGACAATTGAGGGGGCTAATTAAAGGTAATTAAGGGTAATTAGGGAAGGTGGGAGAGGGAATGACATGTTCGAACGAGGGGGAATAAAACAAGATTAAAAATTTATTAATATTTGATGTCATACTGTAACAGGGTAAACATGTTTACATGTAACGTTTGTATTGCAACATTCACTTGGTCTCGCGGGCCAAACCGCCACGCTAATATTCAGAAAATTTTTAAAAGACTTGTTTTTTATAAATTTTTTTGCGTTGTGAGAAATTCGCACAGAAATCTGGATGTAAATGTAGTGATTCCTTGGGCAGCGGTTTTTTAATTTATCTAATAATAAATGAAACTTATTGCAGAAAATCAACCAGAAATATATTAAAATGCTAAAACAACAATATTAAAAATATTCATTTTTAGGGTTTCGTAAGTATTGCTCTCATTCGCGCGTCCGTCCGTCTCTCATCGCCTTTGGAGCTTTTTTGACTATAAATGATGGGCGTTCATCGGACGAGCCCAATAGTGGACTCAAAAAGGAACAAAAATTAACTCCCGGAAAAATCATAAGCTTTGTAAAATCTAGGAATACTGGGCAGAAAAAGTTGTAGAGTAATTCACAAAAGATCTATTAGGTCGAGGTAAAGAAAGGCTAAAGAGCCAAGCAACCCTTTAACCAATCTACAATAAATACTATACGTGTGAAATTTGCACCAATTATGTAAAATAATGAGCCAAAGTTAGGGACGGTGTTATTCAAAAAATAGAAGTAGTTCCAGTATACGCAAGGCGTCTTGATAAGAATATATTTTTTCTTACATACACGTGTGACATATCGTTGGAAAGCTTTTTGAGTAGAGTTCATTATAAGTTTTTGAAATTTCTATCTACAAGTAGTATCAAAAATGCCAGAATTTGAAATCGTCATAACTCGAACAATTTTTGTCGTACAAGGATGTCAAAAAAGACAAATGGAGGGAAATTTTATAAACTTTAAAAAAAGGTATATTTTTCAATGATACTATTATTTTTCCAAATATTTAAAAAATCATAAAAAAATTTCCCCAGTTTCAGCTAGACTCAACGGTTTTCAAGGGAAGATGTAAATACGAAAATGTTCTTAAATTTTCATTGATCGCCCATTTTGTCCGTTAATGTGTTTTATTTAACTGTTGTCAAACATTATCAAAGTTTAAACCCTATCATAGAGACAATGGAAATTATACGGCTCGGTGTACTGGATGTCGGTAAAATTTATGTTTCTATATAGTTTTACACTCTTTGGCAAGGGTAATTATTAAGTAGCTCTAGGCTAAATTACCCGGTTGGAAAATGTTTAGTAACCGCCTCTCAGCATGTCTGAGTAAGCAACCATCAGGGTACATCCCAACCATCGATTTCTGCAACCCACGCATGAAGTATGTAGGCTCCCACGCTTGACCATGCTCTCCCCCTTGGTTGAACATAACTTATTCAACGCGGATAATTAAGATTCCAATACGGCGTGTTATGTCCATTAACAACACCGTTAATTTTAGATGTAGAATCGACAATATTTGTTCATAAATCACGGTTTTTATTTAGTTGATGTGTCAACAGCAGAAAGATAATGTGTTTTTATTTTTAATTGTTTGGCCTTTTTACTGTGTAGTTCAACATACTAAGTTCTCTAGATATTATCATATGGGGCGCTGTAGGCTAATCAAAAAAGAATTTAAAAACATTTTCTACAAATTGAAACACGACAGTTCTCTAAAGGTGGTTAAATAAAAATGCTTCATATCTGATGTCGACCAAATGAAAAAAAAAATTGAAAGTTTTCGTGATATCTCTCAAACGACGTGGTTATATGTACAAATTGATATAGTATTCATGAAGCTACAATGTATCGCGAAAAAAATGGGACCAGAAAGAAGTTCCTGCGTTTAATAGAACACAGCTAATAAAACATTCAAGATTTTATTTTAAAATTTAGTGTACGTAAATATGGTGAAAATACCCACATTTTTGAAGTAGAACTAAATCTAATATTGTCCGTTGTCAAAAGGACGAAATCTGTAACATTTAACTCTGTAACGTCTACTCAATCAATTTCATTGATAAAGGTACCGTTCTAATATTTTTGGGAGAAAAAGCCTTTCATATCACCGTGTTAGCATCGAATTCTGAATAGATTTCAAAATGTCCGTTTTGTTATGCAGCCATAGTATGGTGGCCCAGAGTAAGGCAAATAATAGCAATATCTCAACTAGAGCAAGTTCAAAGGTTGACATGCCTCTGCATTACTGATGTGATGTGATGAAAACGACGCCTACAGGCCTGTAGGCCACTGGTATTATATAAAGGGCACGGCTAGGAGACATGCCCGTATTCTGGAAGAATATAAATTCCTCTTCTGGAAACGGAGACCGACCTATGTATAATTTTAACAAGACCTTCTAGGTATGTTTGAACGCATTTCAAAATGATGAGCCGGACATGTCAATCTACACTGATGGTTCAAAAATGAACTGCGGATCTGGAGCTGGGGTCTACTCAAAAGAACTAGATCTACACTCGACAATACCGCTAGGCACACATACTATTATATTCCAGGCGAGACTAGTAGGAATTCTACAAGCGGTTATAGAAATCACCAATGCAAGCATCAGTAGCAAAACGCTTCGCATATCAATGGACAGCAGAGCAGCCTTGTTAGCCCTAAACAATTGTAGGATAAGCTGGGCTGGTTCTGCAAATTAGAAAGGCCCTAGATGTGGCTCCGCTGGATGAAAGGACACCATAGAATTCAGGGTAACGAGAGAAGTGGATACTTTAGTCGGCAAGGGATCTGAGAGTGCCCTTCATGGTCCGGAACCTGCAATAACGGTCTCGTATTCAGTCCACAGTTTTCTGTTAAAGAACTATACACTCAAATACCACGCGGACTGTTGAAGTGATCTAAGCAACTGCAGACAGAGCAAAATGCTTTTGGCCACGCATAGTCTTAAGCTAGACAAACACTGTCTTCAAATGTCCAGGAATAATCTGCGTAGCTATGTAGGATTGCTAACAGGACACTGCAGACTAAACAAACACCTTCATGCACTGAGAGCTATAGACGACCATGAGTGTAGAGGCTGTAATATAAATGACGAGACTGCCGAGCATGTACTGTGTACTGCACTACTCTCTCAATGAAAAGAGAACCTATACTGGGGGACTTCTGGCCCAGTATGGCAAGTATAGATAGCGCCGCGCCGGGCTTCTTCCTCAAGTACGTCACAGGTGTTGGTTGGCTTGAGGAATGTGGAGCTCGTTGGATATGCCTCCACGTACGGAGGCAGCACAATGAGTCTACTCATGAGGCCTGAGTGCTCGTGAGTTCCACACACACACCCCGGTATAATTTGTGAGCACCTCCACATTGATGGAAATGTCAGCGATTTGATACAAAAATTAAAAATATATGCGACATATTGCAATGTTAGAGGAGAAAAAGACACTAATGCTAAGCTAATTAAATCGTCTCGGATTGCATTTGATTTCATTGATATGTTGGTTTTATACATTTTTATTTCGATTGGAAGGGAGAATTCAAGACTGTTTTTATTCCCTAATCTGTTTTTATCGTAAAAAATAGGTAGCTACTGGAAGCGGCTGGAAAATTTGTTAATAATAATCGGGCTGGTTACCGCTGAGCTATGCGATGCAGTCCTCCGTTCCGCACATGTTGGAAATATTATTTAACGACTCACCATCGCGGGACTTGAACAATTCTTTTTTGACAAAAAGTGAACGAAATAGAGTGAAATATGGCGTATCGTTAACATCTGTTTTCGGATGTTACTGTCGTGAGCAAAAAAAAAATAGAACAACTGTTTTTTTCTAATGTAAATCTGTTTCTATTTGCACACGTCAATTTTGGTAAATAACTGACAATGTCACAAAAATTTAAGTTAGATGTATACAACTAGATAGCAAAAATACGTTAGAAGACTTGTCCCATTTTTTTTGCGCATAACAGTACAATAAAAAGTGGATATTATGTTGAATAATAAGAAAGCATGTTTCAAAGAGGCACTAAATGTCATCCGATCCGCACTAAAATCTTTTCAGTCTACTAATACCTAAGTGCTAAACTTCAAAATTAGTTGCTCTTCTCTCAATTTTCAATTTTGAACCAATTATAGTAATCTCTCTATTTTCATGGATGGGGAGATTACAAAGGATTTCATCAAAATCAGATGTATTTTTACAGCTTGTCGTATGTCGAAGTCCTTAGCCCTAAAATCTTGAAGGTGGGTGGGTACTTTAGTTTCTTTTGTTTGAATCCTAACATTTTTTAAAATTTTCTCAGATCTTTGTTGTTACAAGCTCTATATTTGTAATGTAGATATATCTTCTCTTCCATTTTTATTACATAGTTTACTTCATTAGATAAATTATTATAATAATTCTAATAATTTGCGTTTTTCGATCTTTTATATTTGGGGAGCTCCGTATTACTATGAAGCATGATTTGTTTCATCTAATAAAAACCCTACTCTACATACCCTTGTAATAGTTAATCGGTATTTTTTTCTGTAACAACAGAGATAGTTCTTCCTGAAAAGTGGGTTGAAACTTTCAATGTGACACCGGCACTAAAGCAGTTTCCACAAACGTCTAAACACGACACTTGACGCATGTTTCCTCATCTAAGTTGACATCATTTGGAGGTGGTTCAAACTGACTAATTTTAATCATCTTTAGGTGATGTCAACATGGCTGGTGAAGTGTTCGTGTTCGAATATAGTCACATTTTAAGTACTTATTAGTCAAAGTACGCGGCAATATTATTGTTATTACATGAGATTGTTTTGAAGAAAGTAATAAAATCATTATTGGTTATTACGTCGAACTTTACAAAACTTAAATACAGTAAAGATCAGGCAAAGACTGGAATTTTAATTATGTAAATTATACCTATTATGTATTTATTTAAAAGGCATCAAAACTTGTAATGTCCGCTATATAACAGAACAAGATAATATAATGATACGGTATTTTAGGCCATATATCATTATTTTAATTAGTTTGTTTAGTAATTCGACAATGCGGTTATTCCTATAATAGATTTTAAGAGAAAAGAATTCCTTCAGGGGGTTTTACGCAATTGTGGTAAACATAAAATATTTGTTTTTCATATAACTACTAATTCTCTTCCAGTAGTTATCGCATACCTAAATTATAAAAAGCCTGGATAACTTCTGGAAAAATTTTCCAATAGTTACTATTTATTAATTGGATCTTTTAGATTTTTTTAAATATGTCTCTCTCTTTCATAAGAAATTTAATATTCGCAGTAAGCCAGGCTAGTCTGCTTAATTAGTCCAGGAGCCAGGGACATTGTTTTTTGCAAGATTTGCTTAAAATTAATTTCTTATTTGTTGTGTTATATTTAGGCTGCGTGTTTTCACAAAATCAACTACTGCAGGCGCGCCGACGGGCCAACGCTTTACAGGACTTTTTTTGCTTCTATCAAAGTCATGTTCCGTCGAATGGCCGGCAGCGCAACTTTTTTAACAATTTCAAGTAATAAACTACTTGAAAGAAGTTCATACTAGGGCAGTGTGTGTAAATCCCATTCAAGGTCATGAAGGTCAAGGCTTGAAAAATCTCTATAAGTTACAGTTTTTTGTTTAAATTTCTACACCTCAAAAAATACATATTATGAGAATGGTCAAGAAATAACATAATATATCATGTTTTTATTTTATGCACAAATAGTACTTTTTTGCATAACAATATTCATGTATATTTTTAATGTGGGAGTAATGTTGTAACTTGCAAAAATATTTCTGTGGAAATTTCTTCCACGTTTTTATTATCCTAATCCTACCCACTAATATATCAATTTTGTTGTAAATTAATGATGAGGAATTAAAGGAACAGCTATGACAATTAATTATAGAAGTCCTCTGGACCTGACACTGACCAATTTGTCAACGAAGGGATGTTCTTATTCTGATCCTGTTATCAAGCCTGTAAGTTTATCGAACATCCCAGAGTTATACAGCATATGGCACCCTTATTTGTTGATAACTTTTTGATATTTGATATTGTCAGTTATTGGATTTCAATCTTATCACATTAGAATAAAAACACTAATGTGATGTCTGTAAAAAAAAATAACGATTTTGCTTCTTGGCATACTTAAATAAAAAACAAAGACATACAGGCAAATCTATTTTAAGTATGTTACATGCCGTCTAATATTTCTAGCATTTAAATGAATTTAACACAGTGATATTCAGTGAAATCAAGATAATTTAAAATGTACAAAGAACTTCATAAGTATCACTTGTATTCTAGGCGCTCAAAAAATCTAGATATTAAAAAGAGACGAGGCGCCGATGTAACCCAAACTCTCTTCTTATTCACAAAATGTCGACAGACGTTTTATAACCCATAAATTATTTAGCTGGTCTCTCTTTGCCGTAGGGTACGCCTGACAACGTCATGCCTTTTGCCGTGATTGTCTGTCTGTATACTGCCTCACCAAATGACCATCTCATTAGTTTAATTAAACTATAAAATTGCCGATCTTGCAACTGCATCCTATGTCCTAGGCATATTTCTTAAATCTCATTTTGAATTTGGTATAACTTTTGAACCTAATCTTTCACAGGTTACCCTTTTCATGGGGGGAAAATTATCTTTAATATGATATTTATAATAATAGTTAAAATTTCCCTGACAAAGATAATGTAAAAAAATTTCAGGTCCATTTCAGTAATAGATAATACTGTGAAAATGTTTAAATCTATTATTAGTAACGAACTATTTTTTGGGTTTTAGGATTATTGCTTGAATCAAAATGATCCTTTGAAAACTGTATGTAGAAAGGTACTACGTAATCTCGGATTTATATCAAAGGCGATACAGGGTTTTAAAATTTGGCATTATATAGTACATGAATGGAAATTGCGGCGTGGTCGATTGCGAATACTTATTTAATTAACATTAAGAATAAGTACACAATCCAATATATTTTTTATTTATATGTTCGAAATTTTGCACTCAGCAGCGTCCGACTGCAACCTTCATTCGTTTTGTAATAATGCTATTAAAAATTGACATATCACGTAATCTACGTAAAGTTCGCTCGAACCTGAGAGACACACTGTATATTATAGTTGCGATGTCTTGTACATCTTCGTATTTTTGCGTACCTAATCAAAAAACTTAGCAGCATTTTGCTCTCTAATAAAATATGATAATTCACATACCTCTGGCGATCACCATGTAAGATGGATGTGTCCCAATTTCAATAGGGAATGCTATTTTACATATGTTCTATATTTGACATACCAGTTATATTGTTTAAAGAAAGTGGTTTATACATGTGTATAGGTACACAGACATTTTTAATGGTTGTTTGAATTTATCGTATGGAACAGATTTCTACGTAAAACTTTTATACGGTTCAATTGAACTTATTAGATTAAATGAGATATGTATAATAATACCCTGCAACAAACACCAGCCGAAAAACTTCCCACTCACTTTTGTTACATGTCATGGTTTTATAAATCACGTCATGTATCAAGAGTAATACGAGGGTCCCGTTCCAATCATTTCAGACCTACCTTGCATCGACGAGAACCAGCAGTTCGAAATGCACTCTGCAAATGGAGTGGCGTCGCTAGAACGAGAGCTCCTTTGAGTGGAAATAAGCCTTTCGGCTGGTGTTTGTTGCAATCGAAACTTTAGCGTTTTATAGCAATGCTTAGTTATTACACTTATGCGGCCAGGCTTGTAATTCGCAATCCAGCGCTCGGCGGGGCATTAGTCCGGAGAATAGCTGTTGGTTGCAGTCTGGCTTTTATACCTTATATATTTAAGGAGACGGAATTGCATTAAAATTGATAGTTAGATATTCACTCCTAGCCGATGTCGAATCAGATGTCAAAAGTTAAGAATTCAAAATGGCTGGCCACAGTTGAGCAAATTTACAAGAAATTTAAACGTGGTGATTTCAGTGTACTCTGATAACGAGCCTGAATTTCAGAACAATGGATATTTTCTTTAAATGCATAAAAGCTAAATAAAAAGGCTGCTAAAAAGGGCGAAAAATGAATAAAAAAATATCTAACTTTCGAGTGTCTTTCTTTAAAAGCGATTTTATAATTTTTTTTCATTCCTTTTTTTAATAATATAATAGACTGCAGATACAACTAAACATTAACAATTACTAGCAATGAAGCTACATTAACATCTGAACACTAATATACAAGTTCCGTCTCAAATTTTCCACTTATACTATGTTCCGGATTCATTCTACCTATACGATTTCAGTTTGAGTAAGGTTAGAATGTTTGTCTTTTTAAACTTCTTGTAACATATAGTTCACAATATAAAATCTTCTTTATACTCTGTCTGGGGCAGCTCGACTTTCTCTTAGGAGACACGCTATCAGAAAAAAACAGAAAACTGAATCTCTTGGTCTACGAATGACAACCAACACCGCACAGAATATTAGAGAAATTGCGATCGCCACAATTTGCCCAATCCACGGACGTCGTTACCCGTCATAACATGAACAATAATATGTAAGAGTATGTATGAGAAGCACGCTTGTCGGGAATCCATGAATAGCGGTACTACTAGCACTAGGTTACCAGCGCTTCAGTACTGTTATATGCGGTGGGTCCGTTAAGTCCACAACACGACCGTGTCTTGCCTCGCCTGAAGCTAATGCCGAGCCTCTTCTTCAATTACCTTTGAGATAAATTCACCTCGGGGGAATGCTGCAGGTCTGGGCTCACTATTACAATTGCTCATTTATTGGTTTATATTGGCTATAAACACGGTAATAATAGTTCTATAGAGATAATAAACAGAAAGAAGAATACTATTAACGTGTACCCTAATCTTTGCAGTAAATGCATAAGACACCACATATATTGACAGCCTCCAAAGCTAAGGCAGCCCGGAAGAGTGTTACATATTTAGAAAAAATGCAGACAACATCCATTACCCAATGTCGCAGTACGCGATAGAATGCAACACGCTTTAGCCCTCTGCGCTACCATGTTGGTTTAAATGAAAAGACACAAGATGATTCGTCGGCTAAGAAACAAAGTACATGTTAATTTTTCTAGTAAAAAAAAAGCGATGTTTTAAAGCCGGCTCTGTCCTTTAACAAGTAATTATACATTTATATGTGACTAAGGGCACAGATACAGAACCAAGCGCTTTATGTTTGGATTCTTGGAATTGTACCGTTATCCATCCAGCTGTCCATCAGATCTTATATGGATATGAAGTATGTTCTTGGTGTAGCTGCTGGATATTTCAGATATGTATATGATAAACAAGCTATGAACTTTAACAAACTTAATGCATTTAAATCGGAATTTACCTGTTACATTACCCAACAGGTCATATATCTACTTGTTGTACTGGAAGTATGAACATGTAGAAAACTTCAAATTCAATTCATAATAAATTAAAAAAACGCTGCCCAAGGAATCACTACTTCCACATCCAGATTTTCTATTCCAGTCAGTCACAATGAAAAAAATTTGTATGTGGAAATAATTGTTTATGGAACTTTAATAATATAATATTTGAAATCCTCTACCCCAAAAACCCATAAAACGATACTCCACATCGGTAGCTAAAAAAATATTTTGGTTCTTGTACACACCCTAAATCACAATTTTTTTCATCCCCTTTAATAATGGGGTGGGGGTGCTAATGCAGGTGTTAGCCAACTGCCAAAATTTTTTTTTGAGACCTTAGCTCCTCTTGTATATACTAAATACCAATTTTATGAACTCTTACCTGCTTGATTTACCTATTTACCCCAAATTTTAAGAAAGGGACACCGTCGATCATTATCTGTAGTGTAAAGAACAAGCCCATACAATTAAATTAACTTAAAACAATTAAAAATGTAATTAACGTATTTTACAGAAAGCTGTTGTCCAGTGGTGAAATTTCTTTCATTAGAAATAATTTTTTTTTTTTTTGGAAACTATCCTTCAATGCTTTAAAAACTTTGCAAATCTTAAAAGTTTTATTTTGTTTTTGTTGCATAGAAAACTCTACTGTATATCCTGCATCTATTGTTATTAAAAATAAAGCCCTTCTCGTAAACTCGTAATTGGCGCCCAATGTGGGGCTCCATATAATGCAGCCAATCAATATCTCAGGAGGATAGGGTGAAATTAGACTTCAGGATATTCCGAGTTTGTGAAAACGACTTTATATAGTTAATATTGATAAATTTCATGAACATAATTATATTTGCACATAAATAAAATAAACAGTTTTAAATCGAATTAATCGTTCGACTTTATCATTGTACTCCAGACAACAGTGGGTGGTGCTTCTCTCCTGACGTCAAAGCCTCGGGTAAAATTTCCTCCAAAATTCAATTTACAATCTCACACCAAGTATAATCTTAGCACTCAATTTGGACAGCAAGACAAAACTAGAGTGGATATCGGCCGGTTCATTGAACTTTTCATATAATTGTTAGGATACTCTTCGCAGTTTTTTGTAAATAATATTGGTTTTAGACATTTCTAATTTTAATGAAGTAAAAAACATGACCTTTTGATTTCGAGTCAAACATGTAACTAATAGATCACCATTCATTACTCAAATGAATGTAAATTTCTAACTAAAATATGAGGCTCATAGTTTCAAAACTCTCATTCTCCGATTTTTATAAAAATTGAGCTATTGGTGCCATCTTCGAAAGAAAGCTGAAAGCTACACAGCGGTGACATAAAATTTAAGACTGAAATTCGATGTTTGCCGCAAAACTCACATTACACAGCCCCACAAAAAAAAATGAATGTGCAGAGCAGCGAACCAGACCCATGTATCCCTATGTATTTTCGGTCGCTGAATCCGAATCCGAGGTCAAAAAAAATCGTATACCCCCAAAATCATTAGGTAGAGCCAAAAAACACCCCTGGATTGGGGTAAAAAGAAGATTAAACTACGAGAATAGTTGTTACATCTTAATCAATCGAATTATACAAATTAATGTTAAACAGTAGCGTCCATACAATAGATATGAAATACACCCCCAGGGAGGGGCGAAAACTAGCCCCCATGTATAAAAAATCGATCCAAAACAGCAATGACTGCTGAAAAAGCTCTAAATGTCTAAGTTTTGTTAAACCAATAAGAAACTGCATCAGGTCAGATGTAATTTTCATAAACTGCCCCTATAGGGTTGAGAATAACCACACCCCATGTTTAAAGGACACGAGAAAAACAAGAAAAAACGTAAAATTCGACAGGATTATTATTTTAATGGATGCTATGGTTGGCTGAAAATACGTAGTACTCTAAAATAGAACTAGAAACTTACGTACCATCAACGTCTTACAGTGGGAAAACTACCCCCATGTTAGATTTAACTACAAAAAGTTACAGTGACTTCTATAAAAATTCGAAACATCTGCGTTGTGTGGAAGTGAGAAGAAACTAGATTATGTTCGACGCTGTGCTTGAAAACCACCCTCACGCAACCTACATCCGTAGATTGCTGGAAAAACAAAACGCAGACGTTTCCAGTTTTTCAGAAGTCACTGTAATTTCTTATAGTTGTTTCTCACACAGGGGGTAGTTTTCACCCCCTAGGGGAATGGAATTGAACAACAACAGTCTGAGTATTACGCAATTTTAACCAATCGTAGCATATATAAAAATGGAAATATTTAGATTATCTTGTTTTTCTGTGTCATTTAAGACAAGGGGAGGTTTTTGGCAGCGCTGTTGGGGTAGTTTTCAATAATTGAGTCAATACTACTGCCAACTCTTCTCACTTTTACAAACCTAGGGAGTTTTTCCGAGGGTCACTACAGCTTTTTTCAAGTTGAATCTTGAATAGGGGTAGTTTTCATACCCTCTGAAGGTTGACACTGTAGGACGTTGATGATGCGTAAGTTTCTAGTTCTATTTTAGAGTACTATGCAATTTCCTGTTGGATTTTACGTGTTTTCTTGTTTTTCTCGTGTCCTTTAAAATCTAAACTTGGGGGTGGTTGTTCTCAACCCTATAGGAGCAGTTTATGAAGATTACGTCGGACCTGATGCAGTTTTTTATCACTTTAACAAAACTTGGATATTTCGAGCTTTTTCAGTAGTCATTGCTGTTTTGGATTGTTTTTTTAAATATGGGGGCTAGTTTTCGCCCCTCCCTGGAGGTGTGTTTCATATCTATTGTATGTACGCTGCTGTTTAATCTTAATTTGTATAATTCGATTGATTAAGATGTAACAACTTATCTCGTAGCTTAATCTTCTTTTTATCCCATTTCAGGGGTGTTTTTTGGCTCTAGCTAATGATTTTGAGGGTGTACGATTTTTTTTGACCTCGGATTCGGATTCAGCGAGCGAAAATACGGGTCTAGTTTGCTGCTTTGAACATTTTTTTTTTTGTGGGGTTGTGTTATCCATCATCGACTGATATATTGTTTTCGGATTGCATTACGGAACCTTTTATTTAATATTATTTTTGTAAGACTCTTTGAAATAAATATGATTTTATAGTAATAGTTGGTGTTATTGAAAACAGTATATTTGAAAGAAAGATCTGAAGACAGAGAGTGGCAGATAGCCATTATAATCAAATATCAAACATTTCATTCATCCAATTGTTTTGGTATTATTTTTTAAATCACAATTGGCCCACCCTGTATCAATTTTTCAAGCGACATTCTAAAATTGAATGTTAATGCCTGCATCAAAATTCACATTCTCCGAATGAAACCGTTGCAAAACTTACATTTTCCATGTGTACACACAGCAAACTCACATTCTCTAATTAAAACATTTGAATTTTATTGTATTTGAATAATTTGAAGTAATTTTGGTATACAGTAATCAAAATCTAATTTTTTCTTGATTTTTTATGTTAGTTTTAAAATTAACAATTTATGAAATTTATAAGTAATCTAGAAGTTTTTCACAATTTCCCAAAAATAGGTTATAGTGGAGAATGCAAGTTTTGAAACTAGGCACCTCATATATTGTGTAAAAATTACATCTTAACGGTTGGATATCATATTGTTATATATGTGTATTTGGTAAGTAAAATATATAAATAAATATTAATAAGAAATAACCTTTCACAAGATTTCTATTCATTTACAAAACATAAAAATTAAGAACCCAATTTTTTTAAATTTAAATGATTAATAATTTTTTTATTTACTAATCGATTTTGTTAAAAAACTGGGATTCTTCCACTAACACTAACTTACTGTTAAAATTTCAATACAATCAATACCAATTTCTTTCTTAAGTTATCATGCTAACAGGAAACGTGACGGACGAACGGACAAACGTACATTTTGAAAGTGTTCAGAATTTGTTCACTAACTCAATGATATGAAAACAATTTTTCTACCGGCGATATTTACGGTTTTCAAAGACGATACATTAAATTGTCACCAAAATATTTGTTTAATGTCAAAGACAAGCCCCTAATAAATAAATAAATCCCAGAAATTTATTTATTATCCCAGATTAAATATACTTTCTCCTAACTTTTGTCTTTAAATTAACAGTAACTTGTGCACTTACTGAATAATTAAGCATCTCTTTAGAAAATATGGAATCAAGCAATTGTACAGGGGTCCCAATTCCATCGAGAGGTTCAGTAGCCGTGCATAATTACAACTTAGATTCGATGCTTGCCACAATTTTTTTATGTCTAAGTTATACTTACGTGGTGCTAAATATCTGATGTTAAAAAAATTATAATTTAAAAACTAAAAAACACACTTCTATGTGTAGCGCATTAAAAAGTTAAACATAATTATTGG
This sequence comes from Rutpela maculata, assembly GCA_936432065.2. Classification (NCBI taxonomy): domain Eukaryota; kingdom Metazoa; phylum Arthropoda; class Insecta; order Coleoptera; family Cerambycidae; genus Rutpela; species Rutpela maculata. Next base: position 324,324,519 of record OW386285.2, on the reverse strand, counting down.
GTAATTAAATTTAAAAGCTTAACTCATTAGGCCCGGTTGTACAAACACGGTTTAACACCGAGTTCATCTAAACCATGTTCAAATGTGAACTCGGCTCAAATCTGATATTCCATTGTATATACAATATTTAAACTCGGTTTAGTAGAACCGAGTTCAATGAAAAAGTTGTTAGGTTGGTAGCGTTCGCACATGCGCAAACTGGCTAGTTCTGTCAAATGGTATGTTTTGAAATTTGACGGATCAATTTAACCCCAAATAGTTTGTTTATTATGATATTTTTCATTTTAATAATTTCATACATGGAACATTGGAACATGCATTACACTGTCGCTATTTGTGCCAAATTCATATTAAACTAGGTACAGCCACTATGTTTGTCGTTTACATTAGAATTTTCTTTTAGCTGTACAAGTAGTACCTATACGCAATAAAATCATTTCGCACATAAGTTTTATATTTGTAATTTACAATTTCATAGCTACTAAGAGTGAAACGAGTTTTTAAAATTATTTTTAGAAATTATCACCATTGTAAATGAATCAGCTGAGGAACCAGCTAAAGAGGACAAAACTAATGGCTGTTTTTAAAAATTGTGTAAATGATTTTGATGATGACATAATTGTTAAGGAAAATCTCGAGGAAAATGAAGATGTAATTCTCACTAAATTTAGACTACCCAACAAAATCATCATCATCCTTTAATCTCTTCATATTTTCGTGAAATTGTTCAGCCATTTCTTGTTAATTTTTAATAGAACCAGAATAGAAACAAAATAGGTGTGCAGAAAAATCAATATAAAAATATTATATATTATAATTATCATGAACCAGGTTTAAACCCAGGAAATCGACAGCTTACATGAACCTTCGAAAACGACAGGAAATGAACTAGATTTAAAGCTGAACTCAACCTTAAATTTGAGCTTAGTTCAATCTTGAACCGGACGTGAATTTTGAATGTACAACCGGCCCTAAAAGCGTGTTTTTAAGGTTTTTATATTATAATTTATTTTACTGTCTTTTAGTTTTATATGCATTGCGTCGTCCTTACTTGAAAGTCTAAAACCAATTAAGAAGTTCCCATGACCACCTCCCTCCTCCATCATCAGACCCTCACAATATGTTACCATAGCTACACAGCTAAAATACTGTAGCAAAAATTAAATTAATGGCACAGTAGTAGCAATACATATTTAACCTTTAACTCTAAGAAAATGGTGAATGCGCCAGGATAATGGTAGCAGAGTCCAAATATACTATAAAATACTAAAACAGCTTTTTGGTAACATCTTATTATATTGTCACCAGAATTGCATAAGTTTGCAAAGTTTCAAATCGATACGACAATAATTAGAAGTGGGTGAACAGTGAATTGTAAGATTTGTTTACAATGATACAATTCAAGCTAATAGAAGCGTGTTAAAAATGTACTTTTAGTTTCAAAAATTATTTTTTTGATGTTTAACTACTTTTGAGATGACAGAAATGCATAAACAGATATTCGTATTTAAATAGTTGGGTGTTGACAATTTAGTGATAAATTAGTTATGCCGGAGTTAAATTAGATTATTTCAAATTCACATTTACTGGTGACCGTAAACGAACAAACGGAGATGTTCGCATTGAAATAGTTTGGTGTTGAAAATTTGGTGGTAAATTAAGTATTCTAGGGCAAATTAGAATATTTTGCAACTAAAAATGGACTAAATATATTGTATTTCTGCTTACATTATTGTTAAAAAAATATTATTTTGGGTATTCAGCAGATAACTTTCAAAGAAACCATTCGTTGTTTTGGTTATTTTCTTGTTTTTCATACTGAATGTTAGATACAATAAGTGTATGAAAGAAGTGGACAAGTCGGTTCGTAAGGGAATTTCTTGTTGATATTCTAGCTTGGTCAGATTTAGATCAATGGCATGTGAAAGGAACGAATGGTTTCATTGAAAGTTATCTGCTGAATACCCAAAATAATATTTTTAAAAAATAGAATAATTAGATGCTTGGTTAATTCATATGCTTCTAAAATATGCCGATCAAATGCAACATATTTCATCCTGACCTCCCATCTAAGTTTTGGCACGAATATTATGTATACCCAAGAAAATATGTAACAACAATAATACGCCTCAAAGGTCTTATTAAAATTGGCCCCCGGTTGAACTAGCTGAATTTGTAACAGTTACATTTTGATTCCCCTGTATAATAAAAATTTCCAATCCATATTATTCACATTTGGTGGAATAATATTATTATATCCTCTTAGGTATGCAACCAGTAATACCTACATTAATAATAAGTATTTTGTCTAAGAGTGTAGAGCTTCGATTTACTTATTATTGTTCTTAATATGAAAACTATTTCCCTAAATCATGTCAGGGGCTCAAAGAAAGGTTGTAGGAATTTTCTTGCCAAATTTATTTTTCTTTTGGTACCTGAAAGGGAACAATTTGTAGGCTAAAATGTATTTTGTTATTAAGGTATTATTTACAGCTAAGGCAGACAATTTAATTATCACATACAGATAGTTACTATTATTTTATTATCTTTCTTTTAAATTCAAATTTCAAACATAGTGGATTCTCTTAGTAATTAATTTAAGTTGGCAAACAGAATTTTTTGCTGAAAAGTAAAAAGCTAACAAAAAAGGGCCTTTTTGTCCAAGAAAGAGCAGCCATGCTGGCAATTTAAAAATTGTGAAGAAGATCTTCCTTAATTTTAACAATTTTTGGGAAAAACGCCTAATAACAAACTAAGGTATGTCTTATTTAATTTTCCCTATCAATTTTGATATAAATTTCATATAATTCGATACCTAAACGGAATTATATTTTTAGGCTCGTTCCGAGATACCTATTTCAAGAGGCTCGTACTTTTGTTTATTACCTCAATGAAACTTGTCGTAATCTCTTTGTCAAACGTAGTACGCTGATCTGCGTAGAAACGTATATATATTAGATTTTGTCTGTGGTAAATTAATTTTGGAACTGCTTTGGCTGGAGTCAAGAGAATATTAGAGAAATCACCTACACATTGTTTGTTTCGGGGCACCCTGGAGATCATCAGCCTTACGCCTGTTAATCATGGTCTCATGGTAAAACCGAGAAGTAAGCAAGTACCGTAATTTTTCTTGGATTGTCCTCAAGTATCACCAGCGTATTGTAAGTAATTTTGGCATTTATTTTGTTGTCCACCAGAAGTTGCAGATACCCAGTGTACAGCATATCTACAAGTAACGATAGTGCTACGTTATCACTATAGAAGCTCACGGTGTAGTGAAAAAGCAAGTTAACTAAGCAATTTATTATTCATATCTTGTTTACGAGAATAGTGGATTTGTTACCTTTCAATAATATTAATATTTAGTTTAGTCGATGGTAATTTTGTGTCTCGTCCTAATAGTACACCGCTGGATAATGATTGATTAAATTCATATGTGTTATAATAATTAGAAATTTCATGTGAACTCGATAAACGGCCGTTCAACGAGTATTAATATAGGGGCACTCATTTTGACTTGTCGCTAAAATACAATTTTTATCAATTCATATTTCTTTACACATCACATGATGAGTAGATGTGAATAATTAAATACTTACTGTAAACATTGTACATAATTGTTGCTGGTTTAGTGTACTTAATTTACTTGGTAAAAAGCTTACATGTAATTTAAAAGCCTGTATTCTATATTTATATGTGCTGTATTTGAATATTTGAGGTTATATTAACTTGCGTCTTATATTACATTGGTTGTTTTCTGCTTCTGCTTACCCTTATGGACACTTGGCACACGGGGCAAGTGATAAGTAGGTCGTTTGACATAATACATAACTGCCATAAGGATTAGTGGCTGACAGTTGTTGATCTTTATTGTGTGTCAGTTTAATTTTAATCTTGTATTATATTTATTGTCCCAATTATTTATCCATTTCATACATATACACGAATTAGTTTTAAGCTTGTTTTATACATTCCTATATATACTTTGTCATATACTCACTAAATGTTTTTAGTAAATTTTTCACTATTATCTTGAGGTTTAATTTAGTTTTGCCTATACACCTCTGTCAATATTAACAATTGGCTGGCGCCCAGGGTAGTTTAACCGGTGCACCCCAAAATTCTAAAATTCAGAATAAGAAAACGAATTCACACCCGCTCTTCACTTTGGACTTTCGGGCATACTTGGGGTGTTCTTAATTTTGCCATTAGGGACACGTCACAAATTTTTGAATATATGGATTTCGAATTTCTCATCATAAGCTCTCATAGGCCCAACTAGATTCTAGTTTCTGAGATACAGCTATAAATTCTTGTAAAATTCTGTATCTTCTCGATCTTCTATTTTATTGATGAGGTATTAGAGATCAAAGGAGTAATTTCCGAAAGTTTTTCAATAAAAATTTTTTCATGAGTAAGACAGATACTTTATGTAAAAAAAACAATTTGACCAAATATTTTTTTCACTTATTATTTTTATGTAGAATTCCCGGCGCCGTCGCCAACATTTTTCAATCGAAAACGCGAAAACTAGATGTAGGGATCGAGTTGGGCCCATGAGAGCTTTTAACCAGAAAGTCGAAATCTGCAACATATTGAGAAGTCAGCCAATTTAACTGGGAGCCAATTTCCATAAGATCTGTATAAAATAATGTATAAAATAAATGTTCACCCTTCAGAGAATTGTGATACTTGAAATAATAAAAGTAACCTGGATCATATTTTCTAAATACAGAGAAACAAGTGATAGATTGTATAACAATATTTTTAGTTGTAATATTTAATCTCCTTTTAATGCACATACTATCTCTCCCAGCCAACATATTATACAAATTTTTGATTGTATCATCGGTTTTTTGGAAGAAACGAAAATTTTATTATGAACTTGGAGAATGGATGTTTGAGTAGTCAGCTTCGTATTCTCTCTTGTTTTTCTCTATTGCACCATTTAATCTATAGCGGTCTTCTAAATTTGTTTGTTAGTAAAAACTAAATAACCTGACCGACCCTAGAACGAGAAGCGTGTGTCCTGTGTTTTCTCCTTTACTTATCTTCAATATTTGTTTTTCCTTTGTCAACGTAGGTTAGCCAGAGTCAATGATTTTTGGGTTAGTGTTTAGCTATATGGCTAGTGGCCAAAAAAAACTGCAATGTATTCTTCATTTTCATACTTTTGCGAGGAGTATAATAATCGGAATTCCGAAATTGGCAATTCGACATTTAACAAGCGTCTATTATTGTGTACTTGGGGTACATTACAAAATGTTTAACTCTAGGTAACTTAAGAACTATATATAACAAATAATCACATTTCATCGAAATACGTTAAAATATTTTCAAATTATTAAAAATGCAGGTAGATGGACAAACAGACCAATACCATCTTTTTGGGTTTATCGGGGGTAAAACCATATATTTTCGTTAAAATTTTTCAGTATCCACTGTTTTTGCGATCACAATAATTTCTTTAAGTAATATTATATAAGGAGTAAAATTAATTTTTCTTCCATAAAGCCTATTAGTTTTCAATTAGTCTCTTCTCCCAACGAAATATCGCTTGCCATGCTTCAGTGGAAGACCAGCTTGATTGAAAACAAATTGCTTTGACAACAAAAACTATTCATCTGATCTCAAAATTATCCGTAGTATTAACTTTTTTCTTGATCGATTTCGATCGCGTCGCTTTGGTGGAAGATCTACCTGGCGATTTCAGTTTTAAATTCCAAATATTTTAACCATAAGTACGAAAATGTCAGTAAAACAAAGTTTCTGGTTTTCGGTAAATCATTTATTGATTATGTATAATTTTTAATAACTAATCTAAATAATGCGTCAGTATTATTTTTTGTGCATATTTAAGAGCGGCGCGGCAGGGGTGGCTTAAGGGCCGGACAACCCGGGCGGCTGCACGGGGCGCCGGCTCAGAGGGGCGCCAAATTGAGGTCAATAATTGCTTAATTTTTTTTTTGTACCCTTTTTATTAGTTTTTTTTGGAAGATAATAGCAAATAATATTAGTATCTATGTTAGTTGAAATGGTAAAAATGCAGAACAGTCGAATAACATTAAAATCGCTTAAATAATTCAAAAATGTAACAAACATTTTTGTTTAGATATGAGATAACTCACTACTCATACCTCAGGCTTCCCGCCCGTGAGAACCTTAGGACAAGACTTTTTTTATAGACCTGTGTGATTATTAATAAAATATTGTAAATACACATTGTTGTGTCAACATAAATTACTTGAGAATGGTTTATCGAAATGCAATAAGAATATCTTTTTTTATTTTTATCTGAAAATTATTTTTTTAAGAACTTTTAGAAACATGTAAAAAATAAAAAAATTAGAGGTAAAAAATACAAAAGTTAGGGCGACAGCCACCCCCTAAAACTGCCCCTTAAGCGGCGGTCGGAAGATATTGCAGAAGAATTGACATTTATTGTTCCCCTTTAAAGGGGTTAATGTCATTATTCATTGGGGGTACCTTTATTTTTAGATGCACTATCAGCCACATAAATATCGAGAGATCATTTTGTGTTAACTTAAAAAGTAGTGATCGGGGGGGGTTTGAAGGGAGATCCTTGGACTTTAGTACGTAGTACGTCTGTGAAATTTCCGTGTTTATCTCAGGGAGGGGCGCCAATAAGTGCTTCCGCCCGGCTGGAAAATTTACCTTGAGCCGCCCCTGCGGCGCGGCGTCTTCTGCAAACATGTTAATTTTTTAATTTTGTTTCTGTGGGTGGTCATTTTATTCCGGATTAAAAGAATATTGTGATCACAGTGATAAAATTGCTAACACTTTTTTAAATTGAACTATTTTCCTATGGTATACTTTAAACCAGCGGTTTTCAACCTTTTTCGAACCACTACCCCCTTATAAAAAGAAAAAAACAAGTTTACCCTCTCGCGACCCCCAACCTCGATCTCTATTAATAACATCTAAAATCAATCAAATTTTAAAATTTCTTGTTATAGTTTTTGGTATGATTTCTCATTAAAAATCGGTTTCATTAAACTTGCATGTGTGTATTATTTAGATTTTTAGATTTTAGAATGAATGATTTAACTTTATTGGTTTTTTTCTCAATAGCTCGGGACCCCCTTGGAATTGCTTCGCTGCCGTAGAAAACTGCTGCTTTAAACAATATGATCTACTTTTCCTAAATTGTCTCATCTCAAGAAACGCTAAATAAATCTGTGTTACATCAACTGAAATATTTCCTCTAGCTGTGTAGTATTATTTCTCACATTTACTTCCTCACAAGAATCTTCTAAGTGCCTCTTAGTAATTTTAACAGCTTGCCGCCGTCAGTTGTTTCGCTAGAAAGTTTCGTCTTTGACTATAAAGCTTTATTCATCCCATGAGTTTTATGCACACACTAATTTGTTCGCGTTTTACTGAAAAAAAAAAACAATGAGTTGGCAAATAATTTTGCTGCGTATTTTTATACTTCATATATATCATCTCGATTGATCTAATCGAGGACGATCGTGGCGCAGATACTGATTTTTTAACAACTGAACAGTTCAGAGAGCAAGAAATTTTAAATTCTCCAAGAAAAATCAAGTCTAAATGAACGATGGACCAAGACAAAATTCCAGCTTTTCTATAACATCATTGTGCTAGTGTATTTACAGTTCCTCTACATTTTTATTTAATTTGTCCATTTTTAATCTATTTTCCGATGTATTGAAACGTTCTAAAATAATTTCTATGTGTAAAAAATGTGAAAAAAATTAGGAACAATTATAGACTTAACGATTATCAACAATTCCTCCAAATCTAATATCAGTGTTCTTATACTTTACATTTGTATGTTTCTACATTTACCTCTTACACAGAGTGTGGCAATAGTGTGTCGGACTTCGATATCTCGAGTTCTAAGGTAGCTAGAAATTAAAAAAAAATACAAGTAAACTAGATAAAAAATTCTATAACCGGAAATTATTTTCTAATATAAAGGGCGAGCCAAGACGAAATTACAGGATACATCGGTTTGTCAATAGCACAAAATCATTAGTACTAGTAACAGCGCTTTTGGATAAATTGGAAACCAGATTGGTATATAACATTGTTTATTTTATCATATGAGAACGAGAACAAAATAAAATTTGAAATAAACTTTGGTATGCATTTAAAATGTTATTCGTTTAGACACAGGCCAAATAGGCTTATCAGCAATCAGCAAAACAACTCCTACTAATTTAAGTTCTATAACAGATATTGAGAAAATTCTATGTACACAGGGGTGGTCGCGCGAACGTTAGAACCTCATTTAACTTCGTTATTTTTGGATTTACGTAAACAAGTATATACTACAGTACTACAAGTACAAAAATAAAAGTTAGCAATTTGCAGAATAGCAATTGAAAGTCGCATTTCGGACATATGAACTTTACTTTGATTCGTTTAATGGAACACTCCATATATATATTTACACCATTTGGAAGGTCAAAAAAAATATTTTTATTTTAAAGAAATTTTGTCTAATTTACTGTAAATTTACAATTTACCAAATTAGCCATGGAAAACAAAAGTATGTAAATTAAAATATACAATACGTTAGTTCTGTCAAAATACCTGTTAGTATATAATTTCACTTTATTTTAAATAAAATGAAGAATTTCAATAAATGATATATATTTTTCGGACTACCATGACTTAATGTAAGAAAATATAAAACTTAATATCTACTATAGTTTTTATGAAAAATACTATGTGTCATACATAATCCAGTCAATGAGTGCTCAAAAGAAGGGTGTAGAGTACATGGAATATGCGAGACTTTTTGACTTCAGGACTTCGTTAGGAGTGGTTAGCAGGTAAACATACTGCCCCTGGGAGGAAGGTCTCATTTTAGGGTTTTTCGATTATATTTCGGAAACGGTGGACTCTACAAAAAATATGTTCTAAATAAAAATGAAACCTAATTAAATTTCCTATAAAATTGTTTCCATACATATTTGTCGAAGTGCTATCTAGTGCCTCCCACGATCGTATCTCAGAAAAATTGTCACAGACGAAGTTGTAGAGTATTAAATTTCCTTCAATTTGATATACACTTAAAAAATAATGTTTTCGAAAATTATCGATTTTCAATAACGTATATCTCGAAAGCCGCTGGAAATTCGACAAATATGTATGGAAGCAATTTTATAGGAAATTTAGTTAGCTTTCATTTTTATTTAGAACATATATTCTACAGTCCACCGTTTCCGAGATATAATCGAAAAATCCAAAAATGACACCTTCCCCCCTCCCTCCCACCGTAAGCTCGCCTCCCAGGGGCGGGGACTTTTAGTATGTTTACCTACTAACTACTCCTAACAAAATTCTGAAGTCAAAAAGTCTCGCATATTCCATGCATTCTACAATATATTCATTGACTGGACTAACATCATTGAAAAGGTTTTTCTGTGGCCTTTCAAATGGTGCAAAAATATATGGGGTGTTCCATTTAAAAAAACTAAGGTAAGGTTCATATCTCCGAAATTCGACTTTTAATTGTTTCTCTTAAATGATTTTTGGAAAACACGTGATTTCTCATAACTTTTATTTTTAAACTTTTTTACGTAACTCCAAAAATAACGAAGTTAAATGAGGTTCTAACGTTCGCGCTACCACCTGTACAGTTTACTATAATAAGGAATTCTAGTCTAGTTAAAATAAAAAACACAGGTTCTCAAACGAATTAAAAATGTTTTGATATGCATACTAATAATAATATTTTTTTGTTTCTACGTGCCTTTGGTATTTTTCAAAAAATGTGCCGCCCCTGGATTTTGCCGCCCTGGGCTATAGCCCCCCTAAATCCGCCATTGCATTAATTCCTATATTATTATTGACTATCTCTCAATCACTTGAATGTAATGAGTTTTTTTTTTGTTGAAATAATACCATCTGCAGCTGCATATTGAAAAAACCACCAAAATCACAATTACGGGTTTTAAGAAAAACTTATGTGAATGCTAGTTACGAGACATCTAATTAATGTTTTTGAATTATTTTTACTTCCTAAGAATGTACAGGGTGGTCAAAAATTATTTTTCAATTAAGAACTTTTCAATTGAATTTTTCAACGATGTGATGAAGATATGAAAAACGACCATTTTTTCTAAATACTTCCCTATAGTTAATTGCAACCATTTTCGTTTTATTGAGCAATAAGTACTAAATTCGAGAATAAACTTAAAAAATAGATGTTTCTTCAAATAATTCATTCAATAATTCATTAGAAAATATTATAATAAGTGGAATACAGTTAAAGTGGTTTAAGTCATATTTGAGCTAACGAGAAATGTACGTAAGAATAACTCATGGGACCAATACAGAACTAATAAATTATGAATCTGGTATTGCAGATATCAAATGTGGTGTTCCCCAAGGATCTGTATTGGGCCCAACGTTGCTCATAATATATATCAACGACATAGTCTTTAATTTTCCAACAGTTGCATTTTCTCTTTTCGCAGACGACACGAGTATCATCATGCAACATGAGAGCATATTATCATTACAAACAGCCAGTCAGACCATAATGGATGATATCTCGGATTGGTTTTTGGCAAATAAACTAGCACTTAATTATAGCAAAACGCATAGCATTATTTTTCAGTTGTATCGAAATTTGCAAGACATAAAGATAAATGTAAATCAACAAGACATATCTACAACAGACTCAACAAAATTTCTAGACATACATATAGACAACCACTTGGACTGGTCAGAACAACACAATTAAACTCAAAACTTAGTAAAGCTGCGTTCGCAATACGCACTATAAAACAAAATATAAATTTTACAGTCGCCAAGCAAGTATACTTTGCATATTTTAACAGTATTTTGCAATACGGAATCGAATTTTGGGGGACAGTAGTAAACGCGACACAAACATTCATAATACAAAAAAGGGCAATTCGTACATTATGTGAATTAAGATCCAGAGACTCTTGTAGAACATTTTATAAAAATCAGAAAATATTTACATTAACAAATTTATACGTATACAAATTTTCTCTGTTAATTCATAAAAACCATAACCTATTGTTGCGACCATCTGATGTGCACAAGTACCCAACCAGAAAACAAAAATTTATACCACCAAAATATATTTACAATAGAACTAGAAATGGGCCCCTGTATACAGGTATAATAATATATAATCATTTACCACAGAACTTCAAATTACTTTCCAGTAGAAAATTTAAAATAGAATTAAAAAGACTACTTCACCAACATGTATTTTATAACCTCAATGAATATTTTCAAACCTCCTTTTGAATTATATACACTCTTATTATTATTTTTATCTGTTTGTCTATTATTATTATTACCACATAAATTACGCACCTAGGTACTATGTAAAGCAAATTTAAATGCAGTAATGTTCTCAAGTTGGCTTTGTTCCGGCTGGCAACCCAACCGGTCCGGAAATACATGACATACGCAGTATCCAAAATGTATATATTTTCATATTTCAGTTTCGATGCTCCGGGGATGCCAGGGGGAATAAAGCTAATATCTTTCCCAATGCTCATGGCTAAAGATATACATACATAATGTATGCATATGTTATATGCAATTATTTACTATTACTTTATTATATAATCATGTATATTTCGGGAAATAAAATAAACTAAACTAAACTAAAACTAAAACTAAGTGCTCCACATGTTGCCCATTTTGATCGACATACATCTGTATGTGCTCTTGGAATGACGTTTCTACTGTTCCTAAAATTGTCGGTGTGATATATCTTAAAGCAGTTATTGTCTTTTCCTTCATATTTTGTACTGTTGTTGGTGTGTCTTTATAAACAATTTCCTTCACGTATCCCCATAAAAAGAAATCAATTTTTCTAAGATCTGGGAGGCCATTTAGTGGGTCCATTTCTTCCAATCCATTGAAATAGGTAGGTATTATTTAAGTGGTCATGAACTGCATTTAAATAATGTGGTGGAGCACCATCTTGCTGAAGCCACATCCTGTTTCGAATCCTTTCAGGAAGATTCACCAATAATTGTGGCAGACAGATTTGTACAAAACAATTTTTACCAAACTGAGATTTTATTACTTGTCGAATAACGAAAACAGCAACAAAATTTACAAAAAAACTATTACAGTACCAGTGAAATACCATTTACCCACTTCAATGGATTGGAACAAATGGTCCCACTAAATGGCCTCATTTCAAAATTGCATAAAGACGTTTCTCAATCAAAATAGGCAACATATGGGGCACTTATTATAATTTTTTCTAATGAATTATTTGAAGAAACCTCCATTTTTAAAGTTTATTCTTGAATTTTGTACTTATTGCTCAATAAAACGAATATGGTTGCAATTGGCCATAGCGAACTAGTTACAAAAATGTTCGTTTTTCATTTCTACATCACATCTTCGAAAAATATACAGGGTGTTCCATTTGAAAAATTGAGGTATTCAATTTAAAAATTGCTTAATTTAAAAATAAATTTGTGCTACACTGTACATTTTTAGGAAGTAAAAATACTTCAAGAACATTAATTAGATGTCTCGTAACGAGCATTCACATAAGTTTCTCTTAAAACCCATAATTGTGACTTTGGTGATTTTTTCAATATGCATCTGCAGATAGCATTATTTCAACAAAAAAATTCATTACATCCAAGTGGTTCGGAGATAGTCAATAATATAATAGGAATTAATAGTCTAGTAAGAGGCTTCAAAAAATGTACTAATCGATACCTACCTAAAAAAGAAAATGATAAACTTTTAAAACTTTTAAAATAATAGAATATTTTATTTCATTGTAACACAAAAAAAAGTTACAGAGTTCGATGAATATAATGAATTACTCGCCATCATCAGATTTATTTTCTTCATCATAAGTTTCTGCTAGTCTATCACTAACAGTAACCTTGGACTTCATCTTTTGATACTGAATGTGGTATTTAACAGGTATCACTTTTGTGGAAATAAGTTTCATTAAATACTTTTTCTTTTGAATGGAAATTGACAGTTTTGACCTATACAATCTTTCGGGGTCTACTTGATCTAAAATTATTATTAATACTTAATGAAACGCATAGACTTTTAGCACTCACTTCACTAAATGTGTGAGGTGAGGTACGGTACCGGTTTCAGCGAAGTCAAGCACGCCGGAGCGAGTCCGTCACTTGGATGGGTGATCGTATCTCATCTCGCTGTCCTGGTTAAGTGGTAGAGTAGCATTAGCTAAACTTCGCCAGGACGTTAATATCAATGAGGCATTAATCTATTATATTGGAAGTGTTTCAAATTTATATTCTGCGTAGCTGTAGTGCACCAGAATGTTCGATTGCTCCTTTTGAAACAGTGCCATTCGGACTTTACTTATTTTAAATTTTTTGTCCTCAGTTGTTTCTATGTTTTTTATAATCGTTTCGTCCCCTAATTTTTTCCAGTAAAAAAAATCGAAATAATTTAAAATGCATGCATTCAAGGTTCTCCCCACAAGTAACAAAATTCATTTTGCAGACCACTTTCATATATCTAGCACTACACTTCAATTATCTTACAGTACATGGATGTAAAATTACTAGTACGTAAATAAAAAAAATAATGCTTACTATCTATAATACCTCAGAAAACAAAAATAGCAAAAAATGAAATTAATTACATTAACAAACACGAATTAATCCTATAATACCAATGCCTTTAAAATAAACGCGGGAAGTTAAAGAGAGGTTAGAAATAATAATAATAGTTTCTTGATAAAATTACACAAATTCGCCTCAATTTTTCTATGTTAATTTAAAAACCAATATATCTTTAGTAAAAAAGCATAATCACTTACCTTTTATTACTATTTGTTTGCTAGAAACACTGACTTTAAAACTACACATTAATCTTCACCGTCCGTGGAAGTATCACAAACCAACAATAATTATCGTAAGTGACATGATTCATATGGTGCTTACGATATTTTGGCGGTATGCATGTCATACTTACATTGTTTTGCCGGGTCGTCTTTTAATACACAGTCACTTACGATTTTGAATGTCCGTTAAAGTGATAAAAATGTGTATTGGCGCCTAAATTATTTTGTCAACTGATGCGAAATACTGTGTCGCTTACGATAAAGTCAAAATCTCAATTTCGATAAAATTGTCGCTTACGTTGTTTTGGCAAATAGGTATCGAATTATGTATATGTATATTCGAAAATAATTTCCGGTTATTGACTTTTTATCTAGTTTACTTGTATTTTTTTTAATTTCTAGCTATCGTAGAACTCGAGATGTCGAAGTCCGACGTACTATTGCCTCACCCTGTATAATTATAATTCCTTATTTTCTCGTGCCCTGTAATTGGAAAACTCGAGCAGTGTATCGTTAAGTAGATAAATAAATTTAAAACAAAGCGCCATATTGATATTGTTATATATAAATAACGCTGCAAAAGTAAAATAACAAAATTCCAAATTCCCAATACCAAAACAATATGAAATTAGGAACGAGCAATGATCATTAATGTAAATAGTTTAATGTTACACAACAACAAATACCTATCAATTTTGTACAGGTTCGATAATTGGCGTTTGACCTATTTGTTTAATTATTGTGTTAATAAATTTATTAAACAGTATTTGACATACATAACATCCATATGTAGAGCGGAAGAACAAAGATGCACTTAAAATGTGCAAACTGTTGAGTTTAATGCATATTTTAGAAAAAGGTTGTTGAATGATGTATAAGACTGACAATAGCGAGGAAAGATCTACATCTTGTACCGAATTTAACGATAAACTGATAAATAGTGGCTATTAATGTCGATTCAACATGAACATCTAAGTTTTTCCTTTTACAAAACGAAAGAGATAAAACTTCCACAGAAAAGGCGTTCTAGATTTTTTACGTCAGATTTATTGTTTTTAAGATATCGTGCATTCTTTATGACCTAACTTTATTAATGTTGAATTTGTTATGTATTTCTTGAACTCCGCGAAGTTTTAAGATACAGGCAATTAAAGCAGAGTTAACTTTTAATATTTTTTATAAATCCTCTAGGTCTCGGGGTCTCATCGAATTTGATAAATATTAACGCGGCAGTATTTTTATGAGAAAATGTGTTGCACTAATTTCCACACCACTCAAAAAGTAAACTATTAGTAAAATTTGTACAGAAATGCCGACATTTTTAGGTACCATATTTTCGACTTTGTTCAGAAAAGTGACAACGAAATGCAAAACACAAGATAGACCAGAAATTCTCACCCTCGATCTCAGCAACATGTAAACAACGTTTTTTGTATCACACAAATATTCCATGCGAAAAATAATTTAGCTATGGTCCCGAAATCGACTAAAGGGTAAATAAAAACAAAAATCAGATTTTTGTGTAAAATTTCCTTCCGGATTCGAATTTCGAAAGCATTTATTTGCAAAAACTGCAAAAAAACATGAAAATATGTATTTTATTACTTCTCACTCAAAATCCCGCTAGTTATTAGAGATGTTGGACTTAATGTTTTTTTTTTAATGCCTTATTGATATTAACATCCTAGCGAAGTTTAGCTAATGCTACTCTACCACTTAACCAGGACGGCGAGATGAGATACGGTCACCAATCCAAGTGATGGACTCGCCCCGGCGTGCTTAACTTCGCCGACCGAGTCCAGTCACTGAAACTGGTACCATGCCTCACCTCTAACAAAACATTTTTTCATTTTCTTGTGCAGCTATAAATAGTCAAACGAAAAATTTTTTTCGGGCGATATGTTTTTTGCAAGAAATATAAAAACCAATGAGTTCCACTAAAGTTGTAAACTGATCTTTTCATTTCAAATTTTTTATAAGCTACTGTTAGGTTTTCCATACTAGCTGATATTAGAGCGTACGCTATAACACTGGTGGTCACGTAATTGCTGCGTATGTTGCAGGCAGCAGTGGCGGACCCAAGGGGGCCCAGGAGCACGTACCTCCCCTCTCGTTTATTTTGGTATTCAATTTCGTTTCATTTGTGAGTGGACATATTTTTTGTGATTTTCTTGGAGCTTACTGTGTTTATTATGTATAAAAACTTATCTGATCTAAATAAAATATTTAAATTTATCGTGACATAATGTCTGTTTCATAATTAATAATGGAATAGTGCAGTGCCTAGAGGTAAAAAATACTTAAAATTTCGGAATAATCTCATATGTAATAATTTTTCTTTATGAGTTATTATTGTAGTAAAAGGTGTCGTCTTCAGTTTCTACATGGCCCGGATACATGCTCTTGCCCCCAAGGGGTGAAAACCACCCCCAAATTTGAATATTGAGTATTTGAAAAAGTGTTACTAATCTATTTTTGAAAAGTTTTATATTTTTGGAATCGCTGATTATGAATCTGAAGTCAAAATTCAAAAATTTAAAATGGCGGCTGTAATATGGCGGATGGAATTTTTTTTCTAAAACAAATGTTTTAAACGGACAAAATAAATTGAGCATCTTGGTGATGCTATATATTAATGAAAAACGGCATTCTTGAAAGAAAAACTAATTACTGAGCAATTACAATAAGAAAATGGCGACATTTTGTTAAAAAAAAATGTGAAACCGCACATTGACTCGGCCATAACTTCTTTATTTTTGTGATGTAGAAACAAACAAAAAATCATTTTAAAAATTGATTAATTATCTTTAATTTTGGGGCGAGCGTAGAGGCGACTTCAATGTGAATGTCAGTCGATATTCCGTTGAAGCAACGTCGAGCGCGGTTAGTACTTGGTTAGTACTTCTCGTCCCACCTTCTAGCGGCTTGTATATCAGTGTATACGCGGAAGATATGTAATTTCAGACGAGGATTACGTAGTGGATATACCATCCTTCGCAGGGGATATAAAGCAGGAGGTCCCTTGTCTATTAAATGTTAGGCAAGTAAAAGATCCCTACTCTTCTTAAGGGAAGAGGTTCGGCAGAATTTCTGGGTTGGGGTAGCTCGTCTCCTGGCGTCGGTGATAGGCCCTGGTAGCGGAAATAGGCCAACGTTAAAAATTTTAAAAAAATCTTTAATTTTGTTCCTTAGAATTTTTTATGGAAGTGTCACAGTTTCTAATATATTCAACATTTTAAACTAAATAGATCTTAAGAACGTTCGGATGCATCTATAAAATTAAATATCTTCGAAACTATCAACCTTACTTAAATATATAGAAAAAATAAATTTATCGTCAGTTTATATGCATTTTTGATGTCGTCTATATTTTCTCTAAAACTAATATTTATTGAGATACTTGCAGAGAAACAAAAATGTTACGTTTTTTCTAGAATTCCTTTACAGTTTAAAATGCATTTTCTTTGTAAAGCAAACGCTGTAAGTGAATGAAAAAATTTGAGCGTGTACGTCATACCATATATTAACGAAAAACAGTATATTTTTTTAGTTACTGACTACTTACATTAACGAAATGGCGACGTTTTTTTTTATTCAATTGAAAGTATATTATTTCTGTCATAACTTCTTTGTTTTTTATGGTATAGAAATAAATAAAAAAATCATTTGAAAGCTTATTTTAATAGTCTTTTATTTTGGTTGTTAGCGCTTTTGGCGTAATTGCCATAGTTTCTGAGATATTTAACATCTAAACCAAATACTTCGTCTTATAGACGTTTGGTTGCCGCCTTTATACTTTCAGATTTCCGAAACTGTTAACTCCACAGAAATTAGAAAAAACCGAAATTCGTCCTCAGTTTAGTAGCTTTCTTATTTGTCTCTAGCATGTGTTCGCTCAATGTAATACTTTTTGATTTATTTGACGAAAGTTGTTTTGAAATATCTTTTTATTAAGCTAAAATCCCAATTTTCGAGTGGTTGATGTCTACTGATGAGACCTAACGGGTTAAAAAAACTTGTACAACTTTTCTAGAGTTGAAATAGAATGTAAGGTTCAATAATCGTGAATGACTGAATTCCAATAAATTTTTTAATTATTTTCAATATATTTTTTTGCCTTAAAATGCTAGGAATCCCAACACGTAATTCAATACTTTGTCAGTATTAGCTGGAAGAGTAGTTGTTTTGATTGGCTCTGCAATAATGAGTGTTTTAAAGTATTTACCTAACTAGTATATTAGCGTGACCAGATTAGGGCAACAATATACAGAAAGTAGGTAATTTCACAACGGCGGATCCAGGGTAGGGGCAATTGCCCCCCCCCCCCCCCCCCCCGAGGACCCCGAATTTACAAATATCGTAATTTTTAGCGGTATGCAGGTAATTTTTAAATCGACAAAAATTCGCTAGAAAATATGGTCTTTGTAAATAATTTACACAAACCAAAACCCATGTTTGTTTTCATATGAACAACCACTTTTTTATCTTATCCTTATTGATTGATAGCCAAAATAAATAACTTAATTTAAAAACTGAAATACATCTGCCAATCTCTACATTACAAAAAAATTGTTATTTTTACATAAAATGTTAGTGCCCCCCCAGTAACCTTTCTGAATCCGCCGTTGTAATTTCATAATAAATCAAAAGTGTGTATGTTGTGATTTGCTCAATACCTAAATAATATTCTCTAATCATGATGAAAGCAAAGAAATAAAAAATAATTAATTGTAAAAATGTACTATTCTCGCTTACTAGATTTGCTTTGCTTTTTGGTATTTTTGTACATGTAGTAGTGTATAAATTTTTATAAATAAAATAACTTTTTAAAGTAATTTTGCTACACGCAGCAAACAAAACGAATACCAGAGGAATATGTTCATAAAATTTGAGAACAATCTCTCTAACATCGTACATATTTTTCCCACCATTGACAAGAATATGTTTTTTTCTCCAATTTGCCAATTGACGATTTGCACGAAAGAAAGTTTGGTAAAAAGTATCTAGATTGGTACCACTGTAATTCACTGCACATGTTGACCAACTCGTCTAATTTCCAAACTTTGCAACAATTAAATACATATAATATAATAATCATAACATTGTTTTCATTATCTTTAATGTTAAACCTACTTCCATTGAATATAAACCATCTTTATTAGGTTGTTTCGTAGTCTACAATATTTAAAAAATGTCGAATTATGCAATTTGTCAAAACACTGTTTCCAACTCTCAGTTTAGAAGAGTTGGCAGCAGTGATTGACAAATTCCATAATTCGACATTTTTTAAATATTGTAGACTACGAAACAACCTAATAAAGGTGATTTATATTCAATGGAAGTAGGTGTAACATTAAAGATAATGAAAACAATGTTATAACTATTATATTATAGGTATTTAGTTGTTGCAAAGTTTGGAAATTTGACGAGTTGGTCAACATGTGCAGTGAATTACAGTGATACCAGTCTAGACACTTTTTACCAAACTTTCTTTCGTGCAAATCGTCAATTCCGAAATAATTAATTAATTGACGAACTCAAAAATCGAATGTAGCAGAAAATTATACGGAAAAAATCACCCTCCCCCCACCATCTTTAAAACGCATCCTAGCGAGCGCTAAATTCACTAATAGTAGGTGGTTTTGATACATTTTGGAACATTCGTTTAAAATTTCAAAGTTATAGATATGGTTTAGGCTCTGTATAGATGAATCATCGACGACAATTATCTTTTATACATGCATGTAGATTTACTCTTATTTATCACTATTTTCACTGTACTAATACATTTTTTTCAATCGATAATAATAAAAGACCTTCAAGTAAACCATCAACAAACGCCCATAATTAATCGCTTCAAATAACTACAAACATAACGTGTACAGATAATGAGATAACACGCTTTACCCAGACATTAGAAACACAAATATATCGATTTAAAATTAAATATAGCAACTATTTACATTTGCGATACAGTCATTCAGTAGTCTCCTTGTCTGTTGCGAACGTGGACTGTATTTTCCATCCTGCTCCGGTTCTAATACTGTTCAGGGGAACTCAAGCGTGCCGGTCGGGTTGCCAACATCCGCAGTCGTTGTGCCCGTGACGTCACCACTTCCGCGTACGTCACGCGGGTCAATAAACTGCCTTGAAAGGTCGCGAGGTTGCGTCTGAGATTTGTCTACTCGACGCAGCACGGCGCTGCAGTTATAATAAACACACTTATTTTGTTTTGTATCGACAGTGTGGCTTGGAAGTTTTTGCACTAGATGACGCCAAGGCGGGAGCTGACCGAGTTGAACGTATTATAATTGCGTTATTAATTATTTCTGCCTCTTATGATTATTTATTATTGTTGAATCATAGCATAACATATAATTTAAATATTATTTAATTACATGCTTCGATGTATTTATTAAACTATAAATATTAGCAACCTAATGAATCTTCACTTCTTAGATATTACAAATTAATAATAAATGCAGGTGTGTAAAGATAGCGGAACAAAATTGAGCCCATTAGCCCAGTTAGTGTCTCAGTTGCTCCTTTTTGTGACATTTTCAAAGTTAATAATAATGTCTTTATTTTCTCGTATACATTACAAGCAAAACAATAGGTTTACAGATTTAAAGATGGGTGGCGATATTCACCTATGTGCTCTTCCATATCATCACCCACAGCCACAAGTAGTAATATTATAAAAAGTAATATATATGAAATTTTTAAACAAGCATTTTTAAAATAGTTGGCCAGTAAGCAGTATTATAACAAGAAATAGACGATTAATGAATCAGTTAATTTCAATTTTACTTCTCTAGTAAGAATATCCTTATGTTTATTCAAAAGTTTAAACCTAATTGATTACTTACAATAGAAAATATTATTTAGGTTTAGGCAAATCACAATTTACACACTTTTTTATTATTAACATTTTATTAGGTCGATCTGTATAAACTTTATGAGACACGTAAAAAATCTCAAAGCTTTGCCGCCAAACCCCTTAGAATAGAGTGGGGCATGCTTTACTTTTCTACAGCATATTAAATAATAAATATAATGCATTACTTAATACATAAAACATCATTATTGTCGTGTAAAGTATGTTCTGGCATGATTAAAACAAGAAATTAACAGAAACACGCTTGTATCAATTATGATTTGTATAACGCTGGTTATAGTTGCTATAGTAACCGTTAGGAGGGAGTTGCGTAATTATACCAAAATAATTTGAAATTATAATTGATACAGGTGTGTTTCCGTTAATTTCCTATTTTAATCATGCCAGAACATACTTTACATGAGAATAATGATGTTTTATGTATTAAGTAATACATTATATTTATTGTTCCTTATCAGCGTAACGTAGCAACAAAAAGGATCTGGAAAGGACAGATAGGAACAATAATTGAAGGTTGAAAGCACAGTACATAGTTCTCTTATTTGTGCATTCATATCTAGATCGGCCTATTTAAGACCTTCACTGACAGTATAGCGCCCTATGTGGACTGCCCAATTTACTAATCGATCTAGATCTAGATATGAATGCACAAATAAGAGTACTGTGTACTGTGCTTTCAAACAATAATTCCGAAACACGTGTCCGTATCGTGTTTCCTCTTTGAGGTGTAAGGCGCTATTTTCCTCACTATTTGTTTTTGACCCTACTAATTCCTTCCTATATTATATTTATTATTTAATATGATGTAGAAAAATAAGGCATGCCCCGCTTTATCCTAAGGGGATTCGCGGCAAAGCTTTGTGATTTTTTACGTGTCTTATAATATTCTGGACAACTATAACTATCTATCTATGTATGTATGTATGTAAGTAAAAAGTCTAAGGAACTGAATTTCACCTACTTCTAATTGTTGTATCATCAATAAGCTTGACAATTGTGTGTAGCTCTGATGACAATACAATATAGTATACTCAGGGCCGGTTTTTCAATGCAAGGTTAAGCACTTTCTCCTACAGCTAAATTAACTAGAAGTTTAGAATGTACTTCTATTAAGCATTTCAATATTGCAACTTCACATTCTAAACTTCTAGTTAATTTAGCTGTAGGATAAAGTGTCCTTGCATTGAAAAACCGGCCCTCAATATGTTCAAAATGACCACCGCCCCAAGATGGTGAATTATCATTTTCTTTACAACCCCCTTGATGGGTATCAAAAGAAAGAGCTTGATAAGTAGAAAACAAATGTGATCAAAACTTAATGACTCAAAATGGCGGCGTCAACATGGCGGATAGGCTTTATCAATTATCGTCGAATTCGACTGTGGGTTATCGAGGTTGCAGATTACAATTATCCGGTCCAAATGTAACAATTCAAAATGGTGGCTTCAAAATGGCGGATAAGTTTTGTAATTTATGGTCTGATTCGTATGAAAATCGATATCTGGGGATTTTCGAGGGCGCATATTATAAATATTTGCTCGAATTCTTCACATAAATGTCGAAAGAGCCAAAATTCTCTCCTTAGATATAAGACTAAAAAGTAAAATATAAATTAAGAGCTTAAAAAACTAAACAAACACGCTTTTATAAATACTGCACTAAAAAGCAAAAAAAAATCATCGAACCGGTTCCTTCTGTCTACCCCGTAATGGCCTTAGGGTAAGTCGTGTTTGTAATTAAATATAATATTTAAGTATAAAAGCGTGGAGCGCTTTTCATTTAATCTAATGGTGTCTTCAGCATTTTAATCATCGAATCTGTTCGAAATTGCTTTCGAGAAGCACCCCTCGCTTTTATACAAATATTATACTTAATTACAAACACGTTTTTTTAGTTTTTTAAACTATTAATTTAAGATAAAATTACCTAGGTACTTTCTGTATATTGATACCTCAATCTGGTCACGTTAATATACTAGTTAGGTAAACACTTTAAAACACTCATTATTGGAGAACCAATCAAAACAACTACTCTTCTAGCTAATACTAACGAAGCAATAACAATAATAAGTAATAATGAGTGTTTTAAAGTGCTTACCTAACTAGTATATTAGCCTGACCAGATTGATGCACCAATATACAGAAATTAGGTAATTTCGTATTAAATAAGAAAGTGCGTAAGTTGTGATTGGCTTAAGATCCAAAAAGTATACAAGTATTATGTCATCCATTGACATAATATATGTTATATTTTATTTCGTGAAATATTCTCCCCAAATACCACTCGTGCTTTTAATTTATATATTTATATATATATATATATATATATATATATATATATATATATATATTATTTCTCCAGATTTGTTAATTCTTCTTTTCCTAAAAATATCTGAATTACAAGTAACCTAATACTGGATTTATAATTATTAAAACATTTTTGAGTTTACTATGGTGGTTTACTTATGCTTATGAATTCTTGATAAGCCACAAAATTGAAGAGGCTGTTGACGTCTCAGAAATAAAAATATGTAAACTAAAACAAAATTGTTAAATATATTATGTAGCTAAAATAGACTCCCCTCAAGAACTTAAAGATTTACGACCTATAACGATACTTCCAACGTTTTCAAAAATTCTAGAAAGGATCTTGGAAAGTCAATTACGTAACCACCTGATTGTCAATGATATTCTACCAAGCACACAATCTGGTTTCAGACCCGGGTATAGTTGTGGTACTGCCCTTCTCAACATCACTGATGATGTAATAACAGAAATTGATAACAAGCACTGTGGAATTCTAATACTCCTTGATTGGCCACGAAATCCTGCTCTCGATTCTGCACTTTATTGAACTGAGTCATCCAGCAATAGATTTAATTAAACATTATTTAGCAGATCGATCTCAGAGAGTGATATTGGAGGGAGAAATGTCAAATAGCTGTAGGATTTCTAGAGGTGTTCCACAAGGGTCCATTTTGGGACCACTCATCTATACAATTTATACACTAAACTTTCCCTCTGTATTGAACACATGTAAGGTTCACAATAACTTGTACGCTGATGACACCCAAATATGTCACTTTTTTGATAAAGGTAACTGTAGAGCAGCTCTTGCTGATACAAATAGGGACATCCATGTCGAAGAAACATGATCTATGTATAAATTCCTCTAAGTCATCTGTTCTGCTATTTGGTAGTATCCAACCAAACACAGTCGAGATTAAATTGGGGGAGGACAGGCTCAATATTGTTTCAAAAGTAAAGAATTTGGGTGTAATTATTGATAAAGATCTTAGATTTTCTGACCACGTCTCCCTAATACTGAAAAAGGCATATGGTAACCTAAAAATGTTATATTCCCATAGACACATATTGAGCGTTAAATTGAAAACTTTATTATGTAACAGCCTGGTCCTCTCTCATTTTAATTATTGTGACTTTGTTTACGGACCCCTGCCTCACTGTTAGAAATTGCAAACGAATACAAAAAGTGCAAAACTCGTGCTTGTGTCTTATTTATGGTATCCGTAAATATGATATCCCACACATTATCAATGGCGAGGTGGTTAAATATGGAAAATCGAAGGAAACTTCACGCAAATGTTCTGTACCACAAAATATTAATGAAAAAGACTCCTCCTTACCTAAATAATAAGATTAAGTACAGAAGGGATATCCATAATGTAAACATAAAAAGGGAGGAACAACTTACAATTCCGCAACATAGAACGGCCATGTTTCAACGATCCTTTACATTCAATATTGCAAAGAATATAAATGCTCTTTCGATTGATATTAGGTTAATGACGCTCCGGAAATTTTATAAATATATGCAAGATTTATTAATGGTAGAACAAGAGAGAAGGCAGTAACTTTCAGTTATATCCTCCTCTCTGGATAGGGGTATTTTGTATGTGTATATATGTACTTATTCTGTCAATTCTTAATTATTTAGCTCTCTACTCATCGTAATCAGTATATATTATTAGAAATGTTATACACCAATTTAAATTTTAGTATCCTAGTCAAAGTTAATTCCAAATAATTATAATTTCCCTAAGGTTCAAGAAGAATAGCAGACATTCTAGTCTGAATCTTGCGCCTTTTAATTTAGTAAATAACATGTTTGTTGTACTGTTTGGTGGCAAATGCGATTTTAAAATTTGTTTATACATTGTTATATATTTAAATTAATAAAGACATTTATTATTATTATAATAAAATATTAAATTAGATTAAAAGTAAAAAAAAAGCTAAAATAAAAAAATTAACTGTCTTAAAAGCTTGTCATACGCTAGAAGTTCATACAGGCATAAGTTTTGTTTGACGCGACAAGCTTTCAAGACGAGTAATTTTTTTTTATTTTAATTTTTTTCGTTTTATTACACCTAATAATAATAAAAGCTTTTTAAAGAGTTCGTTTAGATTTAATTTAATTTTTAATTTTCAATTACATCCTAATTGCAATTATTATTATTATAGTGTTAAAACTAAAAAAGCACACTTTTTGGTACCATATTATTGTTTTGTCACCAGAACTATACGTGTATACACTGTAGTTTTACCAGAAGTTAATTTTATAAACTGTTAAACGCCATTATATTTTATAACAAATATGACTCCTCTGCTGCCAAAGATTGGAGAAAGCTTTTTCAAAGGAGTCGGCGCAATAATTTGGGTGACATTTTAACATTAATTGCAAAGTATTTAGATAATATAAAAAAACTCGAATTAATGTTTATATTATAAAAAGATACATGCATCTCACACCCACTTTGCTTGCCTCTCTTTATTTCGCAAAAACAAATGAATAACTCAGCTAAACCAAATTGACTCGTTGAGGTATCAATACATAATATAATCGAAACGAAAGCTATTAATCAACACAACAATCTCAAAATTAACATAATCACTTTCAAAATTTCGCAAGCAACTCATGCAAAAAATATACTCGAATTAACAATATGCACTATAGATAAAATGATTTATGCAAATTATATGCCTCTTTTATGTGTTGTGTTACCTATAGATCTTTGCCAAAATGTTTGTATACAATAAGACAGGATTTTCTATCCGCTGCGCTGTAGTAACGATGTTTCTTTTTTTTTACAGGTGAGCGAATGGATATCCCCCACTGCAAGATTATGCAATAACATATTCGAGTAAAGGTAAAAGTTGTAAGGTGTAGGTACATTGTATTTGCGGTTTCTAAAGGTACATACAAATACGATTCGGTCTTATTGATGTTTTATTACAACAATCGATAACATTAGAATGATCATAGAAGGATAATTAATTGTGTCAGTAAATAGGTACGTCACAATAAGATAAATAAACCTCTGTATTTAAGTACACCTAAAGTCTTAGTATGAGCAAATCTATCTGAAATAAGTTAAAATATGTCGCATAGTGGTTAGTTGCTCTATCATAAAACGAAAATATATAAATAAATAAATAAATAAATAAAAATGCCTTTATTTAACCTGGCGGGATGTCAGCTCATAAAGCTGCTATAAATGCCAACCAGGGCAATGAAAGTTGTAAAAATTATGAAAAAATAGTCTAATGTGTGAGTTGTTGTTTAGTACATTATCCAACTTAGCGTCACGTATTTTAATGGCAACAAGAGGTAAACTGGATTCACAAAATATAATTAAGGAAACACTAAACGAATAATTTGTAAACGATGAATTTAGGAATCAAATCGTAAAAACAATTAGTGATAAGATCGTACAAAAACTAAAGAACTTTCAAATAGAAGTAGTAAATACAATAATAACAATATTTTTTTATATCAAGCATACCCACTTTACATATCACTTTGTTTTTTAAATTTTTTTGTATTTATATAGTTTTAATTTTTGCACATGCTTTTCTCTGCCTCCTTGTTTATAAGTTCTTATTCGTCTCAAATTATTTAACATTTTTTTGTAATTATATTAATCTACTAGCTCAATATCAGAGGTTTACTTTAAATATTTGGCACAACAATCAAATATATGGATGAGTCTCACGACACAAGCCTTGCATAGGTGGGTCATTCTGATTAAACTTATATATATTTGTAAAACTCACCAATTACTTAATTAGCGTAGTTTCTTATTTATTTATTTATTTAGGATACAACTACCCAAAGAGATAAGAAATAAAGGGTGGAAACTACAATTATATTCATTTTCTTAATTTTAATTTTAGTACTTGCTAAAAGGAATCAATCAGATGACAAATAAGATAAATCTCATCATTAAATCATGATAACGCAAAGATGAAGATTAAAGTAAATTTTTGCGAGGCATATTTAGATAAAAAAAAAGTTACTGGAATATGGACTACTGGAACGTGTAATTTAATATAACTACTTGAATCAGACCAATATATCTAGTAGTTTAATTTTTTTTTTTGAAAATTCAACTAAAAAATACCTACTTCTATGACGGGATTCCAAATCGTGTATGTGATATCTGTTTAAGAAATCACATTGAGGTGTACGTCTCGCTGGGTTTGCGTTTTTTCAACGCTAAGTCTATCTACGGCATATTCTGTACTCCAGATTATAGAAGTTTATTTTGATTTTGACCTGACCAATGCGTTGAACAGCAATATCAAGCGTATTTACAAATGTGTCGTATTTACAAATTCCTTAGTATTTCTAGTTTTAAAATCTGTAATAACTGACCACGATATAATTTATGTCGTGGCAAAAATTACTGTCAAATATGACCCCTAGATCTTTAAATTTACCATGCTTAGATATTTCAACATAAGTAAATTCAGTTGAACTAAGTCTTCTTGTTAATGTTTAGATGCAACTTATTTTTGTGACACCCTATATTAATTTGTTGCAAATTTTTTGTAAGTTGTGGCAGTCATTTAGGTTATTAATGGCTGCAAATAAAGACTCCGCTTACAGCAGAGTGCTATTCTTAAATGCATAATCAACGTCATTTATGAATAACATGAATAACAAGGCCCACTAGGAACATCAGACATTGCTGTTATTTCACCATACCTCAAATCACGATATTTTCAGTAAGTTTCCTGTTAGACAGGTTAGAATAAAAAAGTTAATATATGTTTCGGTAAGGTTGAAATTAAACAATTTTTATAACAGGATACCATGATCAAGTGTATATATGACATTATATACCAAACCCAATATGATTATATAAATAAAAAATCAACAGGAATATTTCAATATAAAAACATTATTTCCATTGGAATATTTTTAGATTTAGCAGAAGCTTATGATTGCTTATACCAAGCTTATTTACTAACCAAATTGCATCAGGCCGAAGCCAAAGGGTTATAGTAGAAAAAGATTCTGAGAAACACAAATTTGAGATAAAAGTTAAGCGTTTCACAAGTTAAGAGATGAGTGACTCTTAGAGCGGTTCTAAATAAGAACGCGTCTTTGTTCTCCCTTTCATGCATCGTAATCATTTGTGCTCGTTACTCCTAAGCGGTACTCTAATAGTGTCACTGTCGTTATCAGTATCATTTTCATCGTCCTCTTCATCATCGTCGTCGCCGTCGTCGTCATCATCTTCACCGTCATCGTCATCTTTGTTTTCGTCAACTTCATCATCTTCGTCGTCATCCTCATCGTAATTGTTATCGTTACCATTACCATTATCATTATTTCAATCATATCTCTGTTGGGACTCACTGGTATTTTATTATACCTTCACTAGTAATATGTTATTCCAATAATATTTAAAAAATAGTTTTAATTTTAACACCTTTGTATTTTATGAACTACCTGGCAATATTTTAGTAAAATATATTTGACTAATTTTCATATTTTGGCTACTGTGACATACAGCCGAAGTATGTATCATTACTTATGAAACACCCCATATTGAAGCTATTATATTAAAAATATTCAAAGTCTCAGAATTGCTTGCACTCACTGTACATTACACGCTGCTGCTGAACCGTACAATATAAAACAATAAATATTTTCGCCATCTGTTTAGTGGTTACATTAAAATTAACAGCCGTACCGCGGCAATATATAAGATGAGACACGGAGTGAAAATACTGTGTTTATTTTCGAGTGTATGCATTATCCTGTAAATAGGACAACGTCGAGCCGAAATAGAAAAATACCGTAATTTATATATGAAAATTACACATACGGCGTGCAAAAAGAAAAGAACACATACCTCAACATATTTACTATACAAGTGTAGAACTTTATTGCTCTAATATTGCATAAATCAGCCAGGGCTCATAACTCATAACCGTACAAAGTAAAACGTAAATAAATAATTAATCGACCGTGAGTTGTGATTCGTTGATAGACTAATCGCTTGGAGATTGCAACATTTCTTAATTATTTAAACTGGTTGTTTAATTTTAATTTAAGCTCGTTAACTTGCTTCTAATTAATTATGAAGTTGTTAACTTTTTTGAACACAAATTAATTTACGTTATATACCTCGTCTGCGATTAAGTTAGTTTGGTATTATGTAAGAATACAGCATGTAAACCGAACGTTATTCACTATGATATAATCATATAACTTCATATAATTATAAAACTAACCGTAATAGAGATTCTCTATCGTTTTATTTAAGAACTGATGGATGAGTACAACATTGAAAATTATAAATTCAGTGCATGTTACCCAAGGCATTCCGCAAGGATTTATCTAGGGGCCGCTGTTATTTTCATCGTCTATCAATGATATTGAATACTTTTTCATCATGATAACTTGATGATAGAATGTTAATTGATTGAATGATTAATGCGTAATGTACCGTGTGTTTTAGGCCTAATAGAGTGGGGTAGCTATAAGCATAACAAAGATTTCTAACTTCAGATTGGTAGCAAGAGGCGATGAGCTCATACACCGACAGCCCTCGTTCCAACAATAAACACTGAATTCGGTTTAAGTGCAAATTAAAATAAAAATTACAATTGTAGACCGAGCAAATGAAAACCACCTAGATATATTAAGTATAGGTGTGGTAACACAAGGTGCCATATCTTGGAGGGCTTTGTGACATTACCGGTAACCCCGCATAAGAGATTCGATGAGAAATACAAGACCGATAACTTATCAGTTGAACAAAATTTGGCCTGATAGATATATCACAAAACGTGCAAAATCAGGCTTGCTAACACTTTTCTTTTCTCCATCTTTCTTTATACCTCTGAGACATGGACTATTGGGGAAGCATGCAGGCGGATGGCGTACTGATACTTTCGAGGTATGAGTCTGGAAATGCTTGTTATATTTGGAAAGCCCGTCACACCAACAACTCGATTCTCTATGAAAGACATCCCGCAGAGAAACTTTCCAGCGCGACGTATTATTCTCCCGAATCAAATGTTTACAGATGTCTACAGATAAGAAAGCTTCACAACTACATATAATATGTTCTGCTGCCGTATGGCAAAATTTGTACATTTCATCTCTAATCAATCCTGTGCTGTACACATGCTTGTTGAAACGACGCCAGCGCAGCGGGGTCCTATAGGGACTTCTGTTATGATTCTCAACTGATTCAGTCCAAGTTGTGCATGCTGTGTAGAATGATTTCCTATAAATCAATACAAATGTTCCAATTTTGGAATTACTGTGTAACTTTGGTCCATTCGTTGCAACATTGATTGTTTTAAATTTATCTTAATCACGTGTATCAGCTCCGATTTTAAAAATTCGTCAACAATTTCTATTTCTTTCAAGCGTATAGGTCCAAGAATCTAACAGAGGTTGTATCTAAGGAAATTCTTTTGTGCGTTAGTATATTACAACACGAGTCTAGAATTATTAATCTCGGAAAGAGCTTTGGGGGGAAATTTAACAAGTTGAAATAATACATTTTCTTTATTTTTAGCCCCTATTCAGGTTTCGGTATGCACATTTATCGCTAATCTACCCTCGAAAAATGAAGGCATATTCTCCTAGGCTGTGAGATATTTTAACTCTTGGTGTCATTTTCTTTCTGGGATTTTTGCCACATATGTATTCGCTTCAAAAAAAAAAAATAACAGAATGCCAGAATTAACATTTAGACGACATTTCCTAAATTCTTCGAATTTTAATTACTTGCATTCAAAACATTTTCGAATTTAGGAAATGATTAAGATCAACTTGAAGAAACTGCCGAAAAATTGCTCATTGCAACTAAACTTAAATTCTAAAATAATGTAACTTGCACACCGTTGCATCACAACGCAGATACATAAAACCCGCAGTGTTACATCTCTCTCAAAAGATGCAAAGCAGACATAGAGCAAAGCAGATTTGCGAGACAGAACACCTACAAGAAGAATATCGGACCTTAAAATCATCTCTACAGAAAAATTGATACAAACCGAAGGACATAGACAACGTAATAAAGAGATAAGATACAACCAGAACAGAAGAAGAAAAAGAAGAAAAGAAATACCCGACAACAGCTTACCTGCCGTATATACAAGGATGTACGGATAGAATCGGAAGAGTTTTTGGAGAAAGAGGACGTCAAAGTAATATATAATGCGAAACAGAAGGTAGCAAACATTTTCCCAAATACCAAGCATCAGAAGTGTATAGCATTCCATCTTCCTGCGGACAAGTTTACATCGAACAGACCAAACGACGTATAAACACCAGACTCAGAGAACACATTAGCAATACAAAGAAGGGAAATTCTACAAAATTAGCAGTTGCCCAATATTCAGAAGAAATTGGCCATCTGATAAAATTCGACAAAACAAAGAAATTATCCAACACCAAGAATTATTGGCCAAGAAGATACAGAGAAGCCATTGAAATAGATAAACATCCAACTCACTATAACCGTGACACCGGACTACAATTACTAATAACGTGGAAGTCAATGTTCCGCATGAGCAATGATCCGCAACACGCCTCCTGTTTAAATAGAGGAGCTCAGTCCAGCAGAGCTCACTTCGCTTCAGAAGAAAACCACGACAAGATGGTCGAAACGTCAGGAACTCAACCAAGTCTACTCGGTAGAAGACTCGCAAACCAGCAGCCAGATCACCTGCTCCGCGAAAGCCTTAGCACCAAGATAATATAAATGTTGCCCATATGACGATATTAAGTGTAAATAAATCAAAACTAAATATTACATTGGAAAGTACTCATCTTGAACTATACCTGGCGTAACAAATAATTCTTCCAAATTAACAAGACCGCCTCTAGAAACACGCTGAACTGGTTATTAATTAATATTTGAATAACTGACAGAAAACGATCCGAATAAGGTCTGTAAAAAATCTTTTACCTGCATTGTCTAGATGGGTAAACATTACCATTAAAAGACAATGTCTGAATCATTCTGGAATTTTTGACCATGTTTTTCGGAATATAATCAATGTGGAGCAGTGTGAACAGAGCGGTAAAAGCAGAAAGTTAGCCGGAAATAACTGATACTTATGTCTAACCTGTAGATAATAAAGTTGTCACTAATCATACTATTTTCACATATTGTAATTTTTACGCCTTCAAAAGCACGAAACAACTTTAATAGCAGAAGTAAAATTGATTGCCAATAAATCCTCATATTCTTATAATGTATTTTATTATATTTACTACAAGCTGCAAGAAGTAAAATATATTTTTAACGTTCCATTTTCAAAATATAATATTTAACCGTGGTTGTACCTCAATACTTCTCAAATTTGCACGTTCTTCTTCTTTTGCTCCAAGGACTAAACCTATCATGCCTTAAATATTTTTGTGTGCTGAACCCGAATTTTCAATTAAAAAAAATTTCTACCGCGTAGATTTCGAGTAAATCCCCGTTCTTATTGTCAAAAAACCATATTTTGACGATAAGAATGGGGATTTACTCGAAATTTAAGCGGTGGAAAATTTTTTTAATTGAAAATTCGAATTCAGCACACAAAAATACTTGAGGTATGATAGGTTTAGTCCTTGGAACAGAATTTTTTTTTGTAGCCCTCCTCCAGAATTGACCTGAGTCGAAGGCAGAATGAAAATTAGACTTAGGCAAAAATTTCATTCAAGGACATTTTTTAAGAGGCTGAGGGACTACAGAGCCACAGACCAGTCCATAAGGACCTTTACAACAAATAAAATAATATTTTTTAAAAGTAGGTACGCCAAAAATGGATTTGAGAAAATTTTTTATCAAAAGTACGCCAAAATTGGACTTGAAGATTAATTTTTCAAAAGTACGCCGAAGGTAGTTTAAAAAGTACTCAAAAAATGCACTTTGAAAATATTAAAATATTTTACATTTTTATTCCTCCACCAAAGACATTGACCATTGAGGTACGGGTATTGAATGTCCTGTTCTAAAGATTGAACGATTAACGATGCAATGCACCTAAAAGGCGAAACCGACGATCGTGACAAAGACGGCGCGGCGTAGCGCCGATAAGCAAACATTTGGTAAAAATCAATGCACATGCACAAGGCCGGTTTCTCGGATAAAACGAGTTCGGATTCACCCAGCAGCTCGCAATTTGGTCGAGCGCGTTGAGTAGTCCATACAAAGCGATGGTAGGAAAGCCAATAGCAAGACTTTCCAAATAATAAAGTTATAGAGGAAAACGCCTTGTGCATAAAAAACCAAAAATTCAATTTTGCCTAAAAGTCACTCGGAGGTGGATCGTTGTAATTTTGCTAATATGGAACAACTGCGTAGGGGCAAGTAAGCTGTAGACTGATCGAACGCTATCAAACTTATGCAGTAATAAGTCCTCATGAATGTGTTTTAATACGTGAACCGCCACGATACGAGAACTTTAAAGCTAAGTAGTCTCTAGCGAAACTAAATTTTTAAGTTATAATGGGTCAGCCGTAATTATGAAATGACATAGAGTCTAAGACTTCTCTAAAAAGCTCGCATTTTGATTCTGAGAAGGTATGCATGATTCTTTTCTACCTAATCGATCGATAGCGTAAGCGCTCTCGCTTGTATGGTCTGAAAAATTGCCTTAATTGGGGAAGGCGCGATTCTTAAAATAAGAATTTAACCTGTTATATAACGAACACGTGCGTTTTCGCTATTTAAATATTTCAACTGTAAAAGCACACATTTACATTTCAGATCACTCTTAAGGGTAATTAATTATAATTAAGTATTTAAGTGTGTTGAAATGGAAGATTGCCGATTGCAGGAAATTTTGCACGTTTTTAAGAAATAAATAATGAATTACGAATTACTGACCCGTGTTCGGTTCAGAATAACCAGTGCGGCGTGCTTAAAAAACGTGATCGTCTGAATTTGAATTTTATTCTGTACAACAAAACGCGGATTTATGACTCTTCAACGTAAAAAGTGCAGCGCGGAGATAAAATTAGCCGGTAAATATGTGCATGTGTTAATTTATAATCGCAGCACTCGGAATTATAAATATTGTGTGAATCACGCCGTTGAAAAATATGCCAGATTTACAGCGGGTCTCCGATAAATAATCCAGTCAAATTAGTCTTTTTGGGTGAACTAAATTATAAAATTTTCATGTTTCACATAGGTACTTGTGAATACCCAGGGATCAAATATCCGTCGAATTGCCTCTGGTTGATTGCTTCAACCCTTAAATTACAAAAAATGAGGACCTTGTTTCCTTGCAATTATCTCATAAATGGTGTATCGAACAGAAAATTTTACATCTGGTAAATTGTAGGATATATGATATTCTGAAAGAGAAAAGCATTATACATATTTGCCGTAATAGTTACATTTCTTGCTCAATGGCGACCCGAAGAAGAGGGTGATAATTACCAACCCTTGCTCTCTTTCAAACTTATGACCTATGTCTACCTTAATAAAAATAACTTGTTACCTGAATGTCAATTTGGTTTCAGAAAATCCCATAGCACCACCTCAGCCTTATTAAATGTCACGGAGAATATAATCATAGCTTCCGATTTTAATACCATAGTCTCTTGTGTGCGAAGTTAAAATATATGGGATTTGATCAAAGGACCCCAAATAATCCTTATAGGCATGGGACTTCGGCAGAAGCGTCTGAAACTTAGCTGATTTAGAGATACGGTGAGTGGTTTTTGCTCCAGAAGTGCTTGAATGTCGTAGAAACGAGGTTGTAGCTAGGTGGGAGTGATTGCTGAAAACACAGCACTTGTTTCTGACAATCCTATGGACGTTCTTAATGTATACAAACTAAAGAAAAACAAAGAAATAAAAAAAGACTGAAAAAAAAAATCTGTAAATGTATTTACACAAAATTTCCCGCTGGGTTTGGCATCCTTAATTTACTAATTATTTTTTATACACTTTTTTTGCAAATGTGTATCAGAACTTTTTCTAGGCAGTAGTGACAACTACATTGAAAGTACTCTTTTCCTTCCTCGTTTCTTATTATTTTTTTTTAAAGTAAGCAATGACTACATATTTGTATTAAAATATTATTTTCCTCATATTTTTTCGTTAAAAATTATTTGAACTTCCACTTAGTTAGAAGTTTCAAGCACTTTTAGAGCAAGAACCACTCACATGATCGACTTGGTGTGTGATCAGCATGACTTGAACTACAAATTAGCAAAGTCTCAGTCGATTCTAACGAAACCCCATTTCCATAAGGGTTGTTCCGGTGTTTTTTCCTTAAACTTATTTAATTCGTATCGGTCAAAAAGTTATTATGCATAATAGTGTCTCAAAAAGTATGAATATTACTTTAGGAGTGCAGCAAGGCTCTATCCTTAACCCTTTGCTGTTTCTTCTCTTTACCTCGAAATTTGTATTTAATAAACTCTGATT
Source organism: Rutpela maculata (assembly GCA_936432065.2). NCBI lineage: Eukaryota > Metazoa > Arthropoda > Insecta > Coleoptera > Cerambycidae > Rutpela > Rutpela maculata. Next base: position 324,289,065 of record OW386285.2, on the reverse strand, counting down.
GAGCTAGAATTAGTGAATTTTGTATATCTCGTGACTTAAAAATAAATGTAGGAAAGTCGTTATTCGGAAATTCACGTATTCTAAAAAATACAATAATCAATTTTAGTCTTGGAATTAGTAAAAAAACAATTCCGTTAAAAAATGTAAAAATGTAAGAAAATGTGTTACTGTAGATTCTAACCTAAGATTCGTAGAACATGTCAATGCTTGACAATGTTTTGAAACTGGTATATACTATCAAAAGATTTTAAGTTTTAATATTAGGGGGAAAATGTGTCAGTCACTTATGTTCTCTATTTTTAATAATGTAGATATTGTGTACGGTCAGTGTGTGGATTCTATAATTCAAAACTGCATACAAAAGATATAAAATGTATATTGTAGATTCATATTTGGATTAATTTGATAGCATCACTGCTAAATTAAATTTATTATGTTGAATTCGATTAATAGAGAACTATTCACTGAATTTGGACACTTCATCTAATTAATTTTATTCAACGTTTGGTCCACATAATTGATGCAAAACAAACAGAGAATTGAGGCCTTTGGTTTTTGTACACACGTAAATCGTAATTTTATTTTTTTCCCTTAATAATGGGATGGGATATTGAAGGTGACTGACGCCAAAAAAATTTGAGACCTTGGCTTCTCGTACATAAACTAAATTCTAATTTTATGTACCCTCATTTACCCACCAACTCTACAACGGAATAAGATCAAAATATAACGGCACGGTAGCTTAGTCGGTTAAAGCGTATTGAGTGGCGAATATGCTGTCTATCGCTCTCTGAGTTCGAGCCCCAGCACCGGTACTGACAATACCGGTGGTTATGGATGTATGTCTGCGTTTTTTCAAATGTGTAACCCCCTTCCGGACTGTCCTGGCTTTGGATTTGGGGGTTGTCTACTATATGTGGTGTGTTTATGTTTATGTTATGTCATACCTAGTTCCAGATCTCTTTATAATATATAGGTGTATTAAATTTCAACTCAATATCACAAACCGTTCTAGAGTAATCGTGGACACAAAAAAGTTACAGACAGACAGACCGACTCACAAAACGCACCCAGGCCGACAGACAGAATTTTTCTTCGCTCAAACATAAAGTATCAACGTTTCATGACATTCTTAGCCTATCTGAATAAAAAAAAATAATTTTTTAATACTGTTACTATACTTCCACGATATGAAGTAGAAGATATTGAAAACTTTTATTTTATTGAGCATTTGAGCAAGTTTTAAGTGATTAATGCTTCCTCTTCATTGGCCATATTCAGAATTTCAGAGTTGCCCTTAATGGACCATTTTAGTGATAACGCCCGAATGTATCCAACAACGAGTTAAAAATATATGCTGCGCTGGAAGCTTTACATAAACTGAACTGAAACGTTATGTTTCATGTAGTTTAGGTCGAAATTAAGATACGAGCTTTAAAAATAATATTTAACGATTTCTACAAAATATTCTGAAGAGATATAGATTTAATTCTGCCTGAGTAACAATCATGAAATATTTGAGCTGAAGACGAGATAATTGCAAGAAACTCCGTCAAAGTTCTCGTTTGAGCATGTTTTTTTAAAGATCCCGCCAAATCCTTAGAGTTTTGACGAATTTTGCATATAAATCTAACTACAAGTATGTATGTATGTACGTACGCTTGTGCGTATGTGGAGGGGGGATGTATATATATTTTTTATGATGGATGTCAAATGTTGTCATCAGCATTAGCATTACCCGATGTGAACCGTGGGGAGGTTGCGCGAACGGATTTTGCACATCATTTGGTCCTTAAACCGCATTGGTGGCTGGGAGGTTTTCATACTTCGGGAGACCAACCGTGACCCCGGAAGAAATAGCCAAAGCTCCCATTGACCGTACACTCTTCTTTTGGAGAGGAACGGGATTAATGGGATAATGAGACTATAGGGTGCAATAAACTTAAGCTTCAGTACGGCGGTGTTTCTGGCACCGCAACCCATAAGGAAAAAACATGGACGTATCTGATGACCTTCCTTATCCCGTGGAGGTCGAAGACTTGATTTTAGAGGGTTTGGCCCATGAGAACCTTTTCACAGTTTCAGCCAAATTCGACGAAACCCAATTTTCATAAGGATTTGGCGGAGTCTTTTAGGGATTAAGCAACCACTTTCCCTGGGGTAAGCCAACAAATATTTTATTTTTAAGTGTCTATAAGTACTTATATGCAATATTAAAACTATGTTATTTAGTCCACGCACACACATTTTTTCGGGTGAATTTAACTGGATTAAAATTGCACGGATTCACAAATTATTACAGATAATATCTTGTACGACATATTTCAAAAACTGTCATATGCGAATGTTTGCTTAACACTAAGTCTTTCAAATTACATGGTGATAATTAAACAGCAAGAAACCAGAAATAGCCTGAGTTTGTTGGTTTTACTTGAATGAAATTTTTATGCCAGGATGCACACAGACTTTTTGTTCTTTTAATTTGGCTTGGCCTGTTAACGGTTAATTTTAGCGGCATTCTTTTTATTGCAATTTTCTTTTAATTGTAATAAGTCAAGAGGTATGTATGTGTCATGTTCTGTTTTAATTTTTTTTATTTGTGTCTCTTTGCTGGTGTTACCGCTCTTCGCTTCCTAGCTTTTTTCATTGTTTTATAGTCAGCCAATCATCCTCTTCAAGCCCTCTATCTCTCTCGGAACTCACTGTCGGCATTCTCCTCAGTTAATCATACAATATAAGTATTTTGATTTCTGTTGTGCCTATCAGCCATTTTCATAATCTGTCGAATTCTTTCATTATTGGCACATTCCATCTTTGATTTTAATGACGTCTCCAAAAATCTACTTCTAAAACTTCTTAGCCCCTCGTTTGTCTAGAACTCACATTTCCAAGCCCGTACGTTGCAATACTCAACAATGAGTGAAAATGTTTCTGGTGTAGTTGGTGATGTAATCATTTAAAAACGATGAATTTAATTTTTTGTCGAGTATTTGATTTATTGTATGTGTCCCTCGTCTGTATCACCTCCAGATAATTTATTTTCATGTGTGCTTGATCGTTAAATCTTCACCAATCAAAAAATGTCTTTTCAAATCAGCAAGTAATTAGTCTTCTTGAGAGAGATACAGCCAAGCTGACATATCGGCAACGCTGGCGCTGGAGATAAAAGCCAGTATGAAGCAGAACGCCGTCATTGGTGAATACTGGGAAAACAGTTTCAAGTTACAGGGCAAGGTCGTGCAAATTCTCTTAGCTGAAAGTACTCCTTTCATTTCGATAAGAACCAGAAACAGGTGTCGGCTTGCCACACAAAGTTCGACATCAGAGAGTGGGCGAAAGCTCCGTAAATAAAATCAGCATGAGGCAGTCAAAAATGCTTCTAGCAGAAAGTGTTTGATCAGATTATGAGCATGGATCTCAGCGCTCTAAGATTGGCAGCAGGACTGCTGATAGAAGACATACGCACTTACTAGGGCTAATGAAAACCGAGTGCAGTATATGAAATCAGAGTGACACCTTGCATTTGTAGTGTTACTAAAAGAGTCTCATAAGATCACAATGTTCGTGTAATTACTTAATATTTCAAGTGCTCTAGACATTAATATACTTCACTCTTCTAAAACACACAATTTTTGTGTCACTCAACAACGCTGGAAGCGAGAACAATGCAGAAAGTGTAAGTCGATTCTGTTTTCCAGGCCCGCACTTTATTTACGTTCTTATCATTAATTTATCTTCCCCGATCTATAAACTACACTAAATATTTATATCTACAGTTATCAGTCTCGCCGAATAACCATGTAGCATCGTCTATTTTTTCTGATGCTGTGACCAACTGGTCATCAGCGAAATGAAGACAGTAAAGTGTGTCGTCACTTCCAGTTGAAATATCCATGTGTTGGCTCTCTTCTCCTTAAAAAAATATTTTATAAAGCACTAGTACAAGTCTCGCGAAGGCCTATGGTGGCGTTGATAAAGTTAGAGTACTCCTATTCCATTTTTGACAATAGACGATCCTGATTTGTACTACTTCTCAAGGCACTGATAATAATGGAAAATAATATTGCTAACCTTCATAGTTTGTCATAGTTTTGAAAAGTTAAATGTAAAAAAAAAACTTTTTAAAAACAAGCTTTTGTTATTATTAAAGTGTACTAAAACGAAAAAAACATGTAAATAACAATAATAAAAGTTTGTCGCGCGCGAAAAGTTCATATGGGCATTAATTTTGTTTGATAGAGATTGTAAGTACCTAAGTAAGTCATTTTTTTCCTATTCAAGCGACAAGCTTTTAAGACAATTAATTCAACACAACATAGTTTTTTCGTTTCAGTACACCTAAATATAATAAAAGCTTGTTTTTAAAAAGTTTTTTTTTTACATTAATTTTTATTTTAAATTTTTAGTTACGTCTTAATTGGTTTTATATTCATTACGTCGTCATTACTTAAAAGTAACCGGATTTTCCGCCATTTCTTAGAATGCAAAGTCTGAGTGAATACACTATCCGATCAAATTATAGTTTAAAAAACTAAAAAAACACACTTTGTAGTACCATATTATTATATTGTCACCAGAGTTACACGTGTATGTAAAATTTCAGCTCAATTAGATGACGTAAAGTGGTTCAAAATTGATTTCCAAGATTTGACCTAAACATACTAACAACTAACATACAAACAAGGCAAGTTAAATAAAAGCTTGTAAATAGGACGCTATCACTAGCCTTAGTTAAATCAAGAAACACTAAATGGACTTTTCTATTTCTTATTATTTTTCCTTCGTTAGCTGTTGCAGGTAACAAATGTTTTCTGTACCGTATCTCACAGCTCAAAACCTATTTTACTTTTAACAATTTAATTTCCATAAACACCAAACCTTTTGATACATTCTTGCATTTTTTTGGACATGGCCAATCTATTTTCAACCAAAAATAAACCATAAACCAAACGTTTGATGAAATATATATCTAAAGGTTTCCGCAAATACGAAAACGAAAAGTAATTACATTTGATCTTCACATTTCTAATATCACTAAATTTCATATCATTGTTAGTGAACGAATTCTGAACAACTCTCAAAATCCGTTTGTATTGAAACTTGGACAATAAGTTAGTGTTAGCCAGAAGAAGATCCTTATTATCAAAATCGATCAGTAAATAAGAAAGTTACTGATCATTTGAATTAAAAAAAAATTGTCTGCTTAATTTTATCTTTTATATTCAAGTAGAAATTTTGTGAAATGTTATATGCTATCAATATTTGTCTGTATATTTTATAATAATTTATAATATCTAAGCATCGAAAAATGATCATCTAGACACATTATATTATAGACGTTAACGCATGTAAAAATAACGAATAGTGGTATAGCGGTTACCGTTTAGATTCGAAATTGTAGAAATTTTATCATTTCAAGCTTGGTGATGTTCTGCTTACAAACAGCTTCACACAAATTAGGGAGCATAATGCATTTCTTCGCATTAAACACAAATTATATCAAACGTTGCTCATCTTTCGGTAACAGTTGTTGCTAAAACTATTTTTCTTCCACGTTAATTGCTTTCTAACACAATTGTAGTGTTGCCGTTTAGACAAGACAAGACAAGACAAGAGTTGCCCTACTCTTGTCCTGTCTTGAAATTTCAAGACAAGACTTGCCTAAGTCTAACTCTTGACAAATTCTATACAAGAGTCTAGATTAGAGTCTAGGAACAAAGTACATACCTAAACATAATGATGGCATACTGATTAAGAGAGCATTTATTTCTCTCAACGTTCCATGATCATAATTTAAGTATAAAACCCAAACATCGTTGTCGGTGGGCAGCGGTCGGCGCCGTAATTGACATTAAATACCTAATCTTAATGGAACTGAAAATTGATATTGCTGTGGCGCACAAATAATAATTGTTTCTTTCACTGCAAAAATTTGTTTATATATATTTTTAATCGGGCTATATTACGGATGCCCGCCGCTAGTCTAGCGACATAAACGCGCCATTGTATGGAATTTGCATTGTATATGTATATCAACCCATGAAATGATCTAGTTCTCAGAACGAAAAAATGAAGCGTGCTGTGAATTGTTGTAAGTCTCTGCAGCCAAAAAAAAAAAAGGTTTTGCATAAAGAACAAATATCTATAGCTATACACAGTGATACCGATAGTGCATCAGTTCACAAATTGGAGACCGACCCAAATCTCAAACACCCCTACGATATTATTACTGGTAGGAGCGATCATAGTTTGTCTGCTGATGAAGACAGAAACAGTGACACAGTCATGCCATCAACAACGTCCCAATGACCTGTTATCAACCACCGCAACTAATAAACCAGGACCCTCTGAGACGACAAAGGAATTGGAAGCGAAAAAAAAGACCGGGACATTGGGTCATTCTGGAAAACTTCTACTTAAGTTTTTCGAAATACGAAATAACGACAAAATTGGCACCTGTAAAATTTGCAAGAAAGAAATCCAAATGAAAACGCTAACAACACTGGACTTAAGAGGCACCTATCTTCACGTCATCCGAAGCAATATGTTGAATTGTTTCCCAAAAATATTTCTAACGAGCCAAATGGTATTTTGGTATTTTTGTCTGTTTAACTTCCTTAAACAATTTCCTAAAAAAGGTACTCTTGTTTGATACCGATAAAACGACCCCTTTTCGAAAAAAAAAAAAATATTTTTTTGATAAGGTGTCCAGGATAAAATTTTTTGCCCAAAAAAATTTTAATTAATTTAATTCAGTTGGTCAAATCAGCAAATATTGAAAACCTACATAAATAAAAATATTTTTAATAATAAATACAATAAATCCTAGAAATGAATGAACATGAAATATTTGCTTAATTCCTAATAATAATTTTCTTTATGAAACTACGATAGCAAATAATTAATACTTTAAAAAAACAAAAAAGAAACTTTTTATCGGAATCAAACAAGAGTACCTTTTTTTAGGAAATTGTTTAGGAGACTTAAAAAGTCAGCAAAAATTCCAAAAATGTGTCAAATGCCCAAAGTTTAGGGGTAAAAACTGTTAAAGATAGTCCGCCCCTGTCTTCTTAAAAAAGATACGAAAGGCGCTATATTTCTCAATTGAGTCTGCACTAACTGTGCATACTGTCCAAATTTTATAAGAATCGATACAGGGAGTTGGGAGTTATCTGCAAAAATCTTCTTCACGATTGAACCTTTTAAGGGCTATTCGCCCTTAAAAGGGCTATTCGCTAAGAAGTGGGGCGCCCTAGGAAAAAAAACTGAATCTTACTTTTAGTGTTATTTTGACCCAAACTATACGCCCCCGAAGTACTTCCGCGTGCTTTAGGAACACCCTGTATACATATAGTCTAATCAAGACTCTTGATCTTTGAGGGACTCACTCTTGTCTTGTCTTGAAATTTCAAGACAAGAGTTTGTGGGGGTCTTGTCTTGAATTTTTAGCTCTAATCAAGACAAAAGTTAGAAATTCTAACTCTAGACGGCAACACTACACAATTGTCAATCTTCATTCTTTCCTATCTCTTTCTTCGATCCTCTTTGTAATCTTTGCTTTTGTTCTTTCGAAATTGTGTTCATCCTAACTTTTTTCTTATATAGTAATAATAGTTTGTGAAAATATAACGTTGCAAATAATAAATTAAGTGGTCTGACTAAATTTATAGATTTCTATGATTATATAACTTATAAATGTATACCAATTATTTTAAATTTGAACCGTTAGACAACTTTTTATTTAATTCACTTTTTTTTAAAGAAGGACTGGCCCCACCCCGTCTAGTCTTTCATATCTACGGCAAGGGTATTCGAGTGGAACAGCTGTAGTATTAATTAAGAATAAATGTTTTGACTTTGACGCTAGACTCGAAATTCGAGAATCTCGGGAACGATTAATAGGTTGGATAGTATTTCCTTTTTATTTTTTTACTTTATTTTATGCTGACGAGTGTTTAATGAAAATCTCTAAAACTAACATTATTTACAAGAAAACTACGAAGAGTATCCTACAGAATGTGCAACAATTATTTAAAAAGTTCAATAAATCAGCAAAGAGTATGATGCTAATTCTAGTTATTATATGATACGTACTATAGCTAATTTAGAAAAGCAGTAAGCGACTATACTAAATTCTATAACTGAAGCATCTGAATTTAGAATTGCCGCACTTAAACCTGAGTAATAAGCTGCTACAAGAAGTACGTTTCCCTATTTACAAAAAAGCGAAACCACGAAATGTTCTGCAACTCTATAATTAGAGATCTTAAATTTTTCGAGCATAATGTTAATTGCTCGCAATTCAATACGACTGAAAAAAGTCGTGCAAAAATTTAAACCTGCTTGTTTGAGTGACTAATGGAATCGTGAAAGAAGACAAGCAGACGTACGCGGAAAAACCAAAAAGAAATGTTTTTCTCGGTTAATTTAAATGTCGTTTGCCGGAGATTGGATCCAAATGGAATGGTCTAATTTGAACCCATTTGTAAACTTGTGCGGTATCAAAACACATTTGTTAATTCAGTTTGAGCTGTAGTCAAAGCATATACACTAGACAATTACTAAGTCAGAATATGGAAAATAAATCCAGCAGACAACTCAGTTATATTCTACAAAGTGTACTTGGCTATGGGACACCTATATCGATTAAACATTTTATATAGAAGAAAACGGCAAATTCTGATAAAATTGTATTCACTATTTTTGTATATTTATTGCTGTATTATATGCGTAACTGGCGGCAGTTGGCTAGAGCAAGTTGTGTGGCGAGTACACTTGATCACACTGTCTGTTGCGCACTGGGTTCGGTTCCCAACTCTAATACTTGCAATGTCGGGTGATAATGAATGTGTGTCAAAGTAAACCCCGCCCCCCATTCCCATCGGGACAGCTCAGTCTTTGGAATATGTATGACGTGTTTATGTTGTATGACAATACAACTTTTGTTTCAGTTTTAAACAACTTTAAACAGCATTGATACTCTGTTAATTTGCTATTAATAACTGCAAAAGGAAGGAATTCTATTTGAAGCTTTGGAGTTTCTATTCATGCTTAGGTAAAAGAACATAAATTGAATCACAAATTAGCAATTATTAATCAAAATTATGAAACTAGATGTGAATATTACAGTATTCGACGCGACTCGACGGTTTGCTAAAGTTTTTAAACTATAACTGTCTATATAGTACTGTTTGCAACTTTTTGAAACTAAATTAATTTTTCTGGTATTTTTAATTTCAGTCTTCTCGCTTGATTTGCGAAACGCTGGTACTATGCACTATTTTTATTTCTGTAGAATGCAGACTTACGTTTATAATTTATATGTTTAATAACTATTATATTTACCGATCGGTTTTTTCTAAACAAACAGATTTCTACTGTGTGCTCTATTCTGGCGTCAACGCTTAGTTTCGCCGAAAGTTGTAAAATTTCTTTTGAAAATTGCCATACGGTTCTGTCGCGTCAGTTGGTCTGTGCGTGGTACGAACGGAAAAGTTCTACAGTCGCAATTCTTAACGTATCCACATTTTTTAAAATCGTTTCGTCCATCTGAATAGAACCCTATTAAATTTCATTATGATCCACCGAGTAGTTGACACTGTTGCAAAGTAAAAAACCTGATAGTTGGAATAAAAAATAAACAGAGTGTTCGACCCAAAAAAGTAGTAGTTAAGATGGAAGCAAATATTTGTAAATTGCGCTACTTAAAACTCCCCAGGCTTGTAACTTTCTTATTTTTTAAGCGACGACCATGTTGGGCACATCAAATTGTAGATATTTTTAAGGCATTTAAACATGTGTACAAAGTGATTAAAAATTTTTTTTTTTTAAATTGTTAAGAAAGAAAACTTTCCTTAAACATTTTTTTTACCTGACCCTGTAGATGAACTGCGTTAATGCTTTCTTATAAAGGTTTTAATTAGTTTCAATTTATGTTATTACATCATATTCCAAATTCTTTTTGGTTTTAGAGAAAGCAATTAAAAACACTCTTTCCGATTCCAAACTGATTTTTTTAAAATAACTTTGAAAGTAATGTAAATAATAATTGTATGCTTTATTTGTAAAAACACATCACAAACAATATTGTAACAAAACAGCAAAAGAAACAAAAGAAATAAATATTTTTAAAAACAAACTTATTATATATTAAAATGTACCTACTAAATACGAAATTGCAAAATTTTTATGTTTTAAAATTTTTTATTTTAATAACATAAATTGAAGCTAATTAAAACCTTTATAAGAAAACATTAACACAGTTCATGTACAGGGAGAGGTAAAAAAATATTCAAAGAAATTAAGTTTCCTGTCTTAACAATTTTTTCAATTTTTTTTTTAAATCACTCTGTATGCATGTTTAAAGGCTTTAAAAATTCCTACAATTTGATGTGCTCAATATGGTCATCGCTTCAAAAATAAAAAAGTTACAAGTCTGGGGAGTTTTAACCCATTACCTCCCACTGTACTTATTTGAGTACACCGTGAATTCTTGCCTCCCGATGACATCAATTAAAATATTTCTACAAACTAATGTCTTGGTAGGACTCTGCAATGTGTAGGAAACGCGTAGTTTCAAGATTTTTTTATGGATGGGGCATTTGTAGTAAATCACAACTTAAAAGATTGAGTAAATAAGTTGTGCTAAATCCCGTGCTTTCAAGAATTAGTTTTTATAACGTGAAAGTTAAAATATTCTAGGTGGTAAATTACGTTTTGAGGTATGTATTTTAGTTGTTTATAATATCGGGACATACCATTTCGCATTATTTCTAAAAAAGAAAATGAGAAAAACGGCAGTGTACCCATTTGAGTACAATGGGAAGATATGTATAAGTAAATTCGGAATATCTTTTCAGAAGTTGCTTTAACATGGATTCTGAATTCCAGTCAATCGCTTCAAAAAGCTTTTACGGCAAACGTTCCAAAACATTAGGAGAAGCAATGGAAAAAGTTTCTTCTGCAAATCACGAGCCAGAAATAGTTATTATTCCGCCTGAGGTACATATATAAACAGATGAGGAAGAATTAGACAATAACAATATGGGCATTTCCAACTTTACTAGCGATATTCCTGGAGAAGTACAACTTCACTATTCCTCAGACGACGAAATTCCCTTATCTGAAGTAGCTGCTAGAAATAGGGAACCTGCAGAAAGCGACTACGGTAGCGATGACGATCACTATGGTAACAAATCATGACACTATAGAGCCCCTGGGAATAGTGGTCTTTGGTAGAAATACAAAAAATTGAGTACCTCAGCTGCATTTGTTTTCAAGTTATGGGTGCGGTCGACCTGCTCGACCAAGCAGTAAATAACATAGAGTATTTAGTCGCAGAAAGTTGGCCCCTCTTTACTCATTCGTTAAACGTTGGAATCATAAATGCATGGAGAGTACACCTACTGGCTCATAACGAAAAAATTGATTTACCTGGTTTTATGAGAGATGTTGCTCGCCATTACCTAAAAGCTTTTGATAAGCCGACCTGCTTCTCTTCCAAGAAGTATCGCGGAAGACAGCGAGGGTCATTTTCCGAAAAAAATCCAAAAACAACCAAGGTACCGTCAATATCATTTACGAGCAAGATGAAGTTGTCGAAAGTGTGACGTCACTTTATGTGTTGAGCTTGATTGTTTCATAGCATTTCATTCAAAGAAATAAAAATAATCCTTATCTGAATGCATTTTTAAAACAAATGAAAACTTTTTATGACTTTTAAAATTATGCATTATTTTCTTATATATTCTCCCGTTGTACCCAGATGAGTACACCATTTTTTTTTTCAAAAAATTGCAAAAAAAATTGTTTGTAATAATTTTTCTAGTATAACTGTGCATAGAAGTGGCCAACTAAACCAAAAGAATAAAGAAAAAATGTTCGTGGGAAGTAATGGGTTAAGTGGCGCACCCTGTATAATTATTCAATACCAACACGAGTTTTCGCGAACGATTTCTCTCGTTCTTTGGGTCGGATAAATATCGGATAAATAATTGGAAGCAAAATAAAACAATTATATTCTCATTTCATTCGCGCTAACTCAAAAAGGAGACAGTTAATTGGTCTCAATTTTTTATCGAGTTATTACAATATATAGACCGAGAGCTGGCAGTAAAAATAACTTCCTCATAAGTTACCAAAGGTTTGAACTGACACGTCAGTGCTACTTTAGGTTGTAATTTTAAAACCGCCCGTCTGCCGGGCGTAATTGGTCGCGATTTAATTTTTTTTTTTTTTTAATTAAAAAATAGCTCATAACTACCCAATTATTACCAACATAAATGTTGTGTGAAAATGGCCCAAGATCTTAACTAAATTGAAATCGTAGGCGTTTGCCGTTGGAAGCAGACGCTGTCAATTACGTCAAACAAACGCCGTCAACTTCCTCACAGGTTACCGCCGTTATTTTTGTGTCAAAATATTACTAAATAAGTTAGTAACCAAAGTTGAAAAAGAAAACTTTAGTAGACGATCGCATTCAAACCGCAGACGGGGTTTTAAGTTGAAAAGTAAAAAAGAATTGTCTACACTCCAACTGCAAATTTTAGCTTATAAAAGGTACCTATTTGGATTAAAGATTTGCAAAATTTCTTACAATTGATAATCACTTGTAACTTTTCTTAAGTAAATATTGCATTTTTAAAATAAGCGTTATCACATATGTCAAAAAACACCGTCAACTCCCTCACAAGTTACCTTCAATTTTTTTTCAATAAATATTTATTATTGTGTAAGTAACAAAGATGTATAAAGAACACTTGGGCAGACGGTCGCATTCAAAGGACAGACGGGAGTAAATTGCTTTCAATGTATGAAAGTACGCGTAATACCTAAACTGTTTAAAACGACCTCGGGAATATAGAGTTCCTTAAGCAAAAATTTTATGTAAAAAAGAGGCTAGTGATATAATACTTATTGAACATTTATTTAAACACCCAATAAAAACAAAAGAAATAGAAGCAAAAATAGAAAAAATTCATCTATTAATCTTCATCACCACTTGTATTGTAAAATACGTCATCTTCATCTATGTCCGGATCTGGGATTTTGCAAATTTCTTCGAGTGTAGAAGAGATTTGTGGTCCAATAAACCATTCCACTTGATATCTTCCTTCGATTAAAAGCCAGCCATGTTTTTCAGGATTTAAAAAATTTGGATTAGCCTCTGTTGCATAATTCCAGATGGTGCAAACTTGATTAACTCTTTTTATTTTATTTATTAGTACCTTTCGACAAGGTGGCATCAAGGTCCCATCAACATTTTTAACTTTATCTAATGGATTTCTTCTCTGGGATACAGTACCACCATAGTTTCTAAGAAACAAATCTAGCGTTGTTTCAGTCACACTATTAGCATTATGCCTACCATACATGCAGCATACAAATTTTTCAATGCCTTGAATTTGTCCTTCCGATATATCCTAGGAATGGCCAAAAGAAACAAAAATTCTGGCAATATTTAGATCTTTCTCAATAATGTTAAAGGCTTTATTTTACCTTTTCGGGCAAATGATGCTGTATAATCACTGCCTGTTAAAGCGTGATAGGCAGGTATAGCTTGAGAAAGGATGTCTCCTAAATTTGTGTATATATCGTTAACAGAAACGTATCTCAGAGTATTTTTTGACTGAAGTCTAGTTTCTATCCAAATATTCACTCTATTTGTTAGTTACTACTCATAACAATGTATTTTTGGTAAAAGTTTTGTGTATGCGAATCATTATTTTCATGAAAAAATAAGTATTCTAATTTTTAAATAATTTTGTTTTGTTCGAAGGAGCCGATTTCAATTTTCTTTGGTGGCCTCCATTTAATATCCAACACGGATTCTCAAATTATTTCCTACCTCATCTATGACTACAGAAAATGGCAAATTCCAATTAAAATGTAGTAAGTGGACCTAAATTTTAATTTTTTAAGTCACTGTTTTAAAAAAATTTTGCTCATTAAAAAAATACGATTTTTGTTAAAAATTATATTTATCCACAATCGACATACAGGCTTTTTGCTCGCATTTTGAAAGCACAAACTTGACGTTTGCCGAGGAGCTGTGAATAATGTCACTCTGCCGCTCGTCTCCCATGACAACGAGCGACAAAGTGCTTTTACGCTCGCTCGAGTGCACCTGTCCTTACACAAGTTTGGTAGGGACATTGACAATGTATTTTTACGAAATAATAATGCCCCAAAACTATTGTTAATATAATGAGAGTAGATGTAAAAGTAACAATTAATTACCTGATTTTTTTAAACAAAGAATACTAATTTTATAATAATTAATAAAACTTAAAGTGGCAGCGATTGTGTTTTATTCGTCTGTTTATTTTGATCACATAAGCAAGGCATACTCATAAAATTTTAATGAATCGCAGTTTCCAGCCAAAATTCAACTTAATTTTTCCTTATATTTTGATATTTTCAAACGATTGTAGATAAAATCATCTGTGTAATTCAAGCGCAAAGTGTCATGGGCGCTCTAGAATGTTAAACGCGCGACAGGAAGCGGAACTTACACTATCGAGCGACAGTGAGGTACTTTATGCACCTAATATGCAAATAGCTATTTTACTTCCACGTCCAGTGGAAGTATAGTAACGACAAAAAAATTTTTAAAAATTTTTATTGTCCAAATAGGCTTAAAATGTCATGAAACGTCGAGATTTTAAGTTTGAGCGAAAACAAAATTTCTGTCTGTCGGTCTGTCTATCGGTCTGTCGGTCTGTCTGTCTGTCTGTAACTTTTTTTTGTACGCACGTTTACTCTGGAACCGTTTAAGATATTGACTTGAAATTTGGTACACATATGTACTTTAACGAGATCTAGAACTAGATTATATTTTCATCTTGTTCCGTCGAAGGGTTGGGGGGTAAATTGGGGTAAATTTGGGGTAAATGGGTAAATCAAGCAGGTAAGAGTCCATGAAATTGGTATTTAGTATATAATAAGAGAAGCTAAGGTCTCAAAAAAATTTTTGGCATTGGCCACCCCCATTACCACCCCCACCTTATTAAAGGGGATGAAAAAAAATTGTGATTTAGTGTATGTACAGGAACCAGAAACCTCAAAATATTTTTTTTACGTCATCCCCATTACCACCCCCCTATCACCACCTCCACCCCACTACCGATGTGGGGTATCGTTTTATGGGTGTTTGGGGTAGAGGATTTCAAATATTATATTATTAAAGTTCCATAAACAATTATTTTCACATACAAAGTTTTTTCGTTGTGAGTGACTTGGATAGAGAATCTTGATGTGGAAGTAGTGATTCCTTGGGCAGCGGTTTTTTACTTCCACGTCCAGTGGAAATATAGTAACGACAAAAAAATTTTTGAAAATTTTTATTGTTCAAAGGCTTAGAATATCATGAAAGTCGAGATTTTAAGTTTGTCTGTCTGTCTGTAACTTTCTTTGTGCCCACGGTTACTTTGGAACCGTTTAAGATATTGACTTTTTTGATACACGTATGTATTTTATCGTGATCTGGAACTAGATTATATTTTCATCTTATTCCGTTGAAGAGTTGGAGGGTAAATTGGGGTAAATGGGAGTAAATAGATAAATTAAGCAGGTAAGAGTCCATAAAATTGGTATATAGTATGTAAGTACAAGACAAGCTATATGGCCTCAAAATTTTTTGCATTAGTTATCATTACCACCTCACCCCATTATTAAAGGGGGCGAAAAGAATTATGATTTAGTATGTATACAAGAACCAAAAACCTCAAAATATTTATTACTTCACCTACCCCCATTACCACCTCCCTATCACCACCTCTACCTCACTACCGATGTGGGATATCGTTTTACGGGTTTGGACGATTTCAAATATCATATTATTAAAATTTCATAAACAATTATTTCCAAATACAGAATTTTTTTGGTGTGATAGACTTGGATGGAAAATCTGGATGTGGAAGTAGTGATTCCTAGAGCAGCGGTTTTTTAAACAGAGCGCTCAAAAATTTCAATAGTATGAATTTTACGTATGAGTAAACTATCTTTATTTTTCATTTCTAATGAAAGTTCCATTTGAAAAAGTTGCTTAATTACTTTTTTAGTCATAATCCAAAATTTTAGGAACAAGTTTTTATTTTTTAAACATAAAAAATTCTAAATGTTTAAATAAAAAATATTGTAATTAACTAAATATTTCAATTAACAAAGCTTTTATTCAACATGAAAACCATCAATTTCCATATACTTTTGTAATCGTCTTTTAAATTCATCGTAAACAGAACGATTTATCTCTTGATTTACTTCTGCGATGGCTTCAATTATTTTTTCTTTTCAAATTTCAATAACATGGATTTAGCCCGTGATCTTCATAAAGTTTTTCTTTTAAAAATCCCCAAATAAACGAATCGCATGTTGTTAGATCAGTGAACCAAGCCGGCCAGTAAATGGTAAATACACATACCCATTTTTGAGGAAAATGTCTATGAAACCAATTCTCTACCTGCAGTGACGAATGCGCGGGACATATGTCTGGTTGAAAATAGGCCTTGAGTATGTATTCTAAATTTTCTTCTTCAAATTCTGACCAAAAGTACTGTATTCAACATTTCTAAGTATGAATTTTGATTAAGATTTTCCTGGAAAAAGTATAGACCAATAATTATATTTTTTGTAATTGCATAGTTGCACACCATACATTTAATTTTTTGGATTTTTTACTAATTGCAGTTACTGTAAGATTTTGATTGTCATTTTCATTGCTGGTTTGTAGGCTTTTTCAGATTTTTCAGAGTTAATTTCCGTATTAAATTTTTAAACTCGGTTGATATTAACAGTAGGATACTTTTTTGAGACAGTTCAATCGTATGTCCTTAGGAAATGCCCGCTAAGCCATAACATATAATTAAATAAATTCGTTGATGTAAAGCAAGCGTTATTCGAATTCAAATTAACACACAGTAATTATGACAATGGTATTGACACTCCAAAAACTTCATAGATATTTCGATTGCATTAATGCTTATGCACAGGAAAATAAAGAATCTAAGGCATTGAAAAAGATTGATTCAAATAAGGATTAATTTCAATTTTGGATTAAGATTAAGAAAGTAGTTATAAGCAACTTTTTCAACTGGAATTTTCATTAAAAATAACGAATAAAGGTAGTTTAAGTAAAATTCATATTTTTGAAATTATTGAACATCCTGTATAAAAAAATATTTTTTTATCACAAACCTTATGTTCTTAATATGATTTTTTTGATAAAGAGTAAATGTCTGTTAAAAAATTAAAACTTCCATTTATATAGGTAACTCCATCCAGGGACCCCCTGTACATATATCAGACATAGCAGGATTTTTTTAAAAAAATAACCATCAAAATGCACTCATATTGTCAACTCAATAAGCCTTCCTGCAGAAATATCTATAATGTCTTATATACTTTAGAAATACCTAAAGACAATTTTGTGTCCACCTGAAGAGATACATATACCGCAAGAACATTGGTTATAATTTACTAAGTTTATCTCGACAATTTTCAGTTAAAAGGTGTAATATTTACTGAAAATGACCTTAACAATCCTAAATTGACCGTTCAAACACTATTATTTATTTAATATCATAAAATGTACTCCTACTAATATATTGCATGATCTTACTATACATTTAAATAAAATTGCTACTTTTAAACATGTCTTAGGATTGGAATTGCCAGCTGAAATACTATAATCGATTAATATTAATTTATATTCATTGTTGGGAATTACAAATTGTTATCCACGTGACATGAATTAAGCTGCCTTGTATTACGTAAGGAAGAAAGTAAATAAGAAAATCATACAAAACAACAAAACTACAATGTTGCACAATGTTTATCGTGTCACCACGACATGCATATAAAAGTTTCGTATTAAATTTAATGATCTGTTAATGTAGTTTTGCATTTAACAGTAAATAAAGCAACTTTATTACTATTTTTTCGGCGAAACATTCTCGACTAAAGTTACTGTATGATAGGGCTTGCTTTGAGATATCTCTTTAGAGATGTCAAACATAAACACTACAGTACAGTCAGCCTTACGAGTATCTCCCTTGACGGCAAACTTCGCTCGTGACAATCAGGATATTGTTACAGTTCCTACTATACAAATATACGAAGCAAATATCTGACAGGTGTCAGTCAGAAGTTTATGAAATTGAATGAACACTAATTATTAAATATTTTGTCAAACACTGAACATTTGGAAATAACTTTACTAATTTGAATTTAGAAGTGTAATTTTTGCCAATAGGCCTTTCCAACACGCTGTCACTTTGCTTTGTTTGTTTGTTTGTACCAAGGGCGGATCCAGAAAGGTTATGGGGGGGGGCACTAACATCTACAAAAAAATTTTCGCCTCGGAATCTAAAAAAATGTTATCGGCTCATGGGGGGGGGGGTGGGGGGGGGGGGTGCAAATGAAAATCCAAAAAAAAAAAAAATGTTTCTCACCTCATACAGAGAATGCTATTAAAAATGTAAAAAAAAAAATTTTTCACCTCGTACAGAGAATACTACTAAAAATGTCAAAAAAAAATTTCGCTCGCCTCGAAATCTAAAAATATTTTATCGCCTTATGGGGGGGGAAGTGCAAATGAAACTCCAAACAAAAAATTTTTCGAAAATTTCGGCTCATTTTTTTTCCCTCACCTCATGCGGAAAAAAAATTTATCGCCTTGAAAACGTAACAAACACTGTTCTCGGGGGGGGCAATTGCCCCTACTGCCCTCCCCCTGGGTCCGCCCTTGGTTTGTACTACAGCAGCCATCTTTTGTTGGTAATTTTCGCGTTTTTTCAATCATACTTAATTCAATAATTATAGCTAGATATGCCTTTTTCTTAAATAATGGACATGTAAGGTGTGAAAAATAATGACAGGAATGATGGGGAAATTTTTAGTAATGATGTTTCTGTAATGATCTGCTGGAATGACATTATTGCTGAACGTGTATGTGCCCTTTAGGCCTGACAAAAACCCTAACTTACCAACAAAATATGGCTGCTGTAGTACAAACAAAGCAAAGTGACAGCGTGTTGGACTGGCCTATTATAATTTTCATGACATTTAACTAATTATGATGCCTAAACGTATACAGCGCCGCATGTTGTCGAAGGTAAGAAATCTTGGAGATAAAAGTCACTGATAAACAGTCAATTGAAGTATTGGACAGAAAATTTTGATCTTAAGTCCAATTTTCTATCAGCAATTTTCTCTGTCATCGGAGATAAGTTTGAATAACTATAATAGTGAAGTAAAAATACATTTTTTAAAAAATCGTGATGGGAGGGCCATTATTTTACTGAAATCTGAAGTATACATGTAAATAAATAAATTTTGCACTTCAGGTGAGGTCGACAATATATTCGTTTTAATAATCGAAAGAGCGAAAACGTTTTTTCTTGGTTGTAAGTTCGTACTTACCGTGTATTGTTATCTGCTCTCCGCCTTACGATGCACTGGTCTTTTATCTAACACTGTGCGCAAACTTATCACTTCTAATTACTTTTTTAGAGTTCCTTTCTTCAGCTTCTGTGATCTGATAGACGACGTTCTGAATATCAGACGTGTAGGCTCTTTCATTCAGTTGTCAACCTAACGCCCAAAAGCTCCCGGGAGGTTAGACTTAAAGTTAGTCATTCAATCAAGAAAATGGTTGAGTTCAAATAATACCATTTATTGATTGAATCCACAATTTACAGTAAATGTGCAAGAACGTATCTATTCATATGTAAGAATTTGCCTACCAAACATGGCAAGGGAGGGATGTCTCCTTTGGAGGACTTGTATCTCAACCGCCGTGCAATGAAGAGTATAGTGAGTAGCAATCGACTTATTACAAAAAAATTCACAACTTCCTAGAAATGTACGAGAGCATTTTGATTTGGACTGACTGTAAAAATATAAAAATATTTTACTGAAATTTTGATGAGCTTGTGGCTAGCTTCATAGTTCCAATAGTGATAATATAATTCATAAGAACTTGTCAACGGTAAAATGCGTTTTACGCCAGTACATAGGTTACATGAGGTGTTCCTGCTCCCTTTCGAAAACGTACCGAGGGCATATAATCTAATAAAGGTTTTGTACCATGACTTCGTTTCCTACGGAGGTGTCCGCATTTATAGGTTAATCTGCTTTTTTCTTTATTTTTGCTAATATTGAAAATCTACCTTCGATCATGCAACTATCTTTTTCTGATAACCCTCCGGTGCTCTTGTCCCATGGTGAAGTTGCCGGATGGGTATAAATTGTTTTTATGCGAAAAACTGTCCTTGGCACTTTTTGCCTTTTTTGCCTGAAAATTCTATTTAGAAGGTACGCGCCTTTGACACTTTTCTCATTTGCCAATTCATATTTTGTTAGCTTTCAAATTTTTTTTTCCGAGTTCACCTTTATAGTAGTCCCTATTCTGCATGAGTCGTGAAGCGACCAAAAAATTTGAGCGTACTTTCGAAATATGTGCCTTGAGCGTTGTCGCCGGCGCACAGTGGGGCAAATAGCTCATTTTTTGGACAAGCGATAATTCCCAAGCCTGGAATTAATGAAATTTAAAAAATTTTTTTTTAAACTCTTCTTTATAAAATTGCCTTTAATTCTATCGAGCCCAAATTTTGAAATTTCAAAATTAAAGGACTTAAATTTTGAAAGTAAATTGAAATTTTATCAAAAGATTGTTTAAAATTATAAAAAATTGTTACTTGGGGGGTTTTTTTTGGTTTCTAATCTCATTTCTGATCCCCAAATTTTGCGATTCAAAAAACCAAGATAGCGGATCCAATATGGCGGCCATAATATTTTTTTAAATGAAATGTACATGCACAAACTGTTAAAAATTGTTACTTAGGACTTTTAAGGGTTTCTGATCGAGAATCTGAAATCTAAATTACGTAATATCGTAATCCAAAATGGCGAATCCAATATGGCGGCCATAATATTTTTTTAATTGACATGTAAATGTGCAAATTGTTAGGAGTTTTAGAGATTGCTGATCATGAACCTGAAGTCCAAATTACGTAATATCGAAATCCAAGATGGCGGATCCAATATGGTGTCCGTAAGTTAAAAAAGAATGACAAATCAAGAAGGAAACTGTTGAAATTTGTTTTTCCGGGGTTTCGCAGTTTGCTAATCTCGTTTCGGATATTAAAATTTCGATATTTTACAAACCAGATAATTAAATTCAATATGGCTGCCATAAATGTTTAAAAAATTATGATGTACATGTGAAAATAGTTAAAACTTGTTACTTGCAGGTTTTTGCGATTGCTGACTACGCATTCGTAATTTCGAATTCTAAGATGGCAGATTCGAATATGCCATCTTATAAAAAAATGAGATAACCAATCAAAAATGTTGACATCTTTAAACCTAATTTTTAATAATTTGCGTATGTACATTTCATTAAAAAAGATATTATGGCCGCCATATTGGATCCGCCATATTTAATCCGCCATCTTGGATTACGATACTACATAATTTAGACTTCATATTCATGGTCAGAAACTCTTAAAAGCCCTAAGTAACAATTTTTATCAATTTGCGCATGTACATCTCATTTAAAAATATATTATGGCCGCCATATTGGATCCGACATCTTGGATTTCGATATTACGTAATTTGGACTTCAAATTCGTGATCAGCAATCTCTAAAACCCCCAAGTAACAATTTTTAACAATTTGCGCATTTACATGTCAATTAAAAAAGTATTATGGCCGCCATATTGGATTCGCCAATTTAGATTACGATATTACGTAATTTAGATTTCAGATTCTCGATCAGAAACCCTTAAAAGTCCTAAGTAACAATTTTTAACAGTTTGTGCATGTACATTTCATTTGAAAAAAAACCGCTGCCCAAGGAATCACTACTTCCACATCCAGATTTTTTATCTACGAAAAAATTTTGTATGTGGAAATAATTGTTTATGGAACTTTAATAATATAATATTTAAAATCCTCTACCCCAAAAACCTATAAAACGATACCCCACATCGGTAGCGGGGTGGGGGTGGTGATAGGGGGTGGTAGTGGGGGTGGATAAAGTAAAAAAATATTTTGAGGTTTCTGGTTCTTGTACACACACTAAATCACATTTTTTTTTTCATCCCCTTTAATAATGGAGTGGGGGTGGCTAATGCCAACATTTTTTTTGAGACCTCAGCTTCTCTTGTATATACTAAATACCGATTTTATGGACTCTTACCTGCTTGATTTACCTATTTTCCCAAAATTGACCCCAATTTACCCCCCAACCCTTCGACGGAACAAGTTGAAAATATAATCTTGTTCTAGATCTCGTTAAAGTACATATGTGTACCAAATTTCAAGTCAATATCTCAAACGGTTCCAGAGTAAACGTGCGCACAAAAAAAGTTACAGACAGACCACAGACAGACCGACAGACAGAAAAAATTTTTTCGCTCAAACTTAAAATCTCGACGTTTCGTGACATTCTAAGCCTATTTGGACAATAAAAATTTTTTAAAATTTTTTTGTCGTTACTATACTTCCACTGGACGTGGAAGTAATATTATGGCCGCCATATTGGATCCGCTATCTTGGTTTTTTGAATCGCAAAATTCAGAAATGAGATTAGAAACCAAAAAAACCCCCCAAGTAACATTTTTTTATAATTTTAAACAATCTTTTGATAAAATTTTAATTTACTTTCAAAATTTAAGTCCTTTAATTTTGAAATTTCAAAATTCGGGCTCAATAGAATTAAAGGCAATTTTATAACGAAGAGTTTAAAAAAAATTTTTTTTAATTTCATTAATTCCAGGCTTGGGAATTATCGCTTGTCCAAAAAATGAGCTATTTGCCCCACTGTGCGGCGGGTCACATAAAAAGCAACACGTCCTCACGGACATGAAAAAGTCTTTTTGTGCTAAATGTTTGGAAGTTGTGGTTGTTTCCATTCCCAGTTGAGTTCTATATGTTTAAGAGACGTTTGACAGTCGAGAAAAGTAAAACCTGTACTTGCCGTAGATTGCTAACTGCCTTCTCTCTCAATGTGGCTTCACTGACGATGCACTTTAGCTTATTTATCTATCACTGTAATAGATCTTGTGCATTGGGATCTCTGATTCACTTTTATAGAAAATACCTCTCGAACTTTCGCGACCATATTACTCTATTGAGTTAGAGACTTGCGGGGTCAGGAGACGCCCGATACGTAACTCCGATCTGGCACACAAAAGCCCTCGAGGGAAAAGACTTAAAAATAATCATTCAATCAGTAAAACATAACAGTTCAAATAATGTCATTTATTGATTAGAATCCAAGACAAATACAATTAGGTTTATGCAATAGCCTATCTAAAAGAATATATATTTTAATAAGTCGCATCCCTAAGCAGGGCAAGGACGAGTGAGGACGTTTATATCACAACTACCATTTAATGGAGAACGTGCAATAGCAATCGATTAGATAAAAAGATTCACACACATTCCTCAGAAGTTTATGCAGGCACTTTGGTTTTAGGACTCAATGAAAATAATATAAAAATATTTTACTTTTTTACACTAGGGATTAGCTTTAAGGTTCCTTTAGTGATTATATCATTCAAATGAATGAAATTCAACTATGTATGAGTTTATTCTGCTTTCTTGCCTCCTTTACGGCGACGTACCGGCCCCATATAGGTTCGATATAGGGCATGTAACATGATCTCGCTTTTGAGCGACTTTTCTGCAAATGGCCTTTTTATCTTACTTATGTAAGGATACTTTTTGCTCCTTACGGTGGTGAATGAAGTACATGGACCACAAGCTTCGTGTCTGCCTCTTCATGATTGCAGTTTTCCAACCAACTTATGCAACTGCTTACATATACATTTTTGCCTGGGGGACTCTACAACCTCGGAAGTCAAAAAGTTGAACAACTGAGTCACGGAGAAAGTCTATCCAATTTCGTGGTAGTTTGATGTTGCTAGATACTTTCCTTCGAATCCCCTCATCTCTTTTTTTCTCGGATAGACTCCTTTCAACGGTCTGAAATGTAGGTGTCCCAAACAACATCTTTGGGCATTCTCCAGCTGTTTATGAAGGTAAGGTAGAAATATCTTATTAGCATATTGATTGAAGGTGTCGACAGAGTCATAGGTTGAAGGGGGCTCTGATTGACCTGGCTGCTCATTGCAGTTATTCTAGCCTTGTTGGTTGGAGAATGAAGCTTACCAAAGTCTGAAAGGGAAGGAGGGAATGACTGTATCTCATGCGCAAAAAACTCATTCAAATCAGATTCCCGGTTCTGCATAGATATATGTGTATATATAAAGTTGGCTAAATAGTTCCACATTGTTCTGAAGCAGTTTCAGCTTCTTACCGTGCTGAGATGTTGCTTTATGCTTTGGTCTCTTGAAGAGTGCAAGAGAACCCCACTTTTTATGGTTTCTGCAGTTGTGGCGCCTCGAAAAGAATGACTCACATGTGATATTTTGTCGTATTTGTCGGTCATTTTGGATTCTAATGCTGTACATGAAAATTTTTAGAAATTCCAGAGAGCTCTTAGGCTAACACTTATTAGTATACCCTAAAGTACCTTCATATCAAATTTGGTGCTTTTATCCGTCAGGTAAAGGTAATTTCAATAAGCCACCTTACTATTAAGACAATTTCAAATTTTGATTTACCAACATTTAACATTTTGTTTATTCCTATGATCAAACGAATATTATATTAAAAATTACCTTGTAGAATAAATTAAGTTCCACAATAAGCCCGCTTATGTTGTTTACTATCATCGAATTATGAGTACATTAACCGGCTTCAGTTTATAGTAAAATCAGCAAGCTGTGAGCAGCGAGCGCCTGGTTGTATCTCTCAAACATATGGCGCAATCATATAGAGCGCAGACGTTTATCTACGAATATAGGTCAGTCACTAAAATTAAATCACTTTTACCTGGGTTAACTACCTCCCGCTAATTATACCCAATGACATGCGGGTGAAGCGCGACATTCTCGCCTAGTCATTGGCGCACCAGAGATGGCTATTTCGAATTTTAGGAAGGATTTTTCAAATTATTCATAATTCTGCTACATGATTTTATTTCCGAGGTATGAGATAGGAAAATTAACAATGGGAAAAGTAGAGTAATGTAATTTCCTTTTTTTTTCATATAAAAATAATCAGTGTATGTTGTTGCTTAATTTTAATACAAAATCAATCAAAATAGACCCGATTTATTCTTACATACCTTCTGATTTGTTCATATTTATTTTCCTCAGTCACTTCCAACATAATTCAAGTTTCTCTTTCCTTACTCAATGTAGCCAGTACAATAATAAGATATGCCGAGTGTCCAAAAGTCTGGAAACGGTCGGATAACTCGAGAAATACACTTCGAATCGAAAAATAACAAAATATGTTCAATATTTTTTAAAACGCTATCCAGTGATATCAAAGTTGACCCCCCTTTTCCATCCCTTGGGGATGGGGTAACTTTCAAATCTCAAATGGGAACCCCCATTTTTTATTGCAGATTTGGATTTTAAGTGAAAAATTCTAGGTTGTGATCTGCAATAAAATTTGAACTTTGAATACCCCCCCCCCGGGGGTGGGGTGCGGGAAGAAGAAGAGAAGTTTAGTATCACTGGATAGCTTTTTTAAGAATATTGAACGTATTCTTTTATTTTTCGATCCAAAGTATATTTTTCGAGTTATTTGATCCTTTTCTGACGTTTCGGACCCCCGTTTTATATCAAATTCCAATTTCTTTTCATTTTTCTTAAATACTTATGCATTTAAAAATTGTAGTTATCTATTGTTTTCTATTTCATAGGTAAATATTACTGAAGTGAAGCAGCTGTTTAATTTAAAAACCAAAGCATATCTAGCAGTTTTGTATAAAAAATTGCGAACATACCGCTATACCGATATGGTAGCCCAGCGGACTAAAGCGTGTTAATGGCGAGCACGCTTTGTCACACTATGGTACTATCTATCATGTAGTGGGTTTGATTTTCAGCTTCGATACTTTATATTGCTCGAAGATAATTCTGTTGAATTGAAAGCAATTATGCTCCATGCGAAGTTTGGAAAGATCAATATATTATTATGCTTAAAATAATTCAAGGTTTGTGGGATGAATGACAATGACAATGACAATGAACAAACGTCTGAATCGATCAGATGTCACCTTTTAGGATGGCGAAGTGGGACATATAATATAAGTAAAACTGGAAATATGTCCATATTCATTTCAAATTACAAGCATCAGCTGTTGAATAGGCCCTTATTGCACACAGTGCAACGTTATTAAGAATTTAGATAAGGTAGAAAGAAAAGTGGTCACTTCATCATACTTAGCTGCATCTAGACATAAGTGTCCAAAATAGGCTTTGCAGTTGATTGTGTGATCTAATAAAAGTAGTGATTGAGAAATTATATCTTTAGCTATTATTATATTGCATGGAGCTAAATTTGCAATGAAAAATCTTTGCTTAGGGGCATTTAACAAAATATGTTATTATTTTTTTTTATTATGACCTTTAAAAATATATTTATCTTTAAAATCTGTACTAGTAAATTTTTTGTATATAGACCACTTTATGCTGGGCTTTCTTTTCTAATTCATATTAATTCTTAACGACGTTAGCCGTTGATAAATTAGGAGCATGGTACAAGCAGATTTACGTTCTCTCTTGTAAGTGGAACCAGGTATAAGACATTTCTTCTTACTCCATTTTATTGCCCATTTTGCCACCCAAAAATAACTTGACTTTAAAATCATTGGTATTAATTATTGCGAAACTAGGTTGCGGAATAGGTACATTTTCAAACTCTGTTAGTAACCATTTTGAAAGATGATGATACAATGAAGTCATTTTGTCAAATGTCATATTTCACTTTTTAGTACGTTTATGCGAAGTAATTATCGAATAATTATAACACTGAAAATTTGAGGTCGGTCCGATAAGTAGTTTCACTCAAAGTGACGTTGAATCCGAAAGTTTGTCTCGAAGGTATTAGAATCCAGCTTTTAAAGGCAGATTATTTTAATCTGCCAGATATACAGTGTGTCCCAGGATAAATGTAACAAGAGGTGTAATGGACTAAAAATTTTGGAATTTTGGAATGGTATTTGCTTGTTGTAAATCTAAAGTATACCAAAAATGACTTGATTTGGTGTTCTATAGGGTGTTTTATAAGCAAAGTTGTAAAAATCACCACTAATAAAGTACCTTTATTTTTCAAAATATGAAAAAACTCCACTAAGAAAAGTTATTTAGAATGCAATTTTATACCTCTATACCAAATTTCAGGAATATAAAATAATTTTTTTGAAACTTCCCATTTTTTGCGAATTAAGAGTTGAATTCATATTTAAAGTTGTGTAGGAGCAAATGTTAATCATCCACTGCTTTTATCATAGCCTACTTTTAGCTTCTACATAACTTTAAATATTAATTCGCAAAAAATAATTTCTATGCAGTTTTAATTGAATGGTTCAAAATAAAATACTAATTTATTGAAAAAATGGGAAGTTTCAAAAAAATAATTTTATATTCCAGAAATTTGGTATAGAGGTATAAAATTGCATTCTAAATAACTTTTCTTAGTGGAATTTTTTCATATTTTGAAAAATAGAGGTACTTTATTAGTGGCGATTTTTACAACTTTGCTTATAAAAGACCCCGTAGAACACCAAATCAAGTCATTTTTGGTATACTTTAGTTTTAGTACAAGCAGGACTCAATCCCCAAATACCATTCCAAAATTCCAAAATTTTTGGTCCATTACACCTCTTGTTACATCTATAATAATATATAATAATAATAATGTTTATTTACCAAGAAAATAATTACAAAGAGATAGACAGTACATAAGTAAATAGATACGGTAAATATACAAAATAGATATCACTGAAGTAGATATATACATATACTTGTGCGTGATTAAAGGGGATAAAGGGGGGATAGAACAATTTGTATAATCATAATTTGAAAAATTGTTTGAATATTAATTTGAATATGTAATAATAGTTTGAATATATAATATATAATAATACATAGTTTGAGTATATAACAATACATAATTTAAATATATAATTTGAATAATGGGAATAATTTGTATAAACAAAAGAAACTTATGAATAAAGATATACTTCTAAGTGAACTATGGATCAATATAGATAGATAAAATCATTTTGTCTATAATCAGTTAAATATGTCAACAGTAAGGTGTCAAGTCAGGTGATTAAATCATAAAAATGCTTAAGTTCCATGAGAAGTAGAACTTATATAAGAATTTTTTGATTCACGATATCATGAAAAACCTGCCAGGGTGTGTGTGTTATCCATTGTTTTAATTTTGTCTTGAACAAATTTAAACTCGTTATATGTTTAATATTCAATGGAATAAGGTAGAATAGTCTAGGGCTGAGGTATAAATAAGTTTTCCGTCCTACGGTTTTCTCACTTCTGGGCTTGTGGCAGCTATTCTGTTTGTGTCGTGTTTCATAATTATGTGTTATTGGTATTATGTTGGTTTTATTTTTGGGTGTATTTACTATAATATTTAAACAGAATAGTTGCCTTATGTCCAAGATGCTAGTTTCCGCAAATAAAGTGTCACTAGAGTAGCGAAGATTTTTACCAATTATTTTGATTATCCACTTTTGCAGCACATTTAGATTCTCTAGGTAGTGATTACTTACTCCTACCCAACCCAAGATGCCATATGAGAGCTGTGACTGAACTAGCGCATAGTAGAGTATTTTCAGATGTTTTATGTCTAAGATGTCTTTGAGGTATTTAAGCCTTGGAAGAAAACCTCTAATTTTTTTAATTATATTTTTGATTTGTAGGTCCCATCTTAAATGTCTGTCCAATATAATGCCTAGGTATTTAATTGAGGTAGCTTCAGGTATACTGGTGTCATATCAATATTTAGTGGTCCCATATTTGGCAAATTATTGGCGTAGGATGTAAATGGTAAATAATATGTTTTATTACAATTTAAAGTAAGTGTGTTACTCTGAAACCATGATTTGATGAATTTAAAATCATTTTCTGCCATATGCTTAAGTTCTTGCCAAGAATTTGCTTTATATAGGATTACGGTGTCATCTGCAAAACTAAGTATTGTACCCGAAGTCTCAAGAGATAGAAGGCTGCTTATATAAATAGTAAATAGTACCGGGCCAAGAACTGTTCCCTGAGGAACTCCGTACTTTACCTTTCTAGGCTCACTGGCTGTTTCCTCTATAGCTACGTATTGCACACGGTCGGCTAAATAGCTTTTTAATAATTTAAGCACATTACCTCTTAATCCATACTTTTCTAATTTTTGTAGCAATTTTCGATGACATACTGTGTCAAAAGCTTTTGCTAAATCCACGAATATACAAAGAGTCGGAATTTTCTTGTCTAGAGAATTATAAATTGAGACGTCAGGTTACATATTGCGTCCTCTGTTGACTTTCCTTCCCTAAATCCGTACTGTCTGTCAGATAATATTTTATATTTATCTAAAAATTTTAATATCCTACATTTCAAGATTTTTTCTATAATTTTGGCAATATTGGATATAAGTGAGACCGGCCTGTAATTCAAAATTTCTAAATAGTTGCCACCTTTGTGGATGGGTTTAATAATTCCAATTTTTAATAACTTTGGAAAATACCCTGTATCAAAGCATTTATTTATTATATATACAAGAGGGTCAGCTATTTCGCCTGAAATTTCTTTAAGAGTTTCTGAGCGTATATTGTCGTGACCTGGCGCTTTTTTTGGTTTTAATCCTTTATATATTAATTACATCCAATATTTCAAATTTATTAGTAGGATATAGATACATGGTATTGTCCAAGATTTCAGTATTATCGTTGAAGTCTTTTGGTGTTATAATTTTCTTTGCATATTTTTCTCCTAGGTTGCTGTAATGCTCATTCATTTTATTAGCTATACTCCTTTTGTCTGTGATTATTTGACCGCCCACCAATTGTATTTTATTTATTGTGGGTTTAGGTTTTGCTTTCTGACAGATATTATTTACAGTTGACCATAGATTTTTTGATGAATTTTTGTTTTTATTAATGATTGATTTATAATAGTTTGTCTTAGTATTTTTTATTAATGAAGCTAATTCATTTTTGTAAATTTTGTAATTTCTTTCTAGTTCGCTGTTAGGTTCATTCAATAGTTGTTGGTACATTTCATTTTTCGTATTGATAGATTTAATTAGTCCTGCTGTTATCCATTCTTTTCTTTTTTATGTTTATTTTTTATTTTTATTTCGTTAGTGTGTTTTTCTATGTACATTTTTAATTTATAACAAATGTGTCTATAATTAGGTCTATATTATTTTGTTCATATATATCATTCCAATTTTCTTGTTGCAGAGCCTTTTTTAAGTCGCGATAGTTAATGACTTTTTTAATGTTCCTTTTAATCACTTCATTTTTTCCGTTCTTTCAGACTCTGTTTGAAATAAAATAATAGTAGGGAAATTATCCGTGATATTTTGTCTCAAAATGATTGATTTTATATAATTTTCATCTATTCTGGGATACACTGTATACTAGATTATGATAATTTGAAGACTATTGGAGTATTTTAACATAAAAGTGTGCAGTATATAAGTGCCAAAAAGAGGAAATGCAACTAAGAGTGAATGGCGTTACGCAGCGTGTTCTTGATTAATTCTAAAGCCTATAGAGATCCTAGAAAATTTTGGTTTGTTGTATTTCGCTCTAAAATTAAGAAGACTTTTGGAAAACGTAATAAAAAGAATATGTTAAATGGGCCCATTGCCCGCCGGCTTTCCCTTTTTATGTATCTTTGGCAAACAGTATAATCTAAGCACTATGGGTTAGACAATATAACAGATTTTTTATGTCTGAACGTATTACACTTTGTAGTTTTTAAACTCGGCTCTAACTGAACTGAACTGTGATGTTCTTCTTTGATTCAACACATTTTAAGAAGTGTGTAGGTATGTAGCGAAAATGACTCAAATTGGTCTAATAGTATGAAAATAAAATGGGGACCGGGAATCTTCTGGGAGGAATCTTACAACGTAAAAGTTTTTAACAAAAGCTCCTGTTACATTCTTTTTAATTCAAAATCTTAAGTCTGAGTTTTAAGTTAAGAGGAAACTGGTGACAAATAAGCAAACAGAACGGTAAACGTTTTTGCGCCTAGGATGCGAAATAATAATTAATTATTAATTTCAACATTTTAATATATCAGTTCTGTCTCGACTTTGTGGTTTCCCTTTTAATTCCGACATGTCGATCAGCATTTCCTTAAGTTGATAATTTTATTAACACATTTGTGAATTAAGTGGAAATATTGTTTGCCAGGAAATGCGATTTCGTCTAATCCTTTAAGTATGTCACTAAATCTGTGACTTGCATTATTTCTTTAAAGTGGTCTTCCTAGAAATTTTACAAAGAAACGCCTACTGAAATTTAATTGTTTCACTTAGTAAATACAGTAATATTCATGTATTATAATAGTACACCTTTGGCGATCTATTTATTGTTCAGATCAAACCCTCACCGGTATGGTGTGTCTATTCTAGAGTCATATTAGTGGTGAAACAAAAAAACTCAACGTATAGGCTTCCAACAGTTAGACATTAAATTTGAATATCCATATTTATGTAATAGTATCGGTTTGAATGAATCGAAAATCAATAAGATTATTGGAACGAGTAGAAGTTGCATCGGACGTGGCCGACTGCGAATAAATTTTTGATTTATTTTTTGCACGAACATAGCACGATTCAGCTTTAAAGGGTGCCACTAAGATTAAGTACACAGTCTAATATACATATATTTTATATTGGTTTTTGAAATGGATGTTCAAAGTCGGTAACGCCTGACTGCAACTGTCATTCGTTTCGTAATAGCATCATGATATTCTGCATATAAAATTTTTCTGTCAGAAGTCATATTGTTTTAAGGTAAAATTGATACGCTCTACGTAAAGTTCGGTTGAACCTGAAAGAACTTATTTCGGGTCAGATATCTCGTATATTTCTGTATTTTTGTTATGTTCTTAATAAAAAATCTTTGGAACTTTTTGCTCTAAAATTATAATAAAATATAGTTTATATAAACATGACAAGCACGATTTACATCACGCGTCTGACGACCATCCTCTATGACGGATATGATGCATATTCAATAGGAAGTATTCTACCGTGCTATTTTATATACAGTATCGGAAGATTTTGGATTTGGGTGGCAGGCATAGTTTCAACGGCTTGAGAGACCGCCTACAATAAAGGCGTGTACCAGTGCTCTAGTAGAGGGAGCAAATAATGACGCGCTATTAAGAAAACACGTACATCATTGTTATTAAAAATTTCAGTACCATTTATTCAAAGGATGTAATTGGCTCTGTTCAGTATAGGTAATATTATTACGTGCTTTAATAACTAAAATTATTTAACTCGTTATACTTTCAAAACGAGTCAAATACTTCTTTACATTTCCCGCAGACAGAACTGCCCACGTACATGTGGTGGGGAAAGCAGGTGGCACGGGTAGGATGTGTTATACGATAAAAAAGAATAGCCTAGTTGCTTCGCTCTCGCTTGCTCTCATTGCCGACCCAAATGAAAAATTTTCTGACACTGTATGTTGCAAAATCGAAATGAAAATTTTAAATCCAGTAGAAATTATCATACTCGTAATCGGCAATGCCCGACGGCAATTATTATTTGTTTCATAGTAATCTTATTAAAAATATATCATCTAACCTACATAAAATCGGTTCGAACCTAAGAGATATCCTGTATATTGAGGTTTAGATATCTTGTACGTCT
This sequence comes from Rutpela maculata, assembly GCA_936432065.2. Classification (NCBI taxonomy): domain Eukaryota; kingdom Metazoa; phylum Arthropoda; class Insecta; order Coleoptera; family Cerambycidae; genus Rutpela; species Rutpela maculata. The sequence continues at coordinate 324,256,284 of OW386285.2, read as the reverse complement.
TCATATTTTTGTGAGCTTAACCAAAAACCCCAGTTACATTTTACTCCAAAATTATAATAAAACATGGTTTATATAAAAGATGTCTCTAACGAGCGGCCTGTATGACTGATGTGATTCAATTTCGATAAAAAGTATTCTACTATGCTGTTTTATATATATTCCAATTCCTAATGAAAAATAATAAGTCCATCGGAGTTTATCGCATTTAACAGATATTCGCTGTCGACAACGCCTGACTGTAACTTTATTCATTTCATAATATTCTTATTAAAAATACGATGTACAATATTTTAATGTAAAATTGATCTAATCTACATAAAACTAATTCGACAGACACCCTGTATATTGCGGTTTAGAAATCTTATACGTCTTCATATTCTTGTGTGCTTAATTAAAAACCTTAGTGACATTTTAGGTCCCTGGTGATCACCCTTTGTGACGGATATGGCCCGATTTCAATAGAGAATATTCTACTATGCTGCTTTACATATGCACCAAATTTAAATTAAAAATTTTAACTCTAACAGAAGTCTTCGTGTTTACAAGAAATGGTCTACACACACACATACAGACAGTCAGACATTTTGTATTCGATATTTGAGTTCAGTTTGTTATGAATCGGATTTCTGTACAAAAATTTTGTTTCTACAATGACTATTAAAAATGTTTGCCCTGTTATAATATACATTTTTTGTTTCTTGAAAATCGAGCTCAAGACACCCATATTGATTTTTGTCTATCTATCCATAGTTTTAGAGAAAACCCCAAATCCCATCTAATTTGGTCCACTCTGTATATGATTGTATTCCTTAGAGCAATGGGTAGTACTTGGAACTATTTTAAAGATTATACCGTTTATGATTTTTTTAGATATTTGTAATAAACTGAAAATAAACGCATATTTCCCTCTCATTCTGGAAAATCCTATCCTTAAACCGATTGTAATGATACCGTTAAATTTGAAATTCACCATAGTTGTGCATACATAGAGGTTAAATATTAGGGTAGAACCTACTTAGACCAAACTTCATTAAGTGGTTTTAAAATTACAATCACGTGAATACGACATTTTAACAAGAAGTAATTGCCAGTAAGTTAAATGTAGAAGAAAAGTTTATTAAAGTTTTTTGCTGCACATTTTCATATCTAGGTCTAATGTATTGTTACTTGTTTACTCTCCTGTAAACACTGTGTATCGTGGATCCGGAAATTATAACACCAAGGTAACACTAAACACTGATTTATTAACTTCCGTACTAATTACAACAAATAATTATTTTACTAACATTACACTCAGTTATTCAATATTTCAGTCATTTTATCACTTTTTTTACTCCTTGATCTGAACTATCTTCTGAACTGAACTGAACTGTATTGAAACTGTCCTAACTCGGCTTCTCCATTCCTTTATATACCTGAATATGAGAACTCCAGAATGTTCTCTCTACATTCTGTAATTTTCTGGTAGGCTCTCTGCAATTTCCGGATTCTGACATCACGCGCCATCTCTGGGCCGATTGCCAAACTAACTAACTAACTAACTTAATCGTCTTCTTTTACTTATACATGGAACTTGGAGGGAATTCCTACAGATGTCTCTGGGGTTAAAAATATGTAACAGCACTAAAGTTTCCGTTAAAAAAATGGCTGACATAACTTCACAGAAAATTAACCCCATATTTTACCACCAAGCACGCACTTTCAAATCTTACGGTACCATATATAGTATATAGTACAGGAAAATTTAAAAAATATGTAAACATTGTTGAATTATTGATTTCTATATTTGTTCCTTGCATTTTCGTTGACTATTATGTAGTTTGCACAAGCACGAAAATACTTGAACACCACACTCGAAAACTATACTCAATATCCCCTTCGACAACCATGTTGACATCTTCTCCAGATGAACGCGCATCGTGAATAATAATAATGCTCAAAAAACATAAGGATAGGTGTTTTTCACCTTTGGAAAATAATTTTTTTTGTGTGCCGCTTACTCCAGTCATTTTAGACAAAAATATGGCGTCCTTCATTTTTTTTAAATCGATTTATTTTGGTGTTTTAATGAAAATATTGAAAATCGACAACGAGATCACTACGGCATAAAAAATTATTCAAGGTCAAAGTTCACAAAAACGGTTTTTTGCGAATATAGCGCTTTCTATGGCTCGGAGGCCAATTGAAAGATAATGAAGTTCCGCACAAAAATGATCTCTTCCATTTTTTATGTACAACGAACGGTTTAGACAAAAATGTGCCTCGAAGTTTCCGCGCAAGGCATAATATATATTTTTTTATTTTGATTAAATTTTGGACTTTTCGGACAATTCTGAACAAGTTTCATTAACAAAATTTTCCGACAAAAAAATGCCTAATATGATTTCTTGAGTTTCTCCGAATATTTGGGTACTGCAGGTGGCTTTGCATTTGTAGGAGGCGAATATTTTTCTGGCCATAAGTAGATCCTAAGTTATTCTATACTTTAGTAAAATTTGATTCAAATTGAAAAAAAAAAAAAATAAAAAGTTGGTGTTACCATTTCAAGTGAAACACACTGTAAATATATTACCAATAAATTTTAGCAAATATTACTGTATATGACGGTAAATATATATCGATCAGCTAATAATATACATAGAACAAGCACGTATTCTATGCATGGACTATATGATATGGAGCATATTATATGCCCTGCGCGGAAATTTCGAAGCACATTTTTGCCTAAACCGTTCGTTGTACATAAAAAATGGAAGAGATCATTTTTGTGCGCAATTTCATTATATTTCATTTTACTTCCACATCCAGTGGAAGTATAGTAACGACAAAAAAATTTTTTTAAATTTTTATTGTTCAAATAGGCTTAGAATGTCATAACACGTCGAGATTTCAAGTTTGAGCGAAAAAAAAATCTCTGTCTGTTGGTCTGTCGGTCTGTCGGTCTGTCGGTCTGTCTGTCGGTCTGTAACTTTTTTTGTGCGCACGTTTACTCTGGAACCGTTTGAGATATTGACTTGAAATTTGGTACACATATGTACTTTAACGAGATCTAGAACTAGATTATATTTTCATCTTGTTCCGTCGAAGGGTTGGGGGGTAAATTGGGGTAAATTTGGGGGAAATAGGTAAATCAAGAAGGTAAGAGTCCATAAAATTGGTATTTAATATATACAAGAGAAGGTAAGGCCTCAAAAAAAATTTTGGCATTGGCCACCCCCATTACCACCCCCACCATTATTAAAGGGGATGAAAAAAAAATGTGATTTAGTGTGTGTACAAGAATCAGAAACCTCAAAATATTTTTTTACTTTATCCACCCCCCCCACTCCCACCCCCTGTCACCACCCCCACCCCACTACCGATGTGGGGTATCGTTTTATGGGTTTTTGGGGTAGAGGATTTCAAATATTATATTATTAAAGTTCCATAAACAATTATTTCCAGGTAAAAAATTTTTTCGTTGTGTGACTTGGATAGAAAATCCGGATGTGGAAGTAGTGATTCCTTGGGCAGCGGTTTTTATAATAACTCCAATTGGCCTCCGAGCCACAGGAAGCGCGATATTCGCAAAAAACCGTTTTTTGTGAACTTTGACCTTGAATAATTTTTTATTCCGTAGTGGTCTCGTTGTCGATTTTTAATATTTTCATTAAAACACCAAAATAAATCGATTAAAAAAAAATGAAGGATATAATTTGTTAGATCAGAAAAGTCTAATTTCACTGGACTATGTGTAATCGAGTGTAATGTGCAGGGTTACAAGAACACAGTTTACATAAATAATTTAAAAGAATAACAGTGGAAATGCGTTGACAGCTCATTACCCATTTTAAAAGATTTTTTTCTAAAATATTTTCAAAAAATTAATATACACTGGTGATACAGCATATTCGACTCTCAATTATCAACTGTTTGGTTACTCAACATCACATGCGTGTAAGTCACTCCACTTTTATTTTTCTAATTATTCATACGTTTTGATGAAATATGTAATAAATGGTCCGAGACATTTATGTTGACGATTTATGAGTGTTGCTGGAAACGTGTGGAGAGAAAATATGCGTGAAGCCAACGTATTAAATTTTATGCTCTTTTAGAATTCCACTCTTTTCAATTTTATTTTTAACATCACAGTAAATTACCAACTTAATAGTGGCAGAGTAAGGTTGCAGCAAAATCATTTAATTATACCCTGAGCGACAACAAAAAACTGCTATCAACATCACTTACTCTTTTAGTTTTATTAATCAACAGCTTGAGGAATCAATACGAAACAAGTATAATGCAATCCAATATAGCCAACTGTGAGTACCCATTTGATTAACATTTTCCTCGAATTCGGCATAATTTACTTTTACGTGGTGTCACTGAGATTAAGTATACTGTCAATAATATCTTTACTATTTTTATTTTCGACAACGCCCTACTGCATTCATTTTGTAATAGTCTATTAAAAAAGATCTTAATAAAATCGGTATCACGTAAATTTATTCAAATCTGAAAGACACACTGTATATGTCCTTAGACAAAAATAAATTACGTTTTCACTCTTCCTAATATTTGAAATTTATATTTTATCGAACAGAAAACGTAGATTATTCTCTATTGCATGGGTAGACGCTTTATATTTTTCAATATATCACTATTGTGATTATAAATTCTTGACTGTTTCCATCGTTTGGTCTGTCCAATGTAACTCGCTACGCATTTCGTGGCAGTGCATTAATTTAAACATGTTAAGTATATTTAAATATTTTAAATACTTGTGTCAACTAAAAAATTTTTTAATATCCTACAAAAAATTGTAAGAGTATTTGCAGAATTTGTTTGCTGTCATTTTTAAATTCATCTGATTTATTTTAGTAATTGAGCTTTCTTTATTTCAACATTGCAACTGTATTGTATAGTATTCATTATGATATTACTGTAGGTTTAATTATCTACGTATTATATCGTCCTCAAACACATCGGCTTAACATATACAGCCTTTAGCTGGGCCTTTTCTTCACGCAAAGTTTTTGCTAATTAAGTGATAATGATAAAAGAGAAAGTTCAAATAAAAGAAACCACTTCAAGAGACCACCACTAATAATATTACACAATATTCTTCTGAATTTTTGCAGTCAATAAAAAGCAGTTATATGCGTCTACAATATATCCTCCATAAGGAAACAGGTAAGTTGGCATGGTGAAAGTTTGATGAAAATAATGAACGGCCAAAATCTAGTTTGTTACCTAACTTGCTTACACACTACCTTGATTGTTTAATTAAAATCACACAAAATTGATTAAGGTATATTATTATATTATAAATTAAGTTTTTATAAATGCCTAGTTTTTAATTATATGTCTTAAAAATTACCTCAATATATACGAAAATAATTTTAAAAATTCTGTCAAACTCCGTTCGTACATAGAGAATTTCGTAGGAAAACTAAAATGGTTTCCTTTTATGCAAATGATCCAAAGAAATTATTACCTATAATATATATATCATAAAAAATGTCATATCTCGTAAGTTGTTTAAAATGTTCAAATGGGACTTGTGTGTTCACGAGCTCAAAAAGTTCTATTATTATGATTTTTTCAAATGTTTGAGTTTATATAGAGGAGTGGTGACAGTTTTTCACACATTCTCTCCACCACGAGCTCGAATTTCAAATTTTAAATTCGAAAATAATATTATGAACATTACTTAAATTTCTTTCAAAGATGTATTATGCCGCGCCCAAGGAATCACTAATTCCTTATTTAAATTTTTGGTAAGGGTGGCTGATGCTAAAAAAAATGTTTAGGTCTTTAAATCTTGTATACACAGTAAATCACAATTTTGTTTTTTCGTCCCCTTTAATAATGGGGTGGGGTGGTAATAGGGATTAGAGTGAGGGTGACTTATAACAAAAATAAATTGTGATCTGGACATCTTGTATATACACTATATCCCTATAACTCTTACTTGCTTGCTTTACCTACTTACACCCCCCACCCCCCTCATTAACCCCCCAACCCTTCAATGAAATAAGATCAAAATATAATTAATAGATCTCGCTATAGTACATATGTATATCAAATTACAAGTCAATATCATAAATGGATAAAGAGTAATCATGCGCACAAAAAGAGTTACATTAAAATTTTGACGTTTCGTGACATTCTAAGCCTATTTGAACAAAAAAAAAATTCCAATTTTTTTTTACGATTACTATACTTCCACTCCACTATGTGAATGTGGAAGTATATATCGATGGTTTAGAGGACAGATATAGTATGTCCAGTTTTTACCCCATTTGAGGATTATTATATTTTGAACCATCTTGATCACTTGTATGTTCTGCAGAAATATAAGTCCCAGCGGGAAACGGTGTAGAGAGCATCTCAATATATTACATATCCACTGATAGGTGCAATAATATGTACACACATACAGTAGTGGCATTTTAAAATATTGAGTCGATGCCAATGTAAGGTAGAAGAGAAGAGAAATGGAGAAATAATATGCAGAAAAGAAACAGATTTAACCTACGCTGTTGCCTCTTTTCTCTTTAACAACTTTTAGTCGTCGGCGTAACTTTTAACATGCTGAAGTGCCTGGCATCAATGTTAACATATCGCTTTCTTTCACGTACATTATTTTGCTATTTATATTTCACTCTATCTTATAAGATTTCTAGGTACCACTAGTGTATAGTTTGTGATCTTTTTACTCAAGTTTATAGATCAGAGAGCATACACATTGCTTATCCCGGCATAATTTGTTAATTTCAAATAGAATACTTTGCCAACAAAGCACAAACATTGTATGTCTGCACATAAAATATGTGTGCATTAAAGTATTGTAAGTCCTCGCACACAATATCTGTGCTCTATATTAGACAATTTTATTAAAAATAATAAAAATTTGCATATTTTCTGTTTTCATTTTTGTAGGATAGTCATCAGGATCTCATTCGCCAAATTTTTCTTATTTTACTTTCACGTCCAGTGGAAGTATAGTAACGACAAAAAAAATTTTTAAAATTTTTATTGTTCAAATAGGCTTAGAATGTCACGAAACGTCGAGATTTTAATTGTGAGCAAAAAAAAATTTCTGTCTGTCTGTCTGTCTGTAACTTTTTTTGTGCGCACGTTTACTCCGGAACCGTTTGAGATATTGACTTGAAATTTGGTACACGTATGTACTTTAACGAGATCTAGAACTAGATTATATTTTCATCTTGTTCCGTCGAAGGGTTGGGGGGTAAATTGGGGTAAATTTGGGGAAAATAGGTAAATCAAGCAGGTATTTAGTATATACAATCGAAGCTGAGGTCTCAAAAAAAATTTTGGCATTAGCCACCCCCATTACCACCCCCACCCCATTATTAAAGGGAATGAAAAAAATTTGTGATTTAGGGTGTGTACAAGAACCAGAAACCTCAAAATGTTTTTTACTTCATCCACCCCCACTACCACCCCCTATCACCACCCCACCCCGCTACCGATGTGGGGTATCGTTTTATGAGTTTTTGGGGTAGAGGATTTCAAATATTATGTTATTAAAGTTCCATAAACAATTATTTCCACATACAAAATTTTTTCGTTGTGAGTGACTGACTTAGATAAAAAATCTGGATGTGGAAGTAGTGATTCCTTGGGCAGCGGTTTTTTATTTTCGATTGATTCCTCGATATTCCCCTGCCACAGTGGTCGTCTTTCAACAACCGTAGAGTTTAATGCTTGTTATATCAACTCCAGCATCTGCCAGTAGTAAGACAGAAGAATGTCTGAAGCAATGATCCTTGTTAGGAGGGCCTAAATATTGAGTCACCATTTTGCGTATTTTGTCAAAAGTGTTCAATCTAACCACATGTGCAGTACATTTTACTTTTTTCACACAGAAAAAAAAATGATCATGCTTTAGATTGAGAGGACGTAGAGTAACATATTTACGTTATATTTTACGCAATTTATACCTTCGAAAACATCATTTATTATGGTACTTAAATGTTCTTTCTACTATAGACAGTATCAGGAATTATCACTATCAAAGACTCATTTTTATCTTCAATATGTTCTTCAACATATTCGGGTTCAATTCTTGAGCTAGCTCCTACTACACCAAAAGAGAAAACAGCACTTATTATTACGGGAACCCACCCTAAGTGTCCGTGCAAAATGGCGTCCGTTTAAAAAAAAATGCAAATATTGTTTTTGTCATTTAGCACAAAAACTAAAAGAGATGGAGAAAAACTTTCTGTACAAAACACAAAGTGCATAAAATTTTTTACAATTTTGTTCCTATACAATATTTGGATAGGAGTTACCGTTTTCCAGATATCACTGTTACCGTTTTCCAGATAAATGTGTGCAAATTATAATATTATTATTATTATTATTAATTTTTTTCAGTTTATTTTATTTTATTTTTATGTTTCTTGCTTATCAAAATATCAGGTCTGAAAGGGTTAGTATAATCATTAAGTTAGTAATTTTTTTTTCTGAATTTGGTATCTAATTGTTCTCACTTTTCAGCGAGAACAATTGACACATTCATTTAAAAAAATAGCATGGATCTAATTTCTCGTTTCAATACTGATTCGGAATTTTTAAATCACAATCCGAAAACATGGGGAATGCAAGATTCTTATACGAATGGACGTGAAATAATAATGTCACTTAAAGCTGTCAACGACACTGCCGAAAGGTTGGTAAAATTAATAGAAGATTTCCATGGTCTCCTAACAAAGGATGAAAAGCAAATACAATACGTATTGCAATGTGTGCAGGAGCACAGAAAAATATATCCAAATTGAAAGAAAGATACATTAAAACAAATATTTTAATCATTGAACAATAAATGCTAAATAAAAAATTATTTTTTACTTACTTTTAAACCTGTGATGATAAGGGTAGGTATGGATCATATGATATTGCTTTTACTTTATTTTTACACCAAATAACATTCACTTGGGGTTATAAAGAATAATTCAAGGGTATATTTGAAAATATTCCAGTTACACCCCCGTCGGCACGGGAAGAGGTTCATCTAGGGGGCTGAAATTTTGGATGTGTAATTCTTATATCAAATATAAAATTTTGAGTGGATGAGACAAAAAAATAAGGGACATCTTAATACATATAGGTGAAACCTATATAGAAATCATTATCAAAAATGTCTCGTCTTCAGTATCGCGATGAACTTTGTTTCCCTCTCCCAACTAATCTAGTCATCTTAATCCCATTAGAATAAATGTTAGAACTATCTTGTTACCAAATGTTTTTATAACATATCTGAATTTAATAAGTTCAATGATTAATTTACGACTTTTAACAATTATATATTTGTTTGATATTGGTATAAATTATTATTGATTTATAGATTATAACTTTAACTGCTTGTTACTTGTGTAGTTTGTTTGTCATAATTTATGTGACTTGTTCAATATCATTGTTATGATCTTTGTGGATGAAATAAATTATTAATGTTATTATTATTAGTATAATGTTACTACGGCTACTTAGTCTACTAAACATGAGTAATTAGTTAAATATGTGATTAAAAAAATCCGTATAATCTAACCTCAAACTTCGCTAATCAACAAATTCTTATAAATGTCTACCTATATCTCTTATAGTCTCTCCCGTTTGTAATGTCTGGTACGTATTCACATTAGTTTTTGCATACATTACTTACTGCTCCTTTATTTATAAATATTAATCAAATTCGAAAGAACCATGAATGAAAAACAATCCCAAACAGACCCTATTTATATGGAACTCATGATATAAAACCAACCGAAAGCAAATTATTCGATTATATTAAAAACGGCGAAACCTATTCATTAAATAAAAGGAAACTAAACTTCAATTTCCTTTCCTTCCATGCTATCGGCCTCGCCACAAAGACAACATTAACAGTCCTTTAACTTTCATTTTATTTTAGCTAAAGGCTCTATAGCAGATTATATGCTCACTAGATAGCTGCTTTCTATTTATGATTTAATTTGAGATAAAAGATTTTACAAGACGTAATACGAATTTCTTAGATTAATTAATCTTAGTCGCGATAGTTGCTCGTACGTGATAGCGAAAGTGAACCCGAGCTTTTATGGGGGTGTTACATTTATATTGCAAAAAATCATTACATAAAAATATTTATATGTTACGATCAATTAAATTTCTATACGGCTAATATTTATAGCTTTGCCGCTTTTATGAAACCGATAAAAGGTAGGCAGTCGATTTAATTACTTACTTTTAAAACGCAAGGCAAGGCAAGAACGTGTGCCACGTTTGTATACGCATATAAGCGCATGCTATGTAGATAAAAGTGACGTGATTTAATATGTCAAAATAAACGTGACTGCAAAAATAAATCAAGCGAGATTACAGAAAAAAATATAGCAGAATATAACGAGGAAAAAGCATGTGAAAATGAAAATGAGTAAAAGTTGCGGTCGGGCGTGGTCGACAGCGAATAACTTGATTAGTATTTTGTTCGAATAGGACATAATCAATGTTACGTGGTGTTGTGGGCGTTCTGGACACCTTGCATTTGAAGGACATAACAAGAATGCATGTGCTGAGAGCGCCAATCGTTCCTTCTGCAACGTTTAGTAGTGTTTTTCCACTCTCGGGGTGAATAGTTGCCACTCTTAAAAGACAACTTAGGATCTGAGTCCTGTGATAGATGTGAAAGATAAAATTGCAGCAGATTGCTGCTCTACCACTCTCCGATGCTCCTGCCTTTTATAGAACTACCTTAATGAGCACACAGAATCGCACGAGGTGTTAAGCTTAAAGTTAATTTGTTCAGTAATACATAATTCAAATAGGACATATACAGGGTGATTCAAAAGAAAGTACATAAAATTCAGCTGTAGATTGGAGTGCCCCAAAGATGAAAATTTTCCTAATAAAATTTTTTCCTACCGCGTCTCATAACCGAGTTACAGCCCCTTAAAGTGGGTGCCTGGCAACCAGTTTTCTCTCAATAAGCGGATTGACGTACGATGGTCAAATTGTGAATCCGGCTCTTTATTTTGATGGGCTACATTCTCATTAGAGCAAGTTCGTATTGACATGCAACATTGCACATTATTCAAATAGGAATTGGGTTAATAAAAAAATACACAGAATAATTGAACATTAACTTTAACATAATTAGTGCTAAGAGAAATTTGAAAGTTATCAGCGAATAAACTGCTCAAAATGTTCTGCCCCCCCCCCCGTTCCATGCAAAGGTAAGCCGCTTAAGTAAATTAAACCGTATTCTTGGAACAACGTTAAGCTCATTTCTGATAGTGCTTGCGGCATCTAGAACTGAGTCCCACAACTGGTCAATATTGTCAATGGGAACTGAATATTCAAGTTTTTTTTATGCCTTATTTATATTAACGTCCTGGCGAAGTTTAGCTAATGCTACTCTACCACTTAATCAGGACGGCGAAATGAGATAAGATCACCCGTCCAAGTGACGGACTCTCCCGGCGTGCTTGACTTCGCCGATCGAGGTCCAGTCACTGAAACCGGTACCGTACTTCACCCCACAATTCTTTCATATGGCCCCAAAAGAAAAAGTCCAGTGGAGTGACATATAGAGTTCTGAGTGGTCATTGTACAGGAGCATGACGTGCTCTTCCGATCCATCTTCCGGGAAATGTCCTATCCAAATAATTTCTTATTGAAATTACATTATGGATCGAGGCCCATCATGCATGAACCACCATGCCTCTTCGGGTCGCGTACGGTACATCATCTACTAGCTCCGGCAGGTTTTCTTCCAAAAAATGTAAGTTCTCCATTGGCTCTACCAATTAATTATTAATTATTAATTAATTATTGATTAATTAAATTACTACGATACTCCCTTACTACACCTGCTGCATGATGTCAAAAGATAAAAAGCATACTGGTATGATCTTCGGCAGTATAGCGCACCATTTTCACATCAAAACTGTCAAAAAATTGCGCTACTTTAATTAGACAATTCAAAATCTGGCAACTCAGAATCTGACAAATGCTGCCTTTGTCTTTAAATAAAATTGTCAATAAAATTGCTTCATCATGCCTCTGTTTCTTTGCAACTTGCTCGAAACCGGCCTAACTGGATGAAGAATCACAAGAGCAAAAAAGTCTCTTAATTTAATTAAATATTCATAGTACAGTAGTATTTAGAGGTAAAAAATATGCAAAACTTCGGAATAATGTCATATTGAACGGATTTCGTTCATTTTTGGCAGTATAACAGTAAATGCTTCACAGAAAAGTTTCTATATTGTGCGGGGGGGCTTGCTAATTTATAGGGGGTGGCACTTAAAAAAATATATATTTATTGGAGCTGAAGTAGAATCAAATTTTAAGAAGAAAAGGTTCTATGCAATTTTTCACATAAATTGATAGTTTCTAAGTTATAACGACTTCAAAATTGCAATTTTAGCTTAAAAAAAGGTATTTGCAAACGGCTTTCGTCAAGTATCTCGAAAAGTATTACTTTATCGAAAACATGTCACAGACCAATTACAGAAAGTACAAACTGGGAATTAATTATATTTTTTGTTTATTGATGTAGGATTAATAATTTCAAAGTTATTTAAGTTTATATTTGGCATCCAAGAGTTCATAAGATAATTATTTAGAGTGAGTGTTAAATATCTCAGAAACTGTGACACGTACGTCAAGGGTGGTAATAGGTAGAATAATAGGTTATTAATTAAGCTTTCAACTATTTTTTTATTTGTTTCTGTAGCATAAAAAATAAAGAAGTTATAACCAAAGCAATGTGCATCTACACATTTTTTTAATACCAACGTCGCCATTTTGTTACTGTAGGTAGCCAGTAATTAAAAAAATGGAATTTCATAAACTGATAATGAATTTCGCTTGTTTATTTATTTACATAGATTTAATAGTTTCGGAGATATGAAAGTTTACAAATGGCGTCCGAACGTTTATAAGACGAAAAATGTAGTTTAAATGTTAAATATCTCAGAAACTGTGACACCTACGTCACGCATGCAATGAAATTAAAGACAATTAATTGCGCTTTCAAATTATTTTTTACTCGTTCCTGTAACATCAGAAATAAAGAAGTTATGACGGAAAAATGTGCGTATTTATATTTTTTTATATAAAAAGGTCGCCATTTTGTTACTCTAATTAGCCAGTAATTTAAAAAAATTATCTCAAATACAGTTTTTCGTTAAGATGTAGCATTACCTAGATGCTCAATTTTTTTTGCGCATTTAAAGCACTTGCTTTAAAAAAAATGCATTTTAAACTTTAAAGGTAATTTCGAAACACTTGGATACCAAATATAAACTTAAATATCTCCGAAATTATTAATCCTACATCAATAAACAAAAAATATAATTAATTCCCAGTTTGTACTTTCTGTAATTGGTCTGTAACATTTTTCGATAAAGTAATACTTTTCGAGATACTTGACGAAAGCCGTTTGGAAATACCTTCTTTTTAAGCTAAAATCGCAATTTTTAAGTCGTTATAACTTAAAAACTATCAATTTATGTGAAAAATTGCATAGAACCTTTTCTTCTTAAAATTTAATTCTATTTCAGCTCCAATAAATATATATATATATATATATATATATATATATATATATATATATATATATATATATATATATATATATATATATTTTTTTTTTAAGCGCCACCCCCTATAAATTAGCAAGCCCCCGCACAATATAGAAACTTTTCTGTGAAGCATTTACTATTATACTGCCAAAAATTAACGAAATCCGTTCAGTATGACATTATTCCGAAGTTAAAACCTCCAGTTACTGGGCTAATAAATAATTACAATTTTTAATTTGACACGAGACAAAAAATATTTGACCTTGAACTTTACCGGACCACAATCTTGCATATCAGTACGAACTTGCTCTAGTGAGAATGTAGCCCATCAAAATAAAGAGCCGGATCCACAATTTGATCATCGTACGTCAATCCACTTGGAGGTTATTAGCAGAAAACTGATTACCAGGCACCCACTTTAAAGGGCTGTAACTCTATTATGAGGCGGGGTAGGGAAAAATGTTCTTAGGAAAATCTTCATATCTGAGGCACCCCAATCTACAGTTGAATTTAATTATAAGTTGATTCTATTTGTATAATATAAAATGATTCATTGCCTAACTACTTATGCATAAAATAAATCAGATCGGCATACCACACATGGCAAGTTAGAGATACATCCCCAAAAGACATTTAATTTCAACTACATGCAATGGAGGAAGTGATGATATCAATCGACTGACACGAAAGATTTAAATAATTGTCTATAAGATATGCTTAACAATGTTTGAAAGGGTTGGGACTGAGGGCCTGATGAGCCTTATAAGTCCTTATGGCGATTATATCATTCGCTAGAAGCAAGGTCATATTTATATGATGTTTTCCAGCTTTTGAAACGTATTAACGGCATATAAGCCAATAAGGATAATGTGATATTGATTGGCTTTCGAGCTGTCTCGGGATGGACTGTACTCATTTTATTTTTTAAATTTCAATTTGCAAGAATTTTCATAAAAATTGAAAATAGACTTTTATGGTTATAGAAAATTTTAATCATAAAAGAAGGATGTTGAAGCCTTGAAGCGCGTCACTGTTATGTGCCCTAGATACTTACATTTACGGTTTTAGAAAAAATCAGAAATATACTCTTCTTATCTGCGAAGAGCATAATAACTCTTTGAGTTATTTTTATTTTTCATGTATTAAAAAAAAAAGGTTCTATAGAAATACTTGGTTTATGTGAAAATTAGAAGAACGCTTGTAGTTTTATTCGTTAACGAATAAAATTCGTCCAAATGCATTGTCCAAGAAAGTTTTTCTGCAGCAGCTTGGGTGGCCATTAAAACCCGCCGCCCACAATCCGACCCTGAGCTTCTAAATGTATTTGGCTTATTTTCAGCATCATAATCATCTTGCCTTTTATGTCATTCGAATAAAAATAAATAGAAACAACCCCAAATATGGACTCTTTTGAAGTTTCTTAAGCACATTGACCTATGGTATAAGATTTATGTAAAGAAACAACTTTTAAAAGTTGTTTTGAAGATGATGAAAGTAGTTAGTTGTATGAGTGTACAAGTTAAATGCTTGTGTAGCAATAATCATAAATCTATTGATTTATTTGTTGGTATATAGCAATTCCAGTCTTGTACAAACTATATATTTGTTGTTAAAAAATGCGCAACTAATATTTGTTTGTCTCTTCATTTTATTTACGTTCATGTAATGTTTACATTTCTTGTGTGATGAAACACCACACGCATATTTGCAAATTAGCACTGCTGCCTGGTATGATATTAAAAAGAATAATAAATAACTAAGCATTCTCCGATTTATTGAACTTTTTATTGTTGCACATTCTCTTCGCATTTTTTTGTAATTGATGTCAGCTTTAGACATTTCTAATTTTATGATACCAGCTTAGTTGGTAAAGCACTCGACAGTATACAATAAAATAAAAAAAATAAGAAACTGTATACAACCTATTAGGTGTATTTTTTAACTTACAAGAAAATTGTGGGAGGTTACTGAAATTGATCCAAAATTGAAAATTTGTGTGTGTGTGTGTGTGTGTGTGTGTATGTGTGTATGTATGTTAGCACGATAGCGGCGAAACTACTAAACGGATTTGGATGAAACTTTGCATGAGGGTTTCTTTAGTGCTCCAGATGATCTGAAAAGGTTTTGATTGAGATCAGATTACGTTTAGTGCCGTTTTGGCAAAACAAGTTGTTTATTTTATGATTACTTACAATTTGTAATTGAATCATTGAAAAGCTGTAGAAATTCCAATTTCAACGATATATCACACTTGCACCCTTTCGATTTGGTTTCCGTGAAAATAATTTAAAAAATTGGTTATATCTATGTGCACACATGATAGCATCCAAAAAATATTATTGGTATTATTGTTATTGGAAAATGTATTTCGCCATCTGTAAAAAATATTTGGGTTGGTAACCTTTGTGGATGTTGATTTATAGGTTATGGGTTATGCCCCTAAATATATTTCATAACCTAAAAATCAACATTCGTAAAGGTTACCAATCCAAATATTTTTGACAGATGTCAAAACTTATTTTAGTTGGTTTTTTTAAAGGTAATGATTGTTAGAAGAAATAACATGTCACAAGATTTCTATTCAATTACCGAACATAAGAAATACAAGACATCTTTTTTAATTTAAATGAAGCCTACAAGTCGACGAAACTTCGGAATTCTCAGGTTCAGGAACTATTATGATGAAACTTTTTTAAAAATATTACTTGAAATCAGAAACAATTTTGAAAATTGTGATATGTTTCTTTATGCTTTGAATAATTCATAAATTTCATAGATAAACTCGCATTTTCGACAAAAAATATATATACTATGGGGGTTTTTGGAGTCGCTGAATACTACTACGTTATTAAAAAAAGGTTTTCTTGGAATTTTTTCCGAATTTTCCGGACATTTTTCAAAATGGCGGCTAAAATATGGAGGATTTAAATTATTTTCAAAGCAAGTGCTAAAAGGACAAAAAAATTGATCTAGGTGATGCAATATATACAAAAAACAGCAGGACAATTACAATAACAAAATGGCAACATTTTGTAAAAAAAATGTGAAAACGCACATTGCTTCGGCCATAACTTCTTTATTTTGTATGATACGAAAACAAACAAAGAACCATTTAAAAAACTGATTAATTATCTTTAACTCCGTTTCCTAGAAATTTTTAAGGAAATTATTTGGAAAATATACAACATTTAAACTAAATATCCTATAATCTTTCGGATGCTATCTATTAACTCTAATATCTCCAAAACTATTAACCCAATCTAAATATTAAAGTAAAACAAATTGATTCTCAGTTTAAGCTTTACTTTTATTATCTATCATTTTTTCGCTTAAACGTTTTCGTTTTTTCGAAAATCCGTTTATAGTTTAAAATGCATTTTTGTCTGAAACAATTGCTATAAACGGATGAAAAATTTTGAGCGTCTAGGTTATACTAAATATTAACGAAAAACATTATAAGCATAGGATTTTTTTTTTTACTCACTACTTACATTAACAAAATGGCGGCGTTTTTATTAAAAAAATGTGAGGAAGCACATTATTTCTGCCATAACTTCTTTGGTTTTTATGGTACAGTAATAAACTCATTTGAAAGCCTAATTATTAGCCTTACATTTTGATTGTTAGCGTTTTTGACGTAAGTGCCATAGTTTCTGAGATATTTAAAACTTTAACTAAATACTTCGTCTTATAAATGTTTGGACGCCATCTTTATACTTCCATATTTCCGAAACCATTAATTTTACAGAAATTACAAAAATAAGAAATTCATCTCCGATTTAGTAGCTGTCTTATTTGTCTCTGGCATGTTTTTGCTCAATGTAATACTTTTCAAATTATTTGACAAAAATCGTGTTGAAATACCTCCTTTTTGAAGCTAATGTCCCAATTTTTTAAGTGTCATCCTCTATAACTTAGCCCCAGCTGGGATATTTCTGATTTTGAATAGTTAAATATAACAAACATTTGTTCCTGTTCCTGAGGATTCCGAAGCCAAAATCTTAATTGACTCGACTATATATTAAAAGAAAAAAAATCAAAAAGTTTATGTTTCAGGATTGGAAAACCGGTATTAATTTTCTTCCCCCATTTATTTGCTAAAAATCGATTCATATTTAACTAAGATAGTCACTTTTTCATAGTTATGTTGCATCTTTTAGGTTGAGTGCAAGAGCAAGGCTATATTATTTAGTAGAGCTGAATGACAATTCCAAAATGGTTGAACTATGCCTGTTCTACAATTTACTCATTTACACGTATTGGTGGTACTTTTGTACATGTATATTATTGTGGAATAATATACTGATAGTAATCCTGCTGTTAATATTATTATTATTATTAATTCATGATCTAATGTCAAAAATTATATTTTTGCCTACATCCAAGTAGGTTTCTTTGTTATTACATTATACATTGAGTTTGTTGTCATCACTTATTTTATTTATTGTAATAATGGTGGAAAATAAATGTTTACTTATTTACTTTATAAACTCATTAAATAAATTTAAAATCTGATTGGCACTTCAATTCTTGTTATACACACTAAAAAAAAATTGTTCGGAGCAAACAAAAATTTTGTTGCGTATATAGAAAGCAATGTATCAACCAAGAAATTGCTTTGTATATACGCAACAAAATTTTTGTTTGCTCCGAACAATTTTTTTTAGTGTGTAGAGTCATATTTGCACACACTTTTACCGCTGTAAAACTCTATATGCAATTTTATGATGTAAAACGCGTTAGAGCTATTGACAGATATCATGTTTTATTTCTTGAAATATTTTCTGCAAATACCACTTGTGGTTAAATTTTATCTATACATTTTTCTCGATACTGCACTGCTGCCTAAAGTAAATATAACTTATGTAAATTATAGTAATATATTGTGTATATAGTAATATAGAGTCTGACCCTTACCTATCTGTAACTATTTCCACACTTCTGTATTTCTAGTTTAACTAGACTCTTACAATTCCGTCAGACAGGAGATCCTTTAGGCAAAAATTATATGTAAATGTTGCAAATATATAAAGGTATAGCTAATACAGAGATAAGTTGAACACAATATTCAGTGACTTAAAAACATAATTACATGATAATTATCATTGCGGCAACTAAAATTAAATGAAATGGAAATGCCTACCAAGCAGGCAAATCAATTGTTACATGTGTGGTCAAGTTGAACACACTTGTTCCTGAAAAGTAAAAATATAATTACGATACTAATTCATGGCAAAGTAGTAACACGTATTCGGGAAAGCAAAAACTATGCACTATATTACAAAAACACTTATTCAAACTCTAAGAGAATAAATACTCTCTGCTTAACTAAATAACCGTAACTTCATTTTTAAACTTCTTGTATTAAAAAGAAGAGTTAAATAGATAAATGTATCTTTCAAATATCTGTTCTTAAAAACAAACCAACAGAATTCAGATTTGAATTAGTTATCACGAGTAGTTAAATTTAGTATATCTTATATTTTATATTTGAATACTAAATGAAATTAGGTTTCCAAAGTTTTCTCCTTTGGATTATTAAACGTGAACGTACTACTCAATAGTCCGTAACTCATCATTAATTATTTTATATTCTTTAATAGTACTCAAATATTCAAATAAAATGTAATGCATATTAGAATAAATATACTTAACGTGAAAAAAAGTTCAAAATCGTTATAATATTTGCTCCTATAAAAGATTAAACCTTTAGAAGAATTTGCTAAATTATACTAATATTAGTTTGACGTTTTACTACTAGAGGGCGAGACCGAAGTTGTTCGAAGCTGTAATAACACTAGAAAAACAGTATAAGTAGGGTCGGACTTCTGAAGTAGCGATTCAAAGATCTTTTACTGATTTAATTGTCCATGTTGATGTTAAAACATGATCTTGCGATAAGAAATATGATTGAATAATTGTTCACTCGCTGTCTGGCAGGGTACATTGTACTAATTTCAACAGCAATGACCACGTCGCGATACTGTTGACTTCGGAAGAAGTCAACGGGGAAGAAGACCCGGAAACCAGCAGCCAGATATTTTATTTCTTGGTTGTCATTACATTTAAAATATTGCGAATACCCTACTTCAAGTTTCTGCAGTTATGTCTGTTAAATATCGAATTATATCTATAAATGTTTTCTGGAGATAAGTTGCTAAAAGTAATATAATTCGTGTAAATTGACAGTTTATCTCGTAATTTAATCACATAAAAACTGTCAATATGCACTATTTATTTTACTAGGCAACGATACCCTCGAAAAATGTTACCGGTAGAATTTTAAGAACTAGTGATATTACATACGAACAATTTCGATTTTTTTTATAATAGAAGTACTACTGGAGCCCACCCTAACTGTGCACGACCTCCCCACCCCCGGTCCTTGGGGACAACGTTTTTCATAAAGAATAAAGCTTAAGGAACAATTTTAGACATATCCCAAAAAAAAACTGGCTGTATTTTCAAAATGGCGTCCGTTTATAAAAAAAGTTTGCAAAAATTGTTTTTAACACAAAAACTAAAAAAGATGGAGAAAAACTGTCTGCACAAAAAACAAAGTGCATAAGATTTTCTACAATTTTTTACCTGTACAATATTTGGATAGGAGTTACCATTTTCCAGATAAATGATTCAGCTTTTAAAATAAAATATAAAATTCAATATAAAACGTAAGTAACACCTCATTCGCTTTCAGATTCACTATCGCGGTCTCCCGATACATCGAATATTTCCTCCAAGTCTTCTTCATCGATTGCTTCATTTATGATATCATTATCATCCTCACTTTCGTCTATTATGATTTGATTTGGAATCATCTCCTGAAGAATTTCAGTAAGCGATTTAGGCAGTACCTATTTTATCTGCTGAACACCAAAGAGGTTCTCCATTTTCTTGCCATCCATAATCATTCCAAGGCACGTACAGCTATGGTGGGATCCTGACTAAAGTGGTACATATCTAAATAAAATGGGAAAAAATCGAACATTTGATATCTTCTTCTTGAAATAATGGCTAATTTTATTTCAATTTTTCTTTGTTTATTTTTTTGAAACTCCAAAACAAATATCAAAAGCAAAGTTGTTATTCTATAAGTTTTGAAAAAAAAACAGTTTGACTTACTATACTAATAAATTGTGCAAATGAACAATGAAAACAAAATAGTTATCAAACTCGCCGTTGCCAAATCGGTAGCTTAACATTACACGTTTATTTATTAACACAATAAATTAATCCAACGGTAATGATATAAAACACGTACAAATAATAATAATCACAATCACTTACTTATGTTCCAATTTATCAAAGTAGAAATGTGTAATTTTATTGTTAATTATGAATGATTAGCAATTAATAGACGTTGGACCGTTTACGATTGTTTCAAGTTAAAACTCGTATAAACATAATTAAGGCACTTGTTAATTTAGCACAATCCGTAGAGAACGGTTCTTGACATTGATGGGAAAACGTAACAGATATTCAAGGTCAGTTTTACTATGCATGTGCATCATTATTTTACATAGTTACTACAAATACATACCATTCATGACCGTTAAGGACACGCAGTCTGATATAGGTCACTTAAATCGGTCGACCTATTTGTGTGTATTGATTTGATTTTGTTAATTTTGCTTTAATGATTCAATTCAATTTTTGGGATTCTTAGATGAATCAGATAAAGTTAATATTTTTTTTCTACCAACGTTTTTGTTTATTACGTCATCATCAGCGATAAATGATCTTACATGAGAATTTTGTATCCGGGAAGTGTCTGATTTGAGTGCTAATGTTCGTTTGAATAATTTTAAGTTCTTAAAGGTACAATTTGTCCAGTTCGACCACCAATTTGTCCTCGTCTAACCATCGCACTGTGCGGATTTTACTGTTCAAAAATCTCTAGAGACCTTAATATCCATCGGATCGGGATAATTTTTTTAAATTCGGTCAACTTTTATTAATGCATAAAAAACTGTCAACAAAACTGTGAAAAATGTATTAAAAATTTAAATAATGAAAATGAAAAATTAAATTTTTTTTGTCTACACATACACATAAACTATATAGTAGTAAATTAAACTGCCAAATACATAGTTTGACAGCTGACAGCTGTGTCAAAAAGATAAAATTAACACGAAAATATTATATGTATAACTTGCAAGATATTTCTTCTTAAAAATTTGCCTCGACAGATGTGTAGGGAATTTAATTACCTTTAATTTAAAAAAAATTATCCCGATCCGATGAATATTAGGGTCTCTAGAGATTTTTGAACAGTAAAATCCCGGATTTCTCCACAGAGCATGGTGCGGATTGGATCTGATAAATCGTATAGTGTGTAAGCCCTTTAAGGTATTTGAATCTGGATTTATTTATAGAGCATCAGGATGTTTTATGTACTTTTTGACCTATTTTAGAAAAATTTTAAAAGGTGGGAGGTTCTCAATTCGACCTATATGTTTTCTTTTATATGTGTAATTATTACTTTTTGCTCTCTATGAAACATTTTGTAAAGCGCAGGTTATGGTTTGTCGGTGGTCCCATACTAATTCCATCAAGACGTCCAGTGTAAGGTAAAAAATTATTTCACGAAAGGAAATTTGGTAAAAAATGTCATGGCGACAGTATAAAGTAAAAAAATATTTTGAGGTTTCTAGTTCCTGTACACACACTAAATCACATTTTTTTTCATCCCCTTTAATAATGGGGTGGGGGTGGTAATGGGGGTGGCTAATGCCAAATTTTTTTTGAGACCTTAGCTTCTCTTGTCTATACTAAATATCATTTTTATGAACTCTTACCTGCTTGATTTACCTATTTACTCCAAATTTACCCCAATTTACCCCCTAACCCTTCAACGGAACAAGATGAAAATATAATCTAGTTCTAGATCTTGTTAAAGTACATATGTGTACCAAATTTCAAGTCAATATCTCAAACGGTTCCAGAGTAAACGTGCGCACAAAAAAAGTTACAGACAGACAGACAGAAAATTTTTTCGCTCAAACTTGAAATCTCGACGTTTCATGACATTCTAAGCCTATTTGAACAATAAAAATTTAAAAAAAATTTTTTGTCGTTACGGTACTTCCACTGGATGTGGAAGTAAAAGTACTTTTACCTCCGTTGTTAATGGCAACGCATAGCTGTCTAAAAAGTCAAACTTTAATGTCATGATATGAGTTAAGAAATGTCATATTTTTCTGACGTTTGAAGAAAAAAAGTTATTTTTTCTACTACCTTATGTAAATTTGCTGTTTTCTGTACAGTCTGTAGAATGTATAAGTAGGCAATTCTAGTTAACTGAACGGATATATCAGTTCTAGGATAGATATGAAATGAAACCGATCAATCACAGTTCGTGTATTAAATACATAGACAACTATTCGTTTTAAAATCAAATGAATGCGTAAGCTGTCAAAGTAACTGTCAGTGTGTATTTGTGTAATATATTAATGTTTAATAAATTTTGTAGTTTCTTTTTAAGCTGGTCGTAGAAAAAGTATACTGTACAACTCGAGTGGATTATCCATATCGCACTCAAAAGATTTGAAGCACTCCGCCTACGGCGTCGTGCTCAAACTTCCTTATCATGCGATATGGATATCATATCCACTGTTGTTGCATAAACTACTATTGTGCTGTTTTAAAGTTGTTTTAAATTTCATATCCTGCATGTCAAATGTAACCTCTAAGAACGTTTATAACCCGTTTGTCTTAAGTTGTGTTGATGCATGTTTAATCGATAAAAATGCTTAGAAAATTATAAAAAAACATGTTTCTAAACCCCACAAATATCACAAATTATTACAGAAAAGTAACATTCTCGATAAAATTTCACAACCTTATTAATGGGTACTTTGCGCGTTGTAGCGTTGTTTCATAAAACGCTTTACAACTATGCTATATTTTTACTTATTAGTTGGAGGTGAGTTTCAATTCAGGTTTAAGAGCCCATACATCTGTATTATAACTTTACAAAATCCAGTTGTATTAAAGTTTGATTATAGTTTTTCTTACGCTTGCAAAACTTTAATAAAACTTTACATATAGTTAGTAGGTATGCTTTTAGAGCGAAGAATATTTACTTACGAACAAACGTAATATTTTGTCGAACACCGATAGACATTTCCTTAAATATATATGGATTAAAAACAACACTGCAACCAACAGCTATTCTCCATAGTAATTCCCGCCGAGCGCTGGATTACGAATTACAAGCCTGACCGCGTTAAGTGCAATAACTATATATTGTCACAAAACGATAAAGTTTCGATTGCAACAAACACCAGCCGAAAGACTTATTCAGCTATTTCACACCACTTGCAGACTGCAGTTTCGAGCTGTTGGTTCTTGTCAGTGCAAGGTAGGTTTGGAATTATTGGAATGGGACTAGGGATTGCATTACCGGTTAACCGGTTAACCGGTTATCAGGACAAAAAACACATGACGATAATTACCGGTTATTTTAATTTTTTACCGGTTATTTCGGTAAACTCTGAACTTAGGATATGTCACGTATTCAACGTTTCTATTTATGTCACTGACTAGTATTCACTAAATACAGAGTGACTGTCCCAACACCGGGCAATTTTAACAATAAATAAATAATATTATAAAAAGTAAACTCCAAACACCAAACCCTAAGAAATACAAGAGAAACATTGACAATATCTTACGATAGAAAATTGAATATTTCACTGCCGCAAATATCCGTGGAATACATTTAGAAGTATGTTATTACCAGTTGCACAAATATCAGACGACTAACAAATATAGCTTTGAAAAACTAACCCTTTTAACAGGCTATTTTTAAAAAATATTGTATTTTTAGATTAGGTATTCAGTAAATGCCCTATTTGAGTTTATGTTTATAATTTTTGCTATTTACAGAATAATTATTTATTTAAATTTATTTTATTTATATTTTTTCCTTTTGACAAATTAACTCCTATATAAAAAAGTCTATTTGACAGTCACATTTTTGTCACTTTGACAGCGATAAAAAAAAGGTGCATTGTTTTTTATCACCGATAAAAATGCCTGTTCCTCAAAAGCAGAGTACATCTAGTAGTCGCACGTCACTTTAAAATCTGTACTGTCAGCTATAATTTTTAAGTATTGTGGAAAGTATACTGTACAATATGAGTCTTTTAGGGAAAATTATAATTATTTTTAATAAATTATTGTTGTTGTTCGTTCACATGTCGTTAATTTATCTTGCCAAAAAACACTCGAGCTTTTCTTTTATGGATAAATTTCTTTTAACTCAAAATTTTTCCAATCAGTAATTTTGCTCGAAAAACTGACATTTGACAAAATCGCTCGACCTCCGGTTTTGCGATTATTTCATGTCAGTTTTTCTTATGAAATCACTGATTGGCTAAATGATTTCGTTACAAAGAGAAATTTATCCGATAAAAAAAAAGCTCTTGTGATTTTACTGTTGATAAAAAACTTTTTGTTTGTTCATTATATTAAATATACGTATATAAAAATGTTTTTTGTTAAATTTAGATAATTTTGCACATGGAAAAAGACAACTGCCATTTTCGCCACCCTAATCATCCATTGTAAAATTTACCGGTAAATACCGGTTAACCGGTTATTTACATTTTTATTTACCGATTTACCGGTTATTAAAACTTCCGGTAAATTGCAATCCCTAAATGGGACCATCGGTCACTCTTGGTACATGACGAGATTTATGAAACTACGGCGGCATGCAATAAAAGCGGTAGACTCCATCTAGCGGCCGAAGTCCATTGCAATCAAAATAGCAGTAGCCCTGACATGAGCATAGTTAGTAGGTATGCTTTTAAAGCGCAGAATATCTACTAACGTAATATTTTGTCGAACTCCTCTATAAATTTCCTTAAATATACAGGGCTACTGGTAATTCGATGTATTCCTGTCAAAGGGTGTTAGAGGACCTAATTTGCAATCACTTCAACTCACATGTGTTATATATGCAAAAGTTCTTAGTTTCCGAGATGTTTCAATGTTTCACATTACATTTACAAGCAACACGTTGCTTTAAAAGTTCAGAATGGTTTTTTTGTAGTTACTAAAACTTCTAAGTTTGAAGACATTCAAAAGCCATACTTATTATGTGCAATTGTGAAAAATGTAGCGATCATCTTTTGATTGTAAAAACGTAATTTAAAAAAAAATTAAAAATACTTTTAAGGACTGGACGACTAATAAATACTACCTTATATTTTCTTGTTCTGATGCATCCTTAACAGTTAGCCATAATTGTGGAATCGCGTAATGTTAAATATGAATGTGAATATTTTTTTAAATATTATTTTTAATTTTCTTCATTTTGAATTATTTTTGAAGCCCTTAGTAGGCCTAAAACAATTATATTCACAAAGTATATTTGCTTGCATCTAATTCTTAACATCAAATTATTCATAACAGCTCAATGTTACATTACGAATACTTATAATGTATATGTACTCTAAAATATTAAGGACCATAACATCTTAGTCGTATGTGTTCACACTATAACTCAACAAGTTAGAAATATAGCAAAATTGTAGCAACAGTTTTAATAAGTGATGGAATGTTTCTTTTCTTGTAACTGCATTACTACTCTTTATAGTAGGGCCCACATTTAAACGATCCAGCGGCAGGGAGCCAGCCTCGTCGGCATGCTTTGAACTCATTCGTAAAAGTGAACTGGTCCGCTGGAATTCCAATTATCTTCAAAGCGTACCGACAATGTCGGGTCCCTGTCGCTGGATCGTTAAAAAAGCTCGCAAAAAACGTAAAGGGTACCGACCATTTACCAATTTCAGTCTATTTACATAAAAGGCCATAAAAGTGTTCGGCTTCTTTTATTATGATCACAAAAAAATGGTCATATATTTCCTAACAACAATGTATAGCACTCCCACTGAATATAATTGGTTGAAATTTTCTTTACCGGAATTATGATAGGTTGGAATAAATTATGTGGTCAACGTGGACTAGCGATAGTTAACGTGGAGCGGCGGGCGATACATTAATCAAAGGCGGTCGGTACCTTTTACGTTTTTTTGCGAGCCTTTTTATATCGCTGTATTACCGATGGGCCAAACTATTCACAGGATTGATTATACGTATGTTGAGACGCTAGCGCTGATTTAGATAAAACAAGGCTGTCTAAGGTTACTTGTTTAGTGGTGTTAAAAGGGATTTTTGAAACGCTTCTGCAAAGTTTCCTATCAGTCTTGTAGATTCCCCACTTTGTTGACTTAAACGTTTAAAAAATGTTGATACAGCTCTGTATTAGTTTTATTAAAGTTTTAGTAAAAGTTACAAAGTTTTAAGCAAAGTTTTCCTTACGTTTAGTAAACCATTATATAACGAGTCTGTGCTGCTTGGGTGACTTTATTTATGATTCTGAAACACAAATAAGACAAGGTTTACATTATTAATAATTTTATTACCATTCGTGCTCGAAATAAGAACCCCGATTTCTGATACATGCATGAGCTTTATGTCTTATTTTTTTATTGTAGTCACTTTTAACATAATTTCTGCTTTCGTTTGATCGAAGGCTTCATTGGTTTTTCTGATCAAATGGTCTCGGGCTTGTATATCTTAACTGTAGATAAGATCTTTAGTACGTCCCCAAACGTGATACTCCAATGGTGTTATATCTGGGGACCTAGCAGGACATGGTATTGGTCCACCTTTGTGGATCCAGCTGTCGGGAAAGTGTTGTTTAAATAATTTCTAACAATAAGACGAAAATGTACTGGGTAAACCGCCATATTGGAAAATGATAGGTTGATCAGCTTCGAAAATTGGAACATTTCATTTTGAAGGAATTCTAAATAATTAGCTCCATTTAGGTTTTGTGTCAGAAAATGTGGACCAATTACTCCGATCAGTGACATCTGTCCATATATTTATTGAAATATTCGTCTGGCACAAGGTATTTTTCATTTGCCGGCTTCTTTCTTATCCAGTAATGGAGATTTTGAACGATATTAGTAATTCCTGCTCTCATAAATTAGGACTGGTCAGTCCATAAATACTTTTATTTTCAGTACTTATCGGAATGTAATAGAAATACTTTCCATGTTGGCAAATTCATATCTTGAGTTACTTTTCTGGCGCTGGTTATAGGATTATCTCCAAATGCTTGCAAGACTTCTCCTCGACTTCTGGATGATGTCCCTCATTAACTCCAGGTTCCCTGAGCCCCAAACGGGTAATTTGGGATCGAGCGAGACAAGCACTAGCAAGGTATTTTGCCAATGGATTAGTTTTGCTAATTTGATTCTGTAAATCGTCTTTGTACTGCAGTTCAAAACGTTTTCACAATACCTTCACGTGGCATGTACCTTTCGGAAGAGCATAAATCACAGAAATTTTGTTTAAAGAATTTGATACCTTAGGTGGCCGTATTTTTTTCATAAACTTTCCTGAAAAACCATAACTAACTAACTAATTTTTACACTTTTTGCGAAATTAAAATGGCATTATTAAACTTTACTTCACCTTTAGGTAATAATTTTTAACGTATTGAACAGAAATAATACATATTAGAGCAAGAGGATACATTGAAAAAAATAGACTTTGTACTAAGGTAAATGTAGCTAAATAGTGAACATGACTACCAAGATACAGACTAAATATATTACATACTTTCATTCACCACTGTATTCAAAGCGTTACGCTATGCTAACAAAAGTTATTTAATATTTTTTGTTACATATTATATGACGTGCATTAGCATCCACAATGAACGAGATAATGTTACAATTACACAACAAAATTCAATGCTTTTGTAGTATGCAATTCAGATTTGTATCTGGTAATAAACGGCGAATCCGTGAAAATACATCCATTCATTTGCAGAAGAATCTCTATTGTGCATTGTTTAAATTGTGCAATATTGATTTTTTCATTAATATTCATTTTCAGTATGTCTCAGCTGGTTCTTTATAAAGTACTTTATGCCATTGTTTTAAGAGGGTTCGCTGCGAGGAACAATGTAAAAAAAGTTAATGAAGCAAAAATTTACCGTTTGCTACGAGTATGGGTAATGTAAAGCCTATACCTTGTTCGTAAAAGTGTCACTATGAGTTATCACCATAAAATTAAGCTTTTAAATTAACTAATATGAAGTTTCAGAGCTGCAAACAAAGAAACTGAGAGAGTGGTTAGAATGATAGGAATATTGCACGAAATCTATAGCCCAATCTAAGTTTGACAAATTCAAAAGTATCTAGATATTAGATATATTTCGTGCAGGAAAAATAAATTTTGACCTCGAAAAAATTAGTACAATTAGTACATGAATTTGGTGGAGATGTTCCACTTGCCATCCTAATAAATATACTAAAAGCCCCCTAAAATCGAAGCTGTGCTTCACCCGCCATATTGAAAAATGGCGGCTCATTTTCAAATTTTTGTATATAAATCTTTTACCGTTGCAGATAGGAAAAAAAGTTTCAAATAAAAAATGCAGACAATAATAAATCAAACAATTTTTGATATTATCATTTTTTTCTCTAAATCGAATGGTTTTGAATTGAGAATGTTATTGAATTTTCAAAAATCCCAATTGTGTAAAATATACACTGTAAAATGTATGTTTATAGGTTGTAAGTAAAACAAGAAACATTTTTTTAGGTATATTACCATTACAGAAGAAAAATATGCTTCATAAAAGGCAAGCAGAATTTTTTTCCCCTGCAGCTGTAATGTCATCTTGGGATACAACATCCTCTGTAAATAATGCAACAGTCTGTCGCAAATTTGGGTTTTATTGTAAAAGGCGTAAGCCTTTAATCTTGCTCTTTCTAAAGGGCGCGGAGGTTATGTCACAACCTGTAACAGCATGTATGAACATCAGACAGTATAATGCATTCCTGTGCAAATTTCGTTGCTTTGGAATGTAAAAAATTGATCTTTTGTAATTCCCTGTGCCTGGACGAAGGAACCAAATATGCATCTCATCTGTTGACAAAGTAATTAGGAGGACTAATAAGTCGGTGTCCTGGCCAACAACAACTGCTTTGCTTTCTCAATAGCTGCTGCTACGACCGACACATCAGCATTAGCTTCGGCCTCTTCTACTTAAATGGACGGCTAGATATTTTATAAGAAGTTTTTTATTTGCACTGTTTGCAAGAAATTCTGCTTGCGTTGTTGTGGTGACAGTATTCAAAGTATTCTCGTTTATGGTTATATCTGCTGATGTCCTTCTTGCCGCTCTTCTTTCTTATTCGTATCCAATGCAAAGTGTTTAGAGGACAGGTCATAATTCAAAAACCGTTGGATTTAGAGAAAAAAAATGTTAATATCAAAAATTGTTTGTTTTATTATTGCCTCCATTTTTTATTTGAAACTTTTTTCCTATCTGCAACGGTAAAGGATTTAATATACAAAAATCTGAAAATGTGCCGCCATTTTTCAATATGGGCGTAGCATAGCTTAGATTTTAGGGGACTTTTAGTATATTCAATAAGATGATAACTGCAACATCTCCACCAAATTTCTTGTTTGTACTAATTTTTTCAAGGTTCGCATACTTTTAGGCTTATTTTTTTTTAAACTAATTTACCTATTGACAAAAATATATTAAAGATTTTGCATAGACAAATCCACATACAAAGACGCATCTTATTACATTCAGCAGTAGACAATTGACGCACACTCTAGTTTTTTAATCATGTGATGATAAGTTTACTTCAATAATTTCGGTAAAAATTCATTTACAAGAGAAAGGTGATATTTCATTGTTTCTACAAGACCTTAGACACAAACAGAGATATTAGTTTTTTGTCCGTTATTTAGTTAAATGCAAATCACAGTAATCTCTGTCCAATGCTTCATATGTATGGAAACACTCTACAGATCGCAATCCTTAACGAATTTGCTTGAATTTTTTTAATCGTTTCATGTACTGTCAGAATAGAACCCTACTGAATTTTATAATGATTCTTTGAGTACTTTAATTATAAATAATTACACAGCCACACAAAAAAAATCGGCCTGGATACTACACTAGTACATTCCCATGTATTTTCACGCGCTGAATCCGAATCCGAGGTCAGAATTGGTCCATTAGGTCATATATTCAAGAAAACCTTAAAAATAGCTATAAATGACTAAAAACAGGCACTATTGCGTATTTCAAGGTATATCTTTCAAAAAAAATCAAAGGAAAATATTTGATAATATGTTTTTTTATCAACTGATTTTACATTGAATTGCAGAATTAATTATGTATACTTTAACTCATACATAACCTCAAAAAAATGCTCGATATCACTCAAAAATGAAATTTTCATATATCGTATAGTCGGGGAGCCCTCCCTAGCTGTATGTGTACCCCTTCCCCGATCCTTGGGGACAAAGCTTTTCATAAAGACTAAAGTCTAAGGAACAATTTAAGACATGTTCTAAAAAAAAAAACTGGCTGTACTTTCGAAATGGCGGCCATATGTTAAAAAAAACTGTTGCCAATGTTGTTTTTATCATTTAACACAAAAAGTAAAAAAGATGGACAAAAACTTTTTCACAAAAAACAACGTACATAAAATTTTCTACAATTTTGTTCCTACACAATATTTCGATAGGAGTTACCATTTTCCAAATAAATGAGTCCGAAATTAAAAAAACATGGAAATTCATACATCGGTAAATCACTTAGAGGAAATAACTGACAATTATTGTAAGGCGTATAATATAACTTTATATTATTAACATAACAAAAAATAAAATAAACTGAAAAAAATTAATAATAATAATAATATTATAATTTGCAGATTTTATCTCGAAAACGGTAACAATTGTATCTGGAAAATGGTGACTCCTATCCAAATATTGCATAGGAACAAAATTGTAGAAAATTGTATGCACTTTGTTTTTTATCTAGAAAGTTTTTCTCCACCTTCTTTAGTTTTTGTGTTAAATGACAAAAACAATATTTGCATTTTTTTTTTTTTTGAAAAGGACGCCATTTTGTAAGTACAGCCAATTTTTTTTTTGGGACATGTCTTAAATTGTTCCTTAGGCTTTAATCTTTATGAAAAACATTGTCCCCAAGGATCGGGGGGTGCACGGACAGTTAGGGTGGGGTCCCGTAATATTATGTTTTATATTGAATTTTATATTTTATTTACGGGAAATGGTAACTCCTATCCAAATATTGTATAGAAACAAAATTGTAGAAAGTTTTATGCACTTTGTTTTTTGTGCAGAAAGTTTTTCTTCATCTTTTTTAGTTTTTGTGTTAAATGACAAAAACAATATTTGCAATTTTTTTTTTTTTTTGGTTCTTAGGCTTTAATCTTTATGAAAAACATTGTCTCCGAGGACCGGGGGGGGGGGGGGGGGGTGCACGGACACTTAGGGTGTGCTCCCGTAGTAGTATAGTACCCCAAATTTGCGAATCGAAACAGTTCTGTATTTTATTTGTTGAGAAAGTGACTTTCATTGCATGGCTAGATTGTGTTTCGTAGGTAAAATACCCTACCTACGAAACACATTCCCTAATTGATCATCCCTAACCTCAAAAAAATGATCGAAATCACTCAAAAATGAAATTTTTATATACCTCATCAAAGATTTGCGAAACAAACAAATCAATGTAATTTCTTTTCATACATATCAAGTAAGTTTCTATTCGGTTGGTATCAAACTAAAAAAAAAAAATTAATTTAACCACTTCTGAAAATTCCCTGTACAAACGATGACTCCTTCGAGCAGCTGATTCTAAAATCATGTTTACAATTGGTCTGCTCTCCCGGATAACTCAAGAGTATAGTTACAAATTCTAATGTATCTGGCTGATAGAATCGCTAACATTCATTTTATTTTTAGCTACAGAGGAGAATATTTTCTCTTTCTTTTTATGGTGTCGCTTTCTTTTACATTCAAAAGATCGACTCAGAGAGAGTCTTTTGCATTTTATTCCTCTTGCAACCACTTTTTTTTAACGTCCAACAGAAATCAATCATATATCTCACCTTCCTTGATATCTACGTTCTATTTCTTTGATATCCTTCGCTATAATACCCAAGATTTCTCGGGAAGTAATATAATTGTGAATTTAAGAAATTCAACCTTAAATTCATTAGACAGTCCAACTCTGTATAATTTTCAATCATTTTCGCTACTATTTCTTTGTAATTTTTACTCTTATTATTTTCTAGAAATTTCTCCACTATATTTTTGAAACTAATCCATGCAGCTTTTTCAATCTTATCCATTTTCGTTTCTAAACATCTTTCTGATTTTTGGTCCATGAAAAATTTCCTCCTTTAACTCCGCATCTGAAATGTTTGGAATGTATGCTGGAAACAATCATCATCTTTATAAAAATACTTTACAAGGTCCAAATTTATATGAAAGGTGGAACAAGGTCTTTTGAAGGATCAACCAAAAGCTTGTTTAATCCTTCAAAAGTTCTTCTTCCACCTCTCCATATAAAGTTGGGCCTTGTAAAGCAGTACGTTAATGCTTTGAATAAAGATGGTGATTGCTTTAAGCAAATCCAACAAATGTTTCCAAACATTTCAGATGCGAAATTGAAGGAATGCATTTTTAATGGACCAGAAATCAGAAAGGCGTTAAGAGACGAAATTTTTGCCACAAAAATGAACAACACTGAAAAAGCTGTGTGGCTCAGTTTCAAAAATGTAGTGGAGAATTTTCTAGGAAATAATAAGAGTCCAAATTACAAAAAAATAGCGGAAATGATTAAACATTTTGAATAGTTGGGCTACCTAATGAATTTAAAGCTGCATTTCTTAGATTCACATGTAGACTACTTTCCAGAAAATCTTGGGGATTATAGCGAAGAACGGGGAGAACGATTCCATCAGGATATCAAGGAAATAGAGAGTCGATATTAAGGAAGGTGGAATATAAATATGATTTCCGCTGGGCGTTGAAAAGTTAAGTAACTTTAAGAGTAGTAAAATGCAAAAGACTGCCTCTCCGCCGATCTTTTGAATGTAAAAGACAGCAATACCATAAAAAGAAAGAGTAAAGGTTTTCCTTTATAGCTAAATTTTTAAATATATGTTCGAGATTCCATCAGTCAGATTCATTAGAATTTTTAACTATTCTCTTGGATTATCCGGGAGAGCCAATTTTAGACGTGATTTTAGAATCAGCTGCTCGAAGAACTCATCGCGAGTACAGGGAATTTTTCGGAGTGGTCAAATTAAAACAAAAATTTAGAATTTTTGTAGTTATTATATAAACTTGATACCTACCATATAGAATCGGAATTTAATTGAAATTAGCTCCATCAATATGCAAGAAAATTATTTTGATTTTTTGTTTTGCAAATCCTGGATTCGGTATAAAAAAATTTCATTTTTGAGAAATTTCAGGCATTTTTTTGAGATTGGGTTTTACAGAGCAGGACAAGTACTCTGAAAACAGATTAATTCACTGACTAAATTAATAAAACAGAAAATATGACAAATACACATATAACGCAAACATAATATTAAAGTAAAACTACAACGCAAAGAAAACCAAAGTTTCACAGCATATAACAATCTTCTATGAAATCAGCAGTGCAGTTGAATTTATCAAAGGACCCCGCCAAAATACATTGATTTTTGCTTTCAGTTAAGTTTTCTTGAAACTTTGGATTTTGGTAAATGATTTGATGCTGATTAAATGTTCAAATGGCGATAACCCTCGAAAATCCCTTGTTTTTGCAGCTACAGTCCTTTTAAGGGCTAAAAACATGTATTGCTTCCACATCCAGTGAAAGTATTGAAGTCTTATTTTTCAAATAGGCTTAGAATGTTATGAAACGTCGAGATTTTAAGTTGAAGCAAAAAAAAATTATATCTGTCGTTTTGTCTATCGGTCTGACTGTCTATCTGTCTTATTTTTTTTTGTGCACACGATTACTCTGGAACCGTTTAAGATATTGACTTGAAATTTGGTTTACGCATGTATTTTAATGAGATCTGGAACTAGATTATATTTTGATTTCCGTTTAAGGATTGGGGTACAAATTGAAGTAAATGGGGGGTAAATATGTAAATCAAGAAAGTAAGAGTCCATAAAATTGGTATTTAGTGTATATAAGAGAAGTTAAGGTTACAAAAAAATTTTTGGCATTAGCCACACCCATTACTACCCTCACCCCAGTATTAAAGTGGGTGAACAATAAAATTGTGATTTGGTGTGCATACAAGAACCAAGGGCCTCATTTTTTTTACTTCATCCACTCCCACTACCGATGTGGCATATCGTTTTTTTTTTTTTTTTTTTTTGGGGTAGGCGATTTCAAATATTATATTATTAAAGTTCCACAATTATTTCCACATACAAATTTTTTCGTTGTGAGAGACTTGGGAAGAAAATCTGGATGTGGAAGTAGTGATTTCTTGGGCAGCGGTTTTTTTCATATGTGATGAATGTATTGTGTGGACTTATACATACGTATATTTTTTTTTTCTTAGTTGTATTAACAACTACAAGATAGCCCTTCCTAAATAAATAAATTCGCATATAAAATGTTTTTTTCTTTTATAATATACAAAATTGACTTTTAGTGTCCCTCGCCGATTATTACTTTCTTAAAAGTAATAATCTGCATATTGTGTGATTTTTAACCCACCCGGCTATTTAATGTTTCTTTTTTATAGATTTTATATCACGTATGAAAAATGCATGTTTTCAGCCCTTAAAAGGGCCACAGCTCCAAAAGAAATGTCGTCATTTGAACATTTAATCAACATGAAATCAACTACCAAAATCCAAAGATTCAAAAAAATTTTACCGAAAGCAAAAAATCAATGTCTTTTGCGCAAGGTCTTTTAGGACAATTTTTGCTGTAATTTTGACGCGTTGAGTGGTGCGTGCTCGCATGATTCGACTATTTAAGCCTAGAACATAATACTGTGATTCATTTAAAAATGGCCAAAGAAAATCTATTTCAAAGATCTGGCTGTGGTAAACCAATTGATGGGTATTACTCCTGGATCCATAATAATAATTTAACAAATCGCCTTTGTACTTTTTCTATGCTATTAATACGAGTCATAGAATATCATACATATTATAATATCATAAGTTTTCCAGATGGTGATGCGTACTCAAATTCAGACAGGACAAAAGTAAAGTATCAGTATTAGTAAACCCTACGTTTGATAGAAGTTTATTAAGTAAAATTTTAAATACCTCTAGATTTATGTTATTTATGTGAGGAGCGATGGAAAGTTCAAAAATTACTCCGAAATCTTTGAAAGTATCGGATCATTGAAGAACCACGTTATCTATAATATAATTAAATTTACAAATTGCGACGGTATAAGTTTTGTTGTATAGGACATAACGTTGCAATTGGACACATTTAAAGTTAACTTAAGTATTTTAAAAAAATCAAGTAGATATGGAGAAGCTACTTTGTAATACATTGCAATCCTCTATAGAGCTAATAATCAAAAGGAGTTTCGTCAGCGTAAACTAAGTCGTCAACTTGAATATTCCTCAATATCATTTAAACAAGGTTAAAAAGCAAAGGCCCGAGAATTAATCTTTGCAGAACACCAGGTGTTGCCAGGTATTCGACGAATCTGAACCCAATATAAGCTACTTATTGCCTTGTACCTAGAAGATAAGTTTAAGAAAGTACCAATAGAAAATGAGAGAAATCGAAACAAGGCATTTTTAGATGCAATATAGAGTAGTCGAGAGTGACGAGGGCCTTAGAAAAACTTGTGTATATAAGGTTATTACCATGACATGCGGAAAATAGAATGATGAACTAGTCTTATATGTGGGAAAGTCCCTACAAAGGAGTGATCCAAGGTAATTTATTAATTTTTGTTGCATTAAAACTTGCAAAGATACACCACTATTATTTGTCTGTAGTCAGTATAGAGCAATGAACTTACTTGGGAAAGAACTTACTTGGGAAAGAACATATTCGAAGATGTTTAAATTTCCTTAATTGGCATAAATAGTTAAGCGTGCGGTCAAAGTGCCGCGTTTTTTGCTTTCGGTCGAACACTCAGGACACCGGCAGGTACAAGGTGCCGCCACAGTTTGGTGTTTTTGTGTTATCGACGGGTTTAAGTAAGTAAAAATCTCTTATATCCACTTGTTGTAGCGTTCACTAGCATAGGGTTCATATCTTTTCGACGTATTTTGCTATTATTGTAGTGTGATTTTATTAAAACCAAAAAGTCACTTCTACCCTTTCCAGCTTTGCTGTTAATCCCAAGTCTGATAAAGGGGAAAGGGAATTGATATGGTTGTACCGCGTTACGTCAGATTGGTTAACGTCATTGATGGCGCATTTCTACAAGAAAATAAGTAATTTTTTTTGGTCATATATTTTTCATTTTTCATTTTTTTAACTCCTATTGGTGGGGACAACCTACTGATAAATTTTTCGCATGTTATGGTAGATCACCCTGTATTATATCCATTTCGTCACCCGAGAATTATAGTGTTCTACGTCCATTCTTCATAATTTTATACCAGAACTGATATAAGGTAATTTCTGCGTTTTGTCTGTGTTTTTTCAAATGTGTAACCTTCTTCCGGACAGCCTTAGCTTTAGAGTTGTCTACCTTATGTGGTGTGTTTGTGTTTCTGTTTATGATGTTTTATCATTATGGTAATAAAATTCAGCTATTTTTAATATTGCCGTAGATGTAAATATAATTAAAAAATTCTTATTTTCTTCATTTGTTTGTATCCTGTAGAAGATTATAAAGAAAAAAAATAAGGGTTAAATGGAACTTCGCCCTAAATAAAGACCTATTATTATTATTATTAAAACATTTAAAAAAATGGATATAGATTACGAATTACTACACTTTTGTTTCTTGCTGGATATAAAATAAGTTTCTTGGACATAGAACATTACCTCATTTCTTTTTGATGGTTATGGATTACAACATGCAAGGAGTGCCTCCTATAGAGCAATATGTATGCTGTAGGATATAGAACAAAACTGATATCGAAATATGAACGCTTTGCTTTCAACGGATATGGAATAAATTCATACCAAGGATCGAAATTGCGAAATTTAATTTGGTTCATATTTTGGATACTGAACGTCTTAGCCTTTAAATTCTACTGGATATAGGATCATCTGACCAAAACAAAAATAATGGTGTATATAAATTAATTTCGTCCAAAAGTGGATATAGAATACTATAATCCTCGGGTGGCGATGTGTTTACGTTGATCAATAGCCTCAGGGATGGGTTGAGTTGTACATATTAGATTAGAGGTGGTAGAGCGTACTTTTACCAAACCGTACTGATGTATTGATAGCTGATTTTTAATAATTGAATATATGGTGTCGTTTCAAAAATTGCATATCATCGATATAGACCTAAAATCGAGAGGTTAACCGCGCCCAAAATTTTGTACACCAGATTTCCCCTTTGACGAAGATTTCCTCAGATTTCCTTCTGGGTGTACACCAGATTTCCTTCGCGGATTGCCCCTCGCCTAAAATTGACAATATTATTTTGAACATTACCGCATACATTGAAGTTGACAGTTGCCAATACATAAATTAAAAGGTTTGGAAAATGGATCTGAAAAAATAGCAGCACAATCTCTTATCAAAAAGACGTGGTATCATCCGGTCCATCGATTAATTTCCTCCGTGTTAAATACTTATTGCTACATTACTATATTTTCGTTTTTAATATGAAGATAACACACAAATTTTCATCAAATCATTGTAATCAGGAAAAGTATGAGCCGTATCCACTTGCTATATTGAATGTCTGATGAGTTGTGCTTCTTTAGTGCCATTGTCATTAATACGAACTCCCCCACATAACAATGCTATCTGCTGCTTTGAAAATATTAAGTAGAAATGTACGTTATTTAATAACAGCCCTTGCAATTTCATAGAATTCTCTTGAAATATCAATAACACGACATTTTTTAATCATTGCGAGAATCCTTATATTAAAAATCTAATAGAGAAATAAGAAGCAGAAGTTTCTTTCGTTAAATTAAAAATAGTGTGTTTGTGGTTTGGGTATTCATAATATAAAGCGATAACTCGAGCTGCTTCTATTCTCTCTATTCATTTCGCTGAGCCTTCAGAATTCTCGTCTTGAATAGCCGCTTAGGATAAAAGGGCATTATATGCATCCTACATAGTGACGCCGACGCTCAATGGAGCTTCCTAACGCCGTACTTGGCGCCAGTACGTTGCCTGGGCAACGCCATGTTTTGACGTGTGACGTAATGCTTCACGTCGATAGTTGACGACGCTCTCCGCGCTTTCGGAATTTCTAATATGCAAACTGCAATGTGGTGTTCCGTATATTCCATTCTTAAAAGCGGCTTTCGATCGCGCCTGGAGATGCATTTCTTAGGGTGTAATAAGATCCTTGATACAGATTTATGGTCCTTATAATTCAAGCTTAGGATGATTACAAATTTATTAATTTATTTATCTTAAATGTTTATTATTTCTCATAGAATTTTTTTCGTATAAAGCAAGCTAAACAAGATATGGTGTTTTTGATGTAGGTCGTTAACTACCCTTTTCATACCTACACAAACTAATAGATTTAAAATATATTTAAAGAAGAATGCAGATTATACTATTCCAAGTGAATAGGTTGAACATTTTATCAGGACTCTGAAGGATATCTCGCTTTGCAAAAAAAAATGTTTTTATAAAAATTGCGTCAAAAGTCGAATTAAGCAGATTTATCTACAAATTGGAATTCTGACAAGTTTTAATTCTAAACAACTATCACAAAAAAAGTTATCTGATATTTTCCTTCAGTAACTATTAGTGGAGGGGTTATACATCACAAAACCCCCCCTTCGGTGAAAAAAGCCTTATTTTACCGTTGAAGATATAAAAAAAATGCTAATCATAAAAAACATGGATAACCATTTTCATAGAGGTAATTGGCAAAATCAAAATAAAAAATAAAAAATTGGCCAAAATCTGGCTAACTTCAACAATTTGTAAATGTGAATAGTTTTATTCCTAACTTTTTCTGCATTGAAGTACTACCTTGAACTACTCATAACTTATATTAAAGTCAGTTATTTTTTATGGGCCTGTGAATAGTTAGAGATGCAAAAAAATTAAGAGATAACTATATTATATCGTTATTTTCATATACTAATAAATATCAATAGCCATCAAAAATGGCAACACAAGAGAGTATTTTATATCCCCTTTAAAACTCATTTTGATTTTTCTTCCTAGCTTGTATGGTTTTCGAGCAATTCAATTTTTCTATAGGCCGCGCGCAATAAATTTCAAATAAACGAAAATTCGCTCGCATTAAAAATACAAATTTTGGAATTTTTTTCAATATCCATTTTCTCGAAAACCATGGCATATACAACAAAATTACAATAGGACTTTTTTTAGGAAATTAGCCAAGCTTTATTTTTTATAATGAGCAATTTTTCTATATCTTCAACGGTTAACGAATTATCAGTAAAATAAGGCTTTCTTCACCGAAGGGGTTATTTTTGAGGGGGTTTCGCGGCACCCCCAGAACGGATTTTTGTGGTTTTGTGGTGTATAACCCTTCCACTGACAGATACTGAAGGAAAATCTCAGATAACATTTTTTCCAAGCTTCTGGTGTATTTTTTACTTCACCGACTGGACTACATGCAAAGGCAATAATAAATTGGTTTTATTTAAATTTAAAACCCGCTGCCCAAAGAATCACTACTTCCACATCCAGATTTTCTATCCAAGTCATTCACAACGAAAAAATTTTGTATGTGGAAATAATTGTTTATGGAACTTTAATAATATAATATTTGAAATCCTCTACTCCAAAAATCCATAAAACGATAACCCACATCGGTAGTGTGGGGTGGGGATGGTGATAGGGGGTTGGTAGTGGGGGTGGATGAAGTAAAAAAATATTTTGAGGTTTCTGGTTCTCACACAATTTTTTTTCATCCCCTTTAAAATGGGATTGGGGTGGCTAATGCCAAAAATTTTTTTGTGACCTTAGCTTCTCTTGTATATACCAAATATGTACCAATTTTATGGACTCTTACCTGCTTGATTTACCTATTTACCCCAAATTTACCCCCAACCTTTCGATGGAACAAGATGAAAATAAAATCTAGTTCCAGATCTTGTTAAAGTACATATGTGTACCAAATTTCAAGTAAATATCTTAAACGGTTCCAGAGTAAACGTGCGTACAAAAAAAGCTACAGACAGGCAGACAGAAATTTTTTTTTCGCTCAAACTTAAAATATCGACGTTTCATGACATTCTAAGCCTATTTGAAAAATAAAAATTTTTTTAAATTTCTTAATCGTTACTATACTTCCACTGGGTGTGGAAGTAAAATAGCGAATTAAAATTTAACCACTGCTTAATAGAAAATTATTCTTTTGTACTGGTCGATGTATTCAGTACATGTGATTAGACTGGAATATGCGAAGGATATCATATACACCAGAAATAAGATAGGCCCTAATGCGGTTCCTTGTGGAACTCTCAACTTTTTCTTCTAATTCTCAACGTCTTGTGATCCCTGCATGATTCTAGTTGGCTTCCCTTTGCTATATGGCACGTCATCTGGGGCGTTTGCCCGTTAGACGCACGATCTCACCAAAGCTCTTTTCCATCAACTCCTTGACGCTATCGGCCCAACATTTTGAAAGTTTCCTCTTGCTAGCCGGTTTTCGTGAACTATCAACCGTTCTATATCGTCCTCTCTCCGGTTGATTTGACTAAAAAAAATAGAAAATTCGGGAGAATACGATGCTGGAGGATCACTTTGGGGAACATATTTCATGGAGAATCTAAGTATTGGCTGTTCAGGGAATTCGTAGCAAACGTCTGCAGACCTACGTCTGGAAAACAACAATACGCCACGCGTCGCCTGTCTGCTTCTCTAATAGTACATATCTGAGAAATATGTATAGGATATTAGACTGGCGGTACATGACCAATCAGGTGCAATGTTTTTAAAATGCATGCCAATCATATATATGAATGAAATTACTATGAATATGCCAGAAACGCAAATTTTAGGCAGTCGTCGCGTGCAGATCGATTTTTTTGTGTTTTTTTTAAATTTTAAAATGGATGCCAATAGTGCCAAACGAAAAGCCGTGAAAAAGAATCCAGCGGAAATTCATTGGCATGCAGTTTCCGCGCGCAAAACAACCTTTGATGCGCACATTAAATCGTAAAATTTTTTGGTGTTCTTGATTTTGGATGATTTTGATTTTGGATTTTTTTCAAGGCTTTTCGTTTGGCACTATTGGCATCGATTTCAAAACTGCATATAATTCTTAAGTTTGTTTAACTACCTTTGATGCTTTTAGTTCATTAATTACTTTACCTGAATTATCAAAGGTAGCTAGACAAACTTAAGGCCTATAAGATATAAAAGTACAGTATTTTACGATACCAAACCAGGCCCAACAATTTGTATTACTCGGAAGAACAACTAAAAAATTGTTCTATCCTGCTCGAAGGACCAAAAAATTGTGTTAGCAAGAAGCCTTTATTTACTTGTTTAGCCCACTAAATGCCTAATGCTTGGGTGTTTGCCATTTTTTGTTGTCGTTCAACGGTACGGACTTAGCAGGAAAATAAAAGATACCAGAAAGCATCACATTTGAACATAAATCTATATTGTTGTAATTACCTCTATATATTAGAATATCCACGAGAAAATTTGTGGATAAAAGTTCTATTTTCTTCGTACTAAGATCAGAAATAATTATAAAAAATCTACTCAAAGCATCATGTACTTTCTCTTATTATATTGTGCTTTCTTAGAAAGCTCGTGGGATGGCCGTTAACCGAAGGAGGTATTTACCTCCGATTAGAAACTGGCTGGAGAACTATGGGGAAAAACTATAGGGAAAAACTATGGTATAAGACAAAATTGTTGGGGTTTCAAGTAAATTTTAAAATCATATCATTTGAAAACATAATGGATAAATCGCATAATGCTTTAAAAATGTATTTTCACCGTCTTCAGGTAAATTAACAAATATCGTGAAACGCCAAATGGTTACCTCTGAACTAACTTTCACAAACACCAAAACACTTGAACATTATACTCGAATACTATATCACCAGACGCGCGTTTTGTCAAGCATGTTGGCATCATTTGGAGATGATGCCATGAAATGATTTGAAATGCGTGTCAATGATAATTTTCGTTGTGATGTAGTAGTGTCTTGATGTTTGTGAAAACTGTTTCAGAGGCAGCGTTTTACTGAATGTTCCAACCCCCTCTTGATCTAATAGTCAATTAGTCAAGTTTGTAAACTGTGCTGAATCTATCTAAATATGCATGAAATATTTATTTGCAGTTGGCAATACGCAACTGCAATTTTAATCGTTTTCTACAGCAACCGTAATTGACCTTTACTCAA
This sequence comes from Rutpela maculata, assembly GCA_936432065.2. Classification (NCBI taxonomy): domain Eukaryota; kingdom Metazoa; phylum Arthropoda; class Insecta; order Coleoptera; family Cerambycidae; genus Rutpela; species Rutpela maculata. The sequence continues at coordinate 324,213,344 of OW386285.2, read as the reverse complement.
AGTGCCAGGTGAAATTAAAGTTGTCCAAGTCAGAAGTGACGTATACTTTCCGGTGAGGCCGGAAAGTGGTCACTTTTGGCACCTTAGCAACGGTTCGGTTACTCGGGCGCCACCTTTACAATTTTTTTACGTGGGGCAAAGGTCCCACACTAGCCTCTTAACACAGCCTGTTACAGTAGGGCTGGGATAGCTACAGTGGAGAAAACAGTAACTTCCAGTGGGTCAATTTGGGAAAATTGGACTGTTACACAAACAGCAGTAAAACACAGAATTCGGTAAAACAAAATATCTATTTATTTCCTATAAGTTACAGTGATAACGAAACTATTTACAGCTTAACTAATTTAATATATACAGTACATTCATAACGCACAAAGAGAGCAAACCCAGGCTGTGACGTGCTGATGATTACGGTAAGTGCTACCATGCGATACAGTGACGTTACTAAGGTAAGCAGGAGTGAAGCAGCGATATGGCGGTAAAAATGGCGGTGACGTACAGTTTGACAGACAATGACAGGTTAAAGGATTGAATTGCCGAGTTAATCAGGTTACGGGTTGTCATTAAATACCAGGAAGAAACAAGCAGTTATCAAACAAAGCAGCAAAATTAATTATTTTAAGGGTCAAACTTGGCTAATACCAGAAATCTCAAAGCTGGAAAAGAGGTATGATTAGTCAAGTGGCATTCTGCAACTCCTGGCCTGTAACAAGGTATGATTAGAGTGGTATGCACACCAACGGTCTCTGGGAAGAGCGGCTAGACCCCAGAGTGGTTAGTGTGCTAATCCTATGCCCACGACGTACCTTCAGGGAAGCGGCTAGACCCTCGGGTACCCCGAGAACACAGGACTCTACCTAACAGAACTAAAGGAATCCTGGAAGTGGCAACCCAGTAGATGCTCTCGTCCTCCTGGCCTGAAATAAATGTATGATTAGGGCGGTACACACACCAACGGTCTCTGAAAAGAACGACTAGACCCCAGAGTCGTTAGTGTGTGGGTTCCATGCCCACGACGTACCTTCAGGGAAACGGCTAGACCATCGGGCACCCCGAGAACACAGAACTTTACCGGTAACAGTGTTATAGGCAACAAAGAATTATTGAAACGGCAAACGCACCAACAGCCTCTGAAAAGAACGGCTAGATCCCAGAGTCGTTGGTGCGTCCAACCTATGCCCACGACGTACCTTCCGGGAAACGGCTAGACCTTCTGGTACCCCGAGAACACAGATCTTACCAAAACAAAGAACAGAAAGATATGAATCCCTAATATCAGCCAAGTCGTTACCTCTACCTATTATTTATGAACCTACTCACTTTTCGTCCTGGCCCACGTCCGGTCTGGTAACGGTCTCGAGTCGCACTCCTCGTTCCGGTCTTCTCAGCGTAGACTATAACAGAAGATTCACGGTTAGAGTGGGGCTCCTGCTTACTGCTGGACGCGTCTAGAGTCGTGGAGCGGCCGACCACGACTGTTTGATATCACAAGTTTTAATAAATACTTTCCTCTTTCAACAAGCCGGTAGAGGGGAGAAATGTGCAGACACGGTGCGTAGCGGTAAATGAATACTTGTATTATTTTCAGGTGAAACGGTTAAATGAAAAATATTTTACAAGTCAGAAATCGCGGACTTTACCATAATTTTCTGTCTCCCGGTCTTAGAAAAATTTCACTTACTTACTTTACTTACTTATTTCCGAAGCTGGCTGCAGTGGGCACGTCTGGTCGCTGTTGGAGCTCGTGAGGAACTGAACTGTCTGCTCTCAGCGCATCGGGTATCTAGTCCACTATCCCCTCTATTCGCGGTAATGACGGGGGAACAGTGCGCGTGGATATTGATTGACGTAGGCGCAACTTAGTACAGTGTCGCGGAAATATAATTCAAATATTAACTTACGTCTGCTGGCGGTTTCCCTGGAGAAGGCACTTCTGCTCGCTGTTGTTCACTGGTAGCAACTGAATGCTTTTTGCGGAGACCACGGTTTAGTATGCATTTTCAGTTTCGGTTGGGCCTGGTGGGGCCTACTAGTTTATGCGGTGATATAATTATTTTTCACAGCCTGGTAACTTTTATTAAATAATTCACAGAAACATATTTATTTTTGGTAAATATAAATGGTTTATTGGGGTTTAAAATATGCTTCATTACACCCCCCTCTTACTTCATAAAAAAAAAATAATGTAATTATTTTTTTTCTTTCTTGCTTTGGTACTGGAAGAAGAAAAATTTACTCAACTTCCCTAACTGATTTTAAGGCGCGTACCCCACACCGGTTGCATAAACTTTATTTGGGGACACGTACACCTTTTACAACTGAAAATCAAAACTAAATTTTTCAAAAATAACAATGCTACTAATAAAAAAAAATAGTAACTAAAACATTTCTGAGATCCTCTTGCTACGTCTGGATACCATACTAGATCCTGGTAGGGAGGGTCCTCCTAAAAAAAAAATACCAAAAAAAAATAAGGAAAAATTAAACGGTTACTTCTAGTCTTTGATGCTGGATTTCTTTTTCTATTCTTGCGGCGATCAGGTCCCTATGGGAGTAGGTTACGCTGAACTTCTTAGTGTTGTCTCAATCTGGCAGATCGACGGGTAACGTACTCGGGCGGGACGGGCGGTCGATTTTCTTCGTCAGGAAACGAGGTTGGTGGTCTCCTGGAATATTTCTTGTTGGCGGTCTGTTCTGTCCTTGGCGGCTCGTTGACAGCTACATGTGGTTTCAAGTCCTTAATATGGATACGGGCCAGTTTCTTTCCAGTATCCGACTTCAGATTGTAAACCACGGGTGATACGACTTGGGTCACGGTATACGGTCCAGAATATTTCGGAGCTAATTTAGAAGCAAAGCCTTTAATAGCCGAGGAGAGGGGATGTTCTCGTTTCATAACCCGGTTGCCTACGTGATACTGGATATCTCGGCGTCGTAGGTTATAGTATTTGCTCTGGCAGGTATATGCTTGGGCAAGCTTTATCCTAACCAGTTCGAACACTTCTTGTAGCTTCTTTAGGCGGTCGGTATGAACGGTTGGGATCTGATTATCCTCATCTTCGTTGGGTTCGGTAGCTTCGTTGGTTTCGGCTTGGTATACGGTGGCTGGTAGCGAAAGTTCTCTTCCAAAGTTCAGAAATGCGGGTGAAAATCCGGTTGATTCATGTTTGGCACTGTTGATAGCTAGCTGAAAGCTATTCAAATGTTGGTCCCATTTCCGATGATCGTGTTCGCAGTATTGTGCTATCATAGTCTTGATAGTGCGATTGGCTCGTTCAACTGGATTTGCCTGTGGTGTGTACGGTGGTGTGAAACGGTGCTGGATACCAAATTCGTCCAATAATGACTGGAATATACGGCTGTCGTACTGGGTACCATTATCCGTGATCACGGTACGCGGACATCCGAAACGGGTGATAACTTCATCATAGAGAGCTTGGCTGACATTGCGGGCGGTGGCACTTCGTAGGGGACGGCACTGGATCCATTTCGTAAAACGGTCTTGAAACACTACTAGGTAGCTGTTCCCTTTACTAGATCTAGGTAGCGGTCCCACTAGGTCGGTGCTAACAGTTTCCCAGGGTTGGCGGCTGATGGACGGTTGCATGGCTCCTGGTGTTTGCTGCTGGGAGATCTTGTAACGTTGGCACTGCATACAGCTACGTACATATGTGGCGATGTCGCGGAACATCCCTGGCCAGTAGTACTTTTGTGTGATCCGGGCTGTAGTCTTGGCAATTCCCATGTGTCCAGCGGACGGAGCATCGTGGTTTTCTTGCAAAACTGTGGTCCGGAGTGGCGTTGGTACGCATAACTTCCACGGGTCGTATTGGTCGGGTTCGGTTAAGTCACTGGAATCCCAGAAGTGGCGGTACAGCCGGTCATTACGTACACAGTAATCCGGATTAGCTTCTGGGTTCTTTTCAACTTCCGACTTCTTCCGTCTGTACCAAGAACAGTTTGGTGCCTCATTCACAGCACATAATTCTTCGGTACCCGTGGCGGGAGAAGGTCCTTCCAATGGTTGACGTGACAGTGCATCAGCTACACGGTTTAAGCTTCCTTTACGGTACTTAATCTCAAAGTCATACTGTTGCAAAAATATGCTCCAGCGAGCTAGGCGGCCAGTCGGACTTTTGATAGAGTGTAACCAGCGGAGGGACTGGTGATCGGTCAAGACGGTGAAGTGGTACCCTTCGAGGTACGGTCTCATCTTCTCTATTCCCCACACGATAGCCAAACATTCCCTTTCCGTTACGGAGTAGTTCTTCTCGGCGGGAGTTAAGGTTCGGCTGGCGTAGGCAATAACTCGGTCATGTCCCTCAATTTCCTGTGTCAAGGCTATCCCTAAACCTTGGTCTGAGGCGTCGGTTTGTAGGGTGAACGGCTTCTTGAAGTCGGGACAGGTCAAAACTGGAGCCTTAGTCAAACACTTCTTGAGTTGACCAAAAGCTTCTTCCTGTTCGGTGTCCCATTTGAAACGGTGGTTCTTTTTCAAGAGTCGGGTTAACGGAGTCACAATTTGGGAAAATGCTGGTACGAATCGTCTGTACCAGGAGGCAACACCAAGAAACCGACGGACGTCTCGTACGTTTCGAGGCGTGGGAAATTTCTCGATGGCCTCCACTTTCTCTGGATCGGTGTTGATGCCTTCTGCGGTAACCACATGTCCTAGGTATCGTAGCGACTTTCTACAGAACTGACATTTCTCGGGGTTCAGCTGTAGATTGGCTATTCTCAGTCGGCGGAATACTTCATGTAGGTTCTTCAGGTGATCTTCAAAAGTTTCACCCAGGACTATAATGTCATCCAAATATGCGAAAGCATATGGTTCCATATCAGGTCCAATGATTCGGTCCAAGAGCCGTTGAAAAGTAGCAGGTGCGGAATGAAGTCCAAACGGCATAACTCGGAAATGGAACAGTCCTCGTCCTGGTACGGTGAAAGCTGTGATAGGCTTGCTTTCGGCAGAGAGTGGTATTTGCCAGTATCCTTGTTTTAGATCTATACTAGAAATGTAACGAGCTTTTCGGAGTTTGTCCAGTATTGCATTGATGTACGGTAGTGGATAGGCATCTTTTTCCGTGACCTCGTTTACTTTCCGAAAATCTATGCAGAAACGGGGCTTTCCATCCTTTTTGCGGACTATGACCACAGGTGAACTCCATGGACTGTTGGACGGTTCGATAATTCCATTAGCTAACATTTCGTCGACTTCGGTGTTAATAATTTCCTGCATCCTAGGGTTTTGTGGCCGGTACCTCTGTTTGATCGGTTCCGGTCGCGAGAGGCGGATGTGATGTTGGGCTAACTTGGTGGTTCCGGTTATATCCTGAAAGCTTGGCAGTTCCATATCCAAAAATTCTTGAAGGCGGGTTTCTTCAACCTGGGACAGAGTCAGGGCGATTACAGTCAGCGGAGCCGTTGGCAGCGGCAGTGAGACAGGGCGGTGATCCAGGTAGACGGTGGCGGTAGTTAGATCCAGTGTAAATTCCCTTGTACTCAGGATGTCCATACCTAGTACGATTTCGGATGTCAGATTCGGGAGGTAGAGTAGTCTTTCGGAAAACGAACTTTCCTCTACCATGAAGTCGAGATCATAGGCACTGGTGACGTTAACGAGGTTGCCATCGGCTAGCTGGGCGGAAGGGGAATATATTGCTACCGAAGGTATTCCTTGTTGCTTGCAGAGTTCCATTACTTGGTTTCCCACGTAGGAACGGACGGCACCGGTGTCTATTAGGGCGGAGAACGTTCTACCATACATGGTTACTGATATGTGCGGTCTGTTATCCTTGTAGTCGGTATCTTGCGAGGCGGAGGTAGGAGGGAACCGTACTGGCCTCGTTACGGTGCGGTTCCGGTTTAGTTTTCCGTCCTTTGGCACTGACAATCCCTTGTCATAATGCCTGGTCGGCCACAGCGTGAGCAGAACAGTTTTGGCGGAAACCGACATTGATTGCGGAAATGTCAAGATCTGCCACATCTCCAGCAGATACTGTTGAGGTCCTGTGTGGATCCATTATTGGCGGGCGGCCTATTTTCTGACGGTCTTTGGCTCGGTGGTCTGTTTTCCGGTGATCTACTTTCCAGCGGTCTGTTTCCGGCGCGTGTCATGCCACTTGTTGACGGTGTTGGTGCCGGTTCAATGGCTCTGCGGTTTCCTGGAGGCGGTTGGGATGCTGGAGTGGACATTCGCGCTCCTCCTGACGGTACTGGTGGCGGTGGATCCTGGAGGTAGGTTGGTGCTGGCCGGGGGGTGAGGGGGGCAGTCGTGTGCATACCTGGGCGTGATGTAGCGGAGGTGGCACGATACACCTGCTGCATTTCCCGGCGTAGAGTTTCGTATTCCATCACTCTGGCGGTCAGGGTGGATATGTCAGTTACCGTGGTCCTTGGGATGTACTGTCTATAATCGGGGAGCAGGTTTCTGTATACCCATCGAAGTTCCTCCTGTACGGAGAAGTCTCCATGTCTCCGGATCAGAGTCTGCATATCAATCAGATAGGTGCTGGCAGCTTCTTCTGGTTTCTGTAAGCGGCGACTAATCTGCGCCTCTATCTCCTCCTGGTAGTTCACCGGGAAGTAGAAGATGCGGAAATCTTTCGTAAACTCGCTCCAGGTGGTCCAACGAGCCCGGTTATTGCGGTACCATAAGACTGCCGTTCCTTGTAACAGCTCTGGTAGTACGGGTAATAGCTGTTCCGGTCGCATTCCAGTATAGGAGCATACTTCTTCTAGCCTCTCTAGGAAGGCGGCAGGGTCTCCTTTCCCATTAAAGTGGATACCCCATTTACGGATCTTGAGAGGGTCTAGCATCGTATTACTAGTAACCGTGGACGGAGGTGGGACAGATGTTACGGTCTGGGCTTGCGGTGGAATCACTAAAGGCGGTGGCAGGAATGGCGGGAAGGTGAGTCGTGAAGTAGTTGGGAGTGGTAACGTACTCCCATCCTTGATGAATTTAATCAGGCGCCGTTTCTTTTCTTCTACGGTGCCAGACAGGTCCAGGCGGAATTTGTTTAGTTCGGTATCCAGTTGTTCCTTCCTGAGCTTATAAATCCAGCTCAGACGGACATCAGCTGTTTCCGGTGGGCGGACATCCTCCGGGTTTTCTGACTCATGTTTCGATTCTTCCTCGGTATCGGACATGTTTGCTTCTCTGAGTTGATTTCAAACACTGCGATTCTGGACGGTAACGACCAACGATGAACGGTGACGGTGGACGGTCTATGTTGGGACAGTCGGTAACAGATGATGTCTGGTAGTGCTACTTCAGAAAGGTCCTTCTTGATCGAGTTCTCAAACAGAACTCTCTCCGGTAACGGACAACGGTGAACGATGGCGGTGACGGTGACAGTGGTGGATGGTGACAGAGGCGGTGACGGTGACAGTGCAGAAAACAGGTAACAGGTGGTATCTGCTAGTGCTCTTCGGAGACGTCCTTACCGTTCGAGTTCTCAAGCAGAACTCTCCGTTCTGACTTCTTGGCAGCGGATATAAGCGGTTGCAGTTATGCGCAAATGGTTTACGCACTGGAAGGCCACTGGTAGTGGTAGGCACCAAACGGATAGAATTTATCACCGGAACTGGTAGGACTCCGGGGATAATCCAGAAAATCGGTAGAATCGGCGAAACCAAATTAGACAGTGTCTTGAGATGCCAGTTACCCAATCTTGTCGGTCTTACTCAGTTTCGACCTCCCAGGTGGCTGTGGTACACGGTTTTCCGAAACGGTTGGTCGGAGCGGTCTGAAACCAGTGGCAATCGATTCAGCGTCCCAAAGTTACTATTTCACGAGGGGTCACTTGCCTAGTAACTCCGGACTCCGGGGACTCCAAGTATTCCGGGTAAAATCCGGTTGGTCGGTAAAATTCGGTGCAGAAGGTGTATCTGGGTCCGGACTACAACCTAGTATCAGAGTTACTCAATTTCGACCCTTACTTCGGCCGTAGCACACTTTTTTCCGGAACGGTTGGTCTGATCGGCCGGACACTGGTGGCAATCGATTCCTTGGGTCCAATTACCTTGAATTTGATACCCCACACGACTTCGTTTCTTTTCGGATCCCTTCGGTACACTTCGGAAACGTTCGGCCGGAGTTCGGGTTTTCGGTTAAAAGTGCAGCCTCTTCGTATGCTAACACCGCCGGAACCTGTGTTCAATTCCCAAAATCTAATAGTCTTCTTAAAATGGTCGAGAACGTCTTCGGGAGTGGTCAGAGCGGTTCGGTAATGGTCGCAATCGCTTCCTCGTGGTCGGTTTAGTCGAAAATGACACCTCAGATGTCTCTCTAGGCCGGTCGGTACTTTTTCGGTCGCGTCCGGTGACTGCCGAATGCGAAAGTCCAATTAAATTTTCCCACAATCTAATTTAATTTAATACAGTCCCTGTTCGGGCGCCAAGTTTGTGACGTATACTTTCCGGTGAGGCCGGAAAGTGGTCACTTTTGGCACCTTAGCAACGGTTCGGTTACTCGGGCGCCACCTTTACAATTTTTTACGTGGGGCAAAGGTCCCACACTAGCCTCTTAACACAGCCTGTTACAGTAGGGCTGGGATAGCTACAGTGGAGAAAACAGTAACTTCCAGTGGGTCAATTTGGGAAAATTGGACTGTTACACAAACAGCAGTAAAACACAGAATTCGGTAAAACAAAATATCTATTTATTTCCTATAAGTTACAGTGATAACGAAACTATTTACAGCTTAACTAATTTAATATATACAGTACATTCATAACGCACAAAGAGAGCAAACCCAGGCTGTGACGTGCTGATGATTACGGTAAGTGCTACCATGCGATACAGTGACGTTACTACGGTAAGCAGGAGTGAAGCAGCGATATGACGGTAAAAATGGCGGTGACGTACAGTTTGACAGACAATGACAGGTTAAAGGAGTGAATTGCCGAGTTAATCAGGTTACGGGTTGTCAGTAAATACCAGGAAGAAACAAGCAGTTATCAAACAAAGCAGCAAAATTAATTATTTTAAGGGTCAAACTTGGCTAATACCAGAAATCTCAAAGCTGGAAGAGAGGTATGATTAGTCAAGCGGCATTCTGCAACTCCTGGCCTGTAACAAGGTATGATTAGAGTGGTATGCACACCAACGGTCTCTGGGAAGAGCGGCTAGACCCCAGAGTGGTTAGTGTGCTAATCCTATGCCCACGACGTACCTTCAGGGAAGCGGCTAGACCCTCGGGTACCCCGAGAACACAGGACAGAACTAAAGGAATCCTGGAAGTGGCAACCCAGTAGATGCTCTCGTCCTCCTGGCCTGAAATAAATGTATGATTAAGGTGGTACACACACCAACGGTCTCTGAAAAGAACGACTAGACCCCAGAGTCGTTAGTGTGTGGGTTCCATGCCCACGACGTACCTTCAGGGAAACGGCTAGACCCTCGGGCACCCCGAGAACACAGAACTTTACCGGTAACAGTGTTATAGGCAACAAAGGATTATTGAAGCGGCAAACGCACCAACAGCCTCTGAAAAGAACGACTAGACCCCAGAGTCGTTGGTGCGCCCAACCTATGCCCACGACGTACCTTCAGGGAAACGGTTAGACCTTCTGGTACCCCGAGAACACAGATCTTACCAAAACAAAGGACAGAAAGATATCATAATATCAGCCAAGTCGTTACCTCTACCTATTATTTATGAACCTACTCACTTTTCGTCCTGGCCCACGTCCGGTCTGGTAACGGTCTCGAGTCGCACTCCTCGTTCCGGTCTTCTCAGCGGTGACTATAACAGAAGATTCACGGTTAGAGTGGGGAACTCTATATTTGCTGCGTGCAGTAATGACGTAGCCGCGGTAGGAGCAATCTTCAAGGATCGGTACTTGCACAGTTGGTGGGGCTCCTGCTTACTGCTGGACGCGTCTAGAGTCGTGGAGCGGCCGACCACGACTGTTTGATATCACGAGTTTTAATAAAGACTTTCCTCTTTCCACAAGCCGGTAGAGGGGGAAAATGTGCAGACACGGTGCGTAGCGGTAAATGAATACTTGTATTATTTTCAGGTGAAACGGTTAAATGAAAAATATTTTACAAGTCAGAAATCGCGGACTTTACCATTATTTTCTGTCTCCCGGTCTTAGAAAAATTTCACTTACTTACTTTACTTACTTATTTCCGAAGCTGGCTGCAGTGGGCACGTCTGGTCGCTGTTGGAGCTCGTGAGGAACTGACTGTCTGCTCTCAGTGCCTCGGGTATCTAGTCCACTATCCCCTCTATTCGCGGTAATGACGGGGGAACGGTGCGCGTGGATATTGATTGCCGTAGGCGCAACTTAGTACAGTGTCGCGGAAATATAATTCAAATATTGGAACTTACGTCTGCTGGCGGTTTCCCTGGAGAAGGCACTTCTGCTCGCTGTTGTTCACTGGTAGCAACTGAATGCTTTTTGCGGAGATCACGGTTTAGTATGCATTTTCAGTTTCGGTTGGGCCTGGTGGGGCCTACTAGTTTATGCGGTGATATAATTATTTTTTTTTCACAGCCTGGTAACTTTTATTAAATAATTCACAGAAACATATTTATTTTTAGTAAATATAAATGGTTTATTGGGGTTTAAAATATGCTTCATTACAGCATTAATGCTAAATATTTTGGCACATTAATATTAATGGTTATGTAAAGGAGAGATTACTGTAATTATTCAACTAACAGCTTCGATCTGTCAGATCTAAAAATAGTTAGAATGCATTTTGCGTCAAAAAAATAAAATTCATCGAATAGTAAAAGTAGCACAGTTATAATTAATGTAAATTAACTTTTTATCCTAAGGGCACGATAATTTCATAAATATTAACTATAATCAAATAACAGTATTTTTTAGTTAATTTAGTAAATTAAAGGTAAGTACTGTACAAATTACAGCAAATCGTTAAATGTTATAATTTTTTAATGTAAAAGAAATTGGTAGAATGAGAGAAATAGGCATTTACGGTAACAGAAACACCATTCGTAAATTTGCAGGAGTATTTCGATATTTGAACTTATTAGCTGTAGTATTCCCACAAGTTTTTACCTATCCTATCACCTATAGATACTGTAGTACCAGTGGCGGATCCGGAATAAATTGACATTAAAATTGCGCCACCACAAGCGAACAAACATTTTTTTTCACCCGGAAATGAAAAAATTGATGAGCGGGGTAAGAAAATCACAAAAAATCCTTTTCCCTCGAGAACTAAAATTGAATAGAAAATCACAAAAAAAATTTCCGCTCACAAAGAAAAAATATCAACAAGTTTTTCATGCTTTGGCCAAAATAAACGATAGGGAGGCACGTACAGTACATATGATGTATGTATATAATACAATAACAATTAATATTGTAGTTCATAAATCACTATTATTTAATAAAAAAACGAATACCAAAATAAACGACAGAGGGGCACGTGCCCCCCTGAATCCTCCGCTGAGAAGTACTAAAAGAAATTGTTTTATATATAAAAAATAAAAATTCTAACGATCTACCTGTTAACATTTTTCGACAAAAAAAATTAATTAGCACATTAAATATTTCTTATAAATCAGCCCTTTGAAACTGGCATATTATCTTCTTACCTAAAAACGTCCTATTGTCCTCATCTACTTGGAAAGAGGGAAGTAGTAACGAACATTAAAATTTTCGACTAAATTCTCCAAAATGTACGCTTTCTAAAATAATCGAAAAGAAAGTTGAAGTAAGTTGAAATGTACACATAATATTAAACAGTAAACTAATAAAAGTACCAATGGCTAGTTTTACTTTTCTTGAAGAGGTTTATTATAAGAGAAATGAAGTTGAGGTTGTTGCGGCTGTACTTGATGGTTTATCGAAAGCGTTCGATTATGTATATCATGAAATGTTGTTGCAAAAACTTCAGTGTTGTGGATTCAGAGGTACTTTATTTGCCTGGCATAAATCCTGGCTTAAGAACTTCAATCAAATGGTAAAATCTTCAGGGAAATATTTTAATAAAGCTAATATAAATTGCGGAGTTCCACAAGGATATATTCTTGGTTCAGTTCTATTTTTGCTGTATATTAACGATTTGGCACGTTTATTATCGATAAATTAACTCCTATATAAAAAAGTCAATTTGACAGTCACATTTTGTCACTTTGACAGCGATAAAAAAGGTGCATCGTTTTTTATCACGATAAAAATGCCTGTTCCTCAAAAGCAGAGTATATCTAGTAGTCGCACGTCATTTTAAAATCTGTACTGTCGGCTCTAATTTTTAAGTCTTGTGGAAACTATACTGTACGATATGAGTCGTTTTGAGAAAATTATAATTATTTTTAATTGTTGTTGTTCGTTCACATATTCTGTCGTTAATTTATCTTGCCAAAAACCACTCGAGCTTTTCTTTTATGGATAAATTTCTTTTTAACTCAAAATTTTGCAAATCAGTAATTTTGCTCGAAAAACTGACATTTGACAAAATCGCTCGACCTCCGGTCTCGCGATTTTTTCATGTCAGTTTTCTCATAAAATCGCTGATTGGCAAAATTATTTCGTTACATAGAGAAATTTATCCGATAAAAAAAAAAGCTCTTGTGATTTTACTGTTGATAAAACTAACGTAATAATCTTCGGTTGCAACTTTTGGAAAAATAGTGGAAGTAATAAAACCACAATTTTTCTTTCTTGGATTGTATATTGAGCACAATTAACTTTTCAAGAACATATAAGGAATCTAAATAATAAATTAGCGTCTGCATGTTATGCTATTCGTGCAATGTCTATCAAATTGGGATATTCTATAGCAAAACAGCTGCCTAATGAGTCTCCACTTCCACATCCGGATTTCTTCTCAAAGTCTCCTACAACGAAAAAAATTTGATGTGATATATTTGCATTTCACTATGTAATGCGGAAATAATTGATTATAGAACTTTAATAACATAATATTTGAAATCGTCTGCCTTATGGTGGCTGATGCCAAAAATTTTTTTGAGGCATTTGGTTCTTCTAAATCATAATTATATTTTTTTACCCTCATTAACCATGGGATGGGGGTGGTAATGGGGGTGATAGTGATGGTCGCTGATGTTAAAAAATTTGAGGTCTATGATTCTCGTACGCACACTAAATCATATTTTTTTATCCCCTTTAATATTAGGGTGAAGGTGGTATAGAGAGTGGCAGATGCAAAAAAAAATTGACGTCCTTGGTTCTTGCATACACACTAAATCAGAGTTCAATTATTTTACTCCCTGGGGTGGTAATGGGGGTCATTGGGAGTGGATGATGTCAAAAAAATGTTGAGGCCTTGGCCTCTCGTACATGCAGTAAATCCCAATATCATGGACTCTTACTTGCTTGTTTGATCTATTCACCCTCAACCCTTCAGCAAGATAAGATTAAAATATAATCTAGTTCCAGATCTCTTTATGATACATAGGTATGTCATATTTCAAGTCATCGTAAACCGCTCCAGAGTAATCGTGCGCACAAAAAAGTTATAGACAGACACACAGATAGATTTTTTTCTCAAACTTTTCATGACATTCTAAGCCTATATCACAAAAAAAAAATCTTTTTTTTCCCGTTGCTATACTTCCTTGATGTGGTAGTAAAATTATGAAACTTTTGTTTATTTATGACGAATTCCAGAACTAGATTATCAATCAGTGTTAAATAAATATGTAACGTTAAATTCAATAAAACGTGGCAGAAAAACGGAACTCAGTAACATCAATCGTGTCTAATTTATGTAGTTGACTTTGATGAATGAGTGCCTAGAACGATGTTATATGTTAATATCGTGAACAGTTTCATATTTATTATTCAATCGTAGGTGCATAAATGTAGGTACAAATAGTCCTAATTTTAATTGCTATAGGTCATTTACTGTGTGCCTATGTAACTTTATTTCATATACTGTACCTAAGGCTTTTGAGAATGTGGAATTTGAGTTACTGGTGACAGGCTATTATTTGCGACTGTATGAATAAAACTCTATCTTAGTGAAAGTCAACATTAAACTAATGTACAGTGGGCAATAGCATCACACGGGGCTGTATGTTGTCACCAACTCTCTTTAATATCTATAGAGTGAACATGTCATGCAATGCTTGGTGACTCGCAGGTGGAGCAGTTATAGGCAAAACTATAAAAACTATAAAAACTCTTGAGATTTATCTCGAAGCAATAGACTCTAAGTATAGTTTGACTAAATTAGGTACAACAAAATGAAAATTATTATTGGAGACCGAGCAGACTAAGACCATCCAAACATGTTCAGGTGAGGTGAGTGTGAGGTAGTAAACAAGCTAGTATATCTTGGTACAGTTGTGGGAGACAATGGCAACTTCGAATATTAAATTCTATGAAGAATGCAGATGGCAAGATCGACAGTTTCCCAGTTGAACAAAATATGACGTGACAGAATATCACAAAACACCTAGATATCATATTTGCTAACGCCATATTTTTCTGCTGCATTTGGTGGGTGGAGTAAACATTATTTCGAACTTTTCCTCTACAAGTTTTTTGAATAAAATATTGTGGTCTGATGGAGTCTTTGCAGTAAGCATCACTGCGAGGTCTACATCTTCCCCAATGACAACCACATTGGATGGTTCTCTTATAGATAGTTCAGTAGCTGTGCTTACAATCAGCACTTCAGCATGTTGCGTTGTGATGCCGTTTTCGTGTCGTTTAGACCTCAGTAGCTTGATCAGTCTGTCTTTATTCAGCAATTTTGATAATTCTGAACAAGTTTCATTAACAAAATTTTCCGATAAAAGAATGCCTAATATTATTTTTTATCTTCTTCCGCATATTTTTGGTACCACTGGTGGCTTTGCATTTGTAGCAGGCTAATGTTTTTCTGGTCATAAATAATATCCTTAATATCCTTTATACTTGAGTAAAGTTTGATTCAAAATGGAAACAAAATAAAAAAGTTACAAGGGTGTCTTCATTTTAACTGAGTCACACTGACATTTCCGCCCCCCTCCGCCCCTGGAGCGACAGAGCTAGGGGCGGGGACTTTTAATATGTTTACTTCCAACTCATTCCTGAAGAGGAAAATTCTTCCCCCTCCATGTCCCCTACCACTTCTTCGTTGACTGGACTAGAGAGTTACATTTCGCCCATTTAAATAAACTCCATGTGTTTGGTAATACAACACTCCATTATGACAATTAATACGAGGGTAGTTTGTATTTATGTGACGTCCTAAAATCTGGAAATGTGACAACAAAATTAGAAATAATCTAGGTAATACATATTAATAATAAATTATCCTTATATTGTAAATGCCCTGTTTATAGTACACAAATAAAATACACAAATTTAGTTTACTTGGAGCAAATCTAAAATCCACAGACATTTTCATAAAGAATGTTTTTGGCTTATCTAATATAACAATCAAATGCGAGAATCATTCTCCAGCTTTTTTATTGTTGTTAAGAGATTCAAGACATAACCCACATATCATGTGGGTTGTAAAGATTTGTTTTAATTTCTCTAGAAAAATGGGTTACCACGTATAATAATATGTATACCATATTAGTAAGTGATATCTATGTGAGTACCAGCCAGGAAGATGAAAACCTCATTTTGATTTTATTTGATTTGCCAGCGTTCGGTAGGCATTGCTGGTACTGCCGGGAAACATACCGCCTAGCCGACTACGTCCATACTGGGTTGGATTTGGGTCATACTTGTCATACCTGTTGCTGGTAGGAGAGCCACATGGCTCATTGTATAGGATGGGAAGTGTACGTGTTTGTGAGATGCGTTGCCGCTTTTTGTTGTGATATGGAGTGCTTATGCTCATCTTTTTTTGCTTTTGCTTATAAAATTGTTGTTCCTCTAAGTCTTCGATTTTCTCCGCTTCTGATTCTGGAAGGGTATATATAGTTGAAATTTCTTTGTGGAATTCATTTTTCCCCTCGCTTTTCTTTCCCAATATACTCCTTTCCAATTCATAATCCTTTTGATTATTGTACGTGTACCATGGTCTTCCTACTGTTAGTTTTTTGCTCTTCAGTATTACCGCTTTCTTCAACATATCCCCAGTTCATTGCGTACGCTTCTATCCTTTTTGTAATTGATTTCCCTCCTAGTAATGTTAACGTTTCATGTCGCTGCTTAGTCTTATTGTTTCTACGAGTAGTTGGATTTCAGCTCTTCTCAGTCTTCTTCTCTCCTTTTTAGTTGGTTCGTCAGATATGTTCCTAGATATTTCACTTTGTTCGCCGTTTCTATTTTGTACTCTTCTCTACTGGTCGGATTCTCTTTTATTGATCTAGCACCATTATTAGATTTTTTTTAAGTTTATTTTCTGTCTAAATGTATCCAGATTCGGCTTCATATTTTCTAGTTGAAAAAATTTAAAATATCCCGCCTTTTTTCAGTGACGATTAGAATATTATTTGCGTATGCCAGGAAGATAAAAAAAATCTTTCATAAAAAAGGGTGTAGCTTCGTTTTAGATATTTATATTCGTAAAAACCTTTGAAATCTCTAGGTCATGAATCTACACCTGTGCGAGGGGTAGTGAATTCTGTGCATCAATTTGTTTCATCGATATTTAACTTCGATTAGCTATAAAAGCAATTTTTTGTTGTTCTTGCGGATAATGAAAGATTTTTTTAAGTTAAATATCACATTTTATGAAATTGCTATTTGTTTTCTCAGTAATAGTACAATTTATTTTGTATTTTTTAATTCAAGTGCGTATACAATACTACGGTACTGTAATTAAATTTTACCTAATTGTTAAAAAAGTCGTAATAATGGCCGTTCCCATTCCCAGACAGGAACAACTTCAAAAACTGTTTTTATTTTTACATAATAGAATTAATTTACTCATTCATAAATAAACATATGCGGCTATGTTTGTGTTCATATACAGTTAGAAAGCACAGTAAACATTAATTACATACTCATAGTTGAAAACTATTGCCTCATAATTGTTTTTGAAATTAAAGAAGCAGTACTACGGCTGTTTAAAAGAGAAAAACGCTGATGATATCTAGTCGGCTATAAAAAATGTAATAAACAATAATGTAATTACGTAAGAGACATTTGTTGAATGTATAATACTACTGGTATCTATCAAAATATTAAGTAAATTTTTAGTATTCAAGCAGGTAACTTAAAATAAAATATCTACGGGAGTACCTACGTAAGAAGTAAAAGTAAATGGAAGAAGAAATTTTTTGTTTAAACGTTTTATCCAATTTTTACATTTGTCTTACTCACCATTTCGATTTTATCAGAATTTCATCCTCAGATAAAAACCCTAAACACTCCTGGGAAGAATGGGAAGCACGTGCTAGATATGTTCACTAATTGTTTACATAACTTTACATTGAATAACAAAATGTTCGCTTCCACATTTAGACTACTATTCAAACTGCAAAGAAATATGTAGGAAAACTCCTTTACTCATGGAAATTTGCTTATATTCCACCTATGTTCAAACAACGAAATGCTAACTGTGCTCATTGGCAAAATACTTCAAAATAGGTTATTGAAATATTTTACTTAGAATCGGGAAGATTGCATATACCAGAGCGCACGATCACCTTAAATACATATCAACATGTTTAAATGTGACTTTTCACAGCAACAAAATTGAAAAAGGTCCACAATTTAACAATCAGAGAGTTTCCGAATGTGTGACTTTACATCATAATAGTTTATGACTTACACAAATGTCAAGATATTGGTACAAGGGCAAAACTTCTTCAGTGACTTCCAAATTATTTGGCACACGGCAGCGTCTCTACAGACAAAATTGAAACATTTTATCCTATATTCTGTATTCCCCAAAGGTGACATTTAGGACCGCTTTTATATTTAATTTCTATAAACGATATTCTGTTAGAACCAACTAATTGCAAAGCTTTGTTCCTTGCTTATGCTTTGAGAAAGTTTGTTAAAATTGCTTGTCCATGTGCCGTGTCATCAGGTTTACACATGCTCTACCTTCACATTTTAGCTTTAAGTGTTCTAGAGCTCAGAGAAATACCTGCTTACGTAGGATCAGGCTCGAGATATGGTAGTCTGAGGTTATGGCTGTTTCTTAGAGTGGTTTTGAATAAGAATGCTTCTTTGTTATCCATTTCATGCAACGTAATCATTTGTACTAGTGAATCGTTACTTCTAAGTGTTCGAATAGACGTATCCAGTGTTAATCTGCTATACAAACATTCCAAACTAATAAGACCCTCTCAGATCACGTGGGAGGTAGATACGTTCTGTTTTAATTTAATTTCCTCTTTCATCTTATGTGCCATTATACTCTATAAGATCCTAACGCTCCACCCAATTCCACGTTTGGGCAACATTCGATGAAAAATGATGTAAGCAAGTGGAAACTTGAATTACATATCAAATGAAATAGACCTCCTTAACACCAAAGCGTTTTATTTCAATCATCTCTAGATTGATGCCAACTTGGTTGATGAAATGCACGTCGATGTAATTAGTGTTCAGTACTTTGATTTTTGTAGCTTAGACCAGAGTCAGTAGCTTAAACCAGTCTGTTTGCAACCAAAACTTGCGATTCCAGATTGATATTTTTGCTTCTTGTTTTAATGAATACATAAATAAATGGAATTCAGTAAAGTGAACTGAAAATGGTATTATGGGTTAGGATGCATCACAGAAAATTTTACCCTGTGTATAAAATAACATTTTGATAAATGTTTACTGTAAGGGAAACTGATAATCACATTTATTTATGGCACAATAATATAGATAACAGATCTTTTTAAGAGTAAATTATTTTGTGATAATTTAGTTTAAAAATGCACAATATGAATATATAACTTCGATATTGGTACTTTTATTGCACAAGAAGTAAATTTAAGTTTATTTAGTTGCACGTTGTTTTTTGTATCTTATGAATATTTTAAATTATAATTTATAGTGTAATAATTCTTGTTCGCAGATAGATTGGCTTTTTAAATTTTTTGGTTTTTTTTTTTTCATAAGAAGTGATAATTTTTACGTATAAGTAATAAGCACAAAAACAACGTTTTGTAAATGTTTTGCAATCACAGTATATTGTAGTGCAAGTCATTGATCTACCAGATTGCGCGAGACGTGCACTTATAAACTCAAATTGGTAGCGGAAACAACGGAGCGCTGTACAAGAATAATCATATTTTTTACAACAAAAGACAATGCAGCTAATTATTTCACTAAAAATTTCTCCATTATTTTCTACAATTCCATATCATAGAAGTATGCATATATCCTCAATAGTTTTAAAAATGCCTAGATAATGAAATTACACTACAATTTTCGAGTGCGCTTTGTTTTAAAACAGCATTTGTTAAACACAATTCTGAGAATGAATCTAGAACGAATCAGTTTCCATTGGTTTGAAAATCATTAAGAAATGTTTAAAAATAAGCCTGTAAATGCGATGGGAACACAAAATTAATCAAATTTTAGTAATACAATTTTCGAAAAAGATTTTTTTTTTTCGTCTTTTTGCAATCTCGGCTAGAGTGGCGCCCTCCACATTTAAATCCGCAAGGTAATTCCAGATAATGTAAGTATTTTCTCACAACTGTATCTTTAAATGCACACTCTGCACCCTTATTTATATATTCTACTAGTAAAATAGTTGAGGTGTGGTTAGTATTGTGAGAAAACATTTTTTTTCAAATTAGGCGTTTCCTCATTAATTTAAGACATCCTCAGAAATATTTAAATTAGGTTTTCCTTGTTATACGAAAATTTTGAATTTTAAACATAAATAATGACAGACAAAGGCATCAGCATAGTAGACATGGCAAGTAATCTTTAACATTTCTAATCTCTGTATATATTAAAATGTTTTGCACAATCCAGACCTGGTGCGATTTCCATATAGATTTAGTCAATTAAATAAATAAAAAAAGAAGTGACGTGATATCGCCTGGTATTGCAGTAGAGAAGCGCATGCATGTATTTTGCAACTTTTGTAATCTATATAGTTCTGCAACAGTAAGACACGGTGTATAATATATGACATTTCTAGATTCAAGTAGAGATACTATGAGGGACTTTGATTACTTCAATTTAATAGTTGTTGGTGAGATATAGTTAAAAAAATAGAGTGATATCAATTTTTCAAAGGTTAGCAACATTGGTTATTTGATCTATATATTAACATATTTTATTAACTAATATGTAGCTATAATGTGGTAAAAATTTTAAACTAATTCATTCATTCTATTTCTGAGTCGACCGAAAAAATAATTGTCTTATTTTATATTTAATTACTATTTATCCAATATACGCCGAGAACGAGGGAAATAGTTCGCGAAACTCATGGTATTAATTAATTATTTTTAATAATTAAGCTACTCCACGGATCATTATGAAATTCGATGAGGTTTTATTTCGACAATATACGAAGCGATTCAAAAAAATGCAAGTGAATCCGTTAAGGATTGCGACATACGTACGTACTTACGTACGTACAGAGCAAGTGGCGGAGACGTATGCCAGTAGCAATTTTAGAACGTTTAAATCAATTTAAAAATTGTACAATTTTTTAGAGTAAAAAGTTATAATTAAAATCGACTCCTCGCAAAATTGTCTAAATAAAAATTAATTTTATCAGAGAAATTGGGCGCTGGCGCGCTGTGTTAGAATAGAGCACATACCCGACGGGGTGTGCAATGAATAATAAATAAAAACAATTTTAATAAGACAATATACAAAGCTAGAAGTCTTTTTTTTTTCATAAATATTATCTGTAGGATAAACATAAGCATAAAGTACAGCTTTTACCCCAAAAGTTCTGCGACTGGACTCCCGTTTTCGAAGACGGAGAGCACGATGGTGACAATATTTTCCGACCTACCCTCCAACCACTATCCCTAAACCGAAAAAAAAACACTCCTTTTTCCGATTTTCCGGTGCTAGGCATTTTTTTATCGAAAAATTTTATTAATAAAAGTTGTTCAGGATTGTTCAAAAACCCAATATCCAATATTTCATCAAAATATAAAAATTTAGTTCCAGATCTCGTTAAAATACATAAGTGTACCAAATTTCAAGTCAATATCTTAAACGGTTCCAGAGTAATCGTGCGCACAAAGGAAGTTACAGACAGACAGACAGAATTTTTTTTGCTCAAACTTAAAATCTCGACGTTTCATCACATTCTAAGCCTATTTGGATAATACAAATTTTCAAACTTTTTTTTTGCATTACCATACTTCCACTGGATGTGGAAGTAAAACTGAAAGATTAAATATTAGCCACAAGGTTTTGTATATACCATGAAAATAATACATAAAAGCTTCAGTCCGCCACACCCAAGCCGCCATTTTATATTTGAAAATTATAATGATTCTTAACTGAAGAGGTGGTGGGAACTGAACCATTTTTTTGCATCTTTTAGATGTTTTTAAATCCACCATCTTATTTTTGCATATTCTAATATCGAATTCGTAATCAACGAGTCCAAAAACTAATTCTTGGCCATTTACTCGGGAAAATTCTCCAGGGAATTTCTATTTTAAAATTTTTAGCGTCCTTTTTCTAAGGCTGTTCAGTTTTTAAAATTTTTCTTAGCCCTTTCACTGGCCTACGTATTTGGCTTTAACACAGTAAAAGAAAATATCCATCGTTTTGAACTTTTATGCTTATACGTTAGGCTCGTCTTCAGAGAATCTGAAATTATCATTTATCAAATTTCACTTAAATCTGCAAAAATATTGAAATTCTTCTAAACTACCTAGGTACTTCAAAAATACCTCACTACCCATTTTAATGCACTTCCGATGAAATTTTAATTCTTTATCACAAAATTCAATTTTTTATCACCATGGAATTAGCCAAAGCGACTAAAGAAACTCTTTTTCAATTTTTACTTACCGTACACTAGACGTAGCTTGATGAAATTATGATGGAATCACCTCCGAATTATACCCCCTCATTTTTTAATTTTTTTTAATTCAGTACACATATACCAAATCAGAGAGGTATGTATGATTGGGAACATGTTTTCTATTTATTTTTATTTTGTATGTATACTGTACACAGAAGACAATAACAGTATAAATGAAATTCTGGTGTAAATTATTCGCCAAAACTCAGCTGTTTTAATATTAATTCTCAGTAACTCATAAATCAAAGCAGGCGATGACTTTTAGGTAAATTTGTCTTAATCCTATTAAGATGTTTGCAAAGTGATGCCTGTGGACGACATAACATCAATAGTAACAGTAGTAAATATTTACAACCCCCTGCCTCAATAAGCTCTTTAATTGTCGGGTGACGATAATAAACATACTTACGGTACTTTTAAGGGCTGAGTGCCGCAAAAAAGGTTCGAAGCTTCCCTGTGGGGATTCCGCTTCTATTATAACGTCGACAGGTAGCGGGTGGCTGGGGTATTTTAGGCTGAGGACCACAAACACAATATCCTCTTACAACTGTCTGATTTATACAGGGAGGGATAAGGAAAATTATGTTGGGGATGTTCTACAAATTCAACTAAGTATGTGTTTAATACTTTATCCGTTCATTTTAAAACTGTTAAATCATTATTTAAAAATACGTTATTCAATTCTTGTTGTCTACATACTCTGGAAAGTGATACACTGAAAACGCTACTAGTTGCGTCAATTTATATGGCTAAATTGAGATAAACAAAGTGTCTTGAACTAATGATTTCATTTCTGACATTTGTTTTCGCGCTTGAGAAGTTTGGGGAAAATTTGGATTAGATACAAAAATAGCAATTTATGGCTCAAAATGTGCTTTTACCCTAATATATTATTTACCCTATTTACCCCATTATTTACCCTGTGAATATATCGCGTCGTAACAAATGAAATATGAAAGTTATCAATGTTATCAATGAAAACTGATACATAGACAAATACTTTGTATTCATTTATTTACTTTCAAAAAACAAAACCATCAAATGCAATTCTAAAAAACAAGCCTCTCTATAAACAACTCAAGATGATTAAAGTAATGATGTTTTCTTACTTGGGTATTGGTATTGGGTATTTTGCCACTTCTGCAAAAAATTTAAAAATTTGATGAATGGAACCTTTGCACCAAATAGATCAGATGGAGGTTGGTTTTTGAGCATGATACTACAAAATGTCACACCTAAAAATATTTAAATCAAAAGAAATTTGTTAAATAGATTATTATATTATTAAAAATCAAATAAGAAGCAGTTGCGCAGTGTGCAAAAAATGCAAGTCGGAGGTCAAGATTCTGAAACTTTCCATACCTTCTTGGAATATCTAGAGACTACTGGGAAAAATCTTGGAAAAATTTAATCTGTACTCAGGGGGTGAGATATAAGGGGTGAACAAAAAAACAATGTAGAATATTGTTTTGTGTATAAGATATGTGTATATAGTTAAGAATACTAGATAGACTGTTGAATTTGTTTACAAAATTATTTAGTTTAAAAACATTGTTTATAATAGTGTAAAAAGATAAGTGTTGTAGGCAAAGTTCCACTTTGCTTAGACTTACAAAATGCCAGGTGCGTCTGGGTGCCATGATTTTTCACCGTGACAGCTATAGAAGTGTCTACTATCTGCCTGCGTAAAGGTAACCTGCGCCTACTTGCGCCTCTATATGTAATTGCAATTTATTCATGCGATTGCATGGATCGCCAGACGCGATAAACTCGCTCGCACAGCGATCTAACAATTGAAACATCTTTAAATGATTACTAATAATATTCTAATTATTTTTAAAGTATTTTTTAGTAAACATATAATATATTATGTAATATCAGAAGTTTCATATATTTATTTTTGAAGAGTAAAACCATAATAATAAGAATAATACCAATTTAGTAATAATTACCAGGTCAAAACGTGTTAGTATCTGCTACCCCGCGTATAATAATAATAATAAACGAAATAACTTACATAATCTTGTTTTTCGTTACAGGAAATCTTAGTGGCGTCATTAATTATGGAGGAAATTAAATTAAATCGGCAGAAAATTTTTTATTTTTGGCATGACACAACTGGGGTTGCTGCTGATAAACTCAAACACGTTTACATCCAAGTTTGTCATGTTATTGGAGCCGAAAATTATTCAGAGTCTGATTGAAAAGCAAAAGCTTTATCTGCTGTGCAATGAAATTAGTCGCAGATGGACTAAGCGTGGCAGAAGTAAAACTAATTTCTTAAATAAATACTCATCGTGGCTGCAAAAAGAGTTTATTTTTACCATGCCCTCGCTACTGACACCAGTTCCAGTGGAAACTTCAGCTGCCAAATTGTTCGAAGTTATTTAGTTTATATTATCTTTTATGTATGTTTTTTTCAACCCCTACATCTCACTCCCGAGTACAGATTAAATTTTTCCACTATTTTTCCCAAAGTGTTCGAAATCTATTTAGTTTATATTATAAGTTTCGAAATTATTCTACATTGTTTTTTTTCAACCCTTATATCTCGCCCCCGAGTACAGATTAAATTTTTCCTCTATTTTTCCCAAAGTGTTTGAACTTTACTTAGTTTATATTATAAATTTCGAAATTTTTCTACATTGTTTTTTTTTTTTCACCCCTTATATCTCATCCCCGAGTACAGATTAAATTTTTCCAAGATTCTTCGCAGTAGTCTCTAGATATTCCAAGAAGGTATGGAGACTTGTATTTTTTGCATACTGTGAGTTGACGTCTCGGAAAAAAAAATTCGCTTTCCGTTCTTAAAACAATGAAGGCTTTTCAATACGTTAAATATGACAGTTTCTTTTTATGTATATTTCCATTCTTACGTAAGACATTACATTTTGTTATAAACTTCGCAAATACGAAAACATATTGCATTTGGTCTCCACATTTCTTAAATCGTAAATATTGCGTGTAGACAGAAAATGTTCATATCACTATGTTATTGAACAAATTCTGAACAACTTTCAAAATGTCCGTCTGTCTGTCGCGTTTCTTGTAAACACAATAAATTAAGAAGAAAAAGGCCGATTGTACTGAAATTCGGATTTGAACAAAATCGATCAGTAAATAAAAAAGTTAAAAAATCGTTTTCTTAATTTTTATTGTTTGTAATTAAATAGGAATTTTGTGAAATGTTATTTCCCATCATTATTTATTATACATTCTACTAATATATATGTCATAACAATATATTATCCAACAGTCCAAATATGATTTTAAATAATATATATTACAGGCATTAACAATTTTAACAAAATCTTGGCAAGGATCATATTATTCTAGCGGGATGCCTATGTTCGTCAAACCTTACATTGAAAATTCTAGATGTGTTGAATGTTTTAATATTTTTCGAAATATTTTTATCTAAGAATTATTAAAAATATTTTACACTAGGTAAAGATGCTCATTTGTTGTTTTTCTTTCTATTCTGTAAGTCATATTATTTCTGTTTTTATTTCCATTCAATTGTATACCTTGATGTGTTGGTGTTCATGAATTTATTTATGTATTATTATTTATCATTATTCATTATTATTTATTATTATCATAACTTTATATGCTTTGAGAATTTTTTATGACAGTTATAATTTAAATGCCTTTTCGTCCTATAGAAAATTTAACAACCAACGAAAAACACGATAATTCTTCTTCCAGCTTAATTTCCAGATTCTTTTTTTAAGACAAAAAAAAACGTAATGCGCAAATACGTTTTGTAGTTATAAAATAGTGTTTTCGCGTGTTTAATTCAGTAGCGCAGGACATGATGTGTTCTCTCATGTAGTTACTGCAATTAATGACTCTTCATTAATTTGCTGAGAAATATCATAATCATAAACACAAATCAAAATCGACAATAATCACAAGAAAGAATTGCAAAAATTGAATTCAAAGAAGACAACCAGCAGCTTTTGCTGCATTCAGCGACTGGCGTCATCGGCGGAATATGCAGTAAAGGGTGAGGGCGGATCTTCTCCGTTTCGCAAATCAAGATAGCGGCATGTGTAGATGATTATAGTTATCTGAGTATTGTTTGTGAAAATTAACCATCCAATGTTAACAAAAAAGAAAAATGTTAATACTGTAGATTATACAGAGTTTTCGATTAATTTTTAAAATTTTAATGTATTTACGTTTGTTGAATGAACGATCGTAGTTAGCAAAGCTCAAGTGCAATATTCATTTATAAAAATGTTGTTACATATTCATTTCCCTTATTATGATGCATTAGTTATGTGTACCTTATCTTAGATATGTGCATTAATTCAATAAAAAACCGGAAAACTTCTTCATTTAATATTATGTGGTTGCGAAACTCATATTCTTAATTATTTTAATTGCGTAAGATTATTTTTAATTACGAGGTTCATTCATTAAATATCAGAAGGAACTGCAATTAAAAACAAATTAATGTAACTAAACACCTAGGATATTATCCACAATTATTTCTCATAGCATATTGATATTTTTTTACTTTAAGATTCAACGTTTGCTGATTGTACCAGATTTTTAGAGAATGAAAACAAATAACACTTAAAATATCCACTTTAAGTAAAGATACTATGTATCTAATAGTCCAAGATCCCAGAGCCGCCAGACCTACGTCATTTTAGCAAAGCTAATATTTTGACAACGAATAGTGTCTAGCTAAGAACGTATGCGCATTTGCTAGCTTGAAAGCGGGGCGCTTTTGCAGAAAACAGGTACAAAAGGTACATAAAAATTTTTCACTCCTACGTTAAAGTATGATAGCTGATTTATTTTTCAAGTGACAGGCAACGACATGGTGTAAGCGCCAACCTCCGGGGAGGACAATATGTATTCTTAATTTAAAATAAATTTCTTCTTGCTTGTTCTTGCTTGCGCCAACCTCCGAATCTTAAGGTCCGAGGTTCGATCCCTGAGCGTTTTCAACTTTTTTTTTCAACAAATATTAACTTAAGGTGGCGATTACCAAGAAAGAGATAACCGATAGGGAAATATTTATTATTTTTGGCCATAACTTTTTTTCTTAGTACGTATATTTGAAAAAAAAAAACTGAGAACGCCCAGGGACCGAATCTCGGACCTTAAGATTAGGAGATTAACGCTTACACCATGTCGTTAGCAAGTCATTTGAAAAATAAATCAGCTATGATACTTTAACGTAGGTGAGAAAATTTTTATGTACCTTTTGTACCTGTTTTCTGCAAAAGCACCGCTTTCAAGCTAGCAAATACGCATACGTTCTTAATTAGATATTACACTATTCGTTGTCAAAATATTAGCTTTGCTAAAACGAAGTCTGGCAGCTCTGGGATCTCACACTATAATGTATTATACCGTGCGTGTAATTTCCCATTAGGCATGTACATTCACGTAGCGCGACAGATCTGACAACACCGGCAGCCGTAAATTCGTCCGTCGGTGGACATCCCAGCTCTGTTATTTCATTTCAGCCAGCTGGCACCCGCGATGTTGTAATTCTACTCCCCATGCCTAGCCCGCGACTACACACACAGTATTATATTATAATATTTGTATTTGACATTAGTCTTCACAGGTCGCTGTCATAATTCATAAAAAATGAAATTATTTTAAAGTACCATACTCATTGTGACATGACAGTTAAATACGTAAAAGTTTGAATTATCGTGAAGAACTGGGCTGAACTCTGAGAATCCTGAAAATTAGTTCATGATCTTGACCAACATTAAAAATAAAAGCACTCTAATATTTATGAAAATACGTTCTTTGAAGATTTTATTGTTGACAGCTGCAAACATTTTTTTTTATGGAGGGGGGGGGGAATAAAATAACGTAGCAATGCCACAGTGTAAGTGTAAAAATAATATATACTTTGACAATTAAGAGTCAAATACAAATATATATAAAAAATGTTCGTCTTTTATTTTAAAACGCCTTAGTACTTGCTTACCACCGCTCTGTAAAACACTCTGCAGATTCTAAAATAATTATGGTATAGGCCACTCTTGATCCCCTAACATTTTTATCAGAGACATTTTTTGAAATTTCAAACGGTTGAGGAGTTATTTATCGCCCGCACACCACTGATTCATACTATATTATTAAAAATTCTTGCATAGTTATATCAACACTACATTTTTGTTTTATTGTAGCGCCTTGAGGATGGTAAAAACATCACCGGAACGTCTGCAAATTAATCAAACATGTTTCCACATTAAATAATACCTGGTCCAAAACGTTTTCACTTAATAAATAACTTCTTTATTATACAATTTGCAGAACGAAGTATATATGCCAGGTATATTTTTCTAAAATTATAAATATCGCTTATAGACACGAGTGTTTGTACCATTGTGATAGACATAAATAACTTTCAAAATTCTAGTTAGAGATGCCACAAGACCAAGATAAGACAAGACTAAGCAAGTCTTGTCTCGGTCTCCAGATAGTCTTGGCTTAACTAGTCTTGTCTTGGTCTTGAAGCTTTCTTAAACTAGTGAGTCTCGTCTTGGCTTGGTCTTGTCTTGGTATAGTATTGAGTCTTGATATTTAATCTTTAATTCAGAAACAAAGTCATATAAACTATAAAATAATATAACCTCTCGGAATGGGTAAACAAAAAAAAAACAATTTTTGTGTAACAAGACAGATTTATTTAAATTGCAAGTGAACAGAACTGAATTGTTTTAAATCAGTGTAAAAATGCGAAATAAACTTTTTTCAACAGTCAGTAGTATTCATTCAGTAATAGTTAATACTCCCGTATGCTTATATATTTTAATACAGCCCTTCAAGTTTTAGTAAATTCTAGATTTGCCAAATAAAAAATACATTGTTTAAAAATAAAAAATTAAAAAATTATTATCGAAAGACAAAACTCAAGACTCTTGACAAGACTCTCGACAAGAGTCTTGGTCTTGAAAGGTCAGGTCTTGTCTTTGTCTTGAAATTTCAAAGATGGTCTTGTCTTGGTTTTGTCTTGAAATTCAAGACAAGACCGAGACCAGTCTCGGTTTTGCGGCATCTCTAATTCCAGTCCATCCGTCACGTTTCTTGTAAGCACGATAACTTAAGAAAGCAAAATCAGCACTTGATTGAAATTTGAATGTGAAATTAGTGGAAGAATTCATGTTTTCCAAAAACATGAATAGTAGATAGAAAAGTTATTACACATTTCATTTAAAAAAAATACACGTCTTAATTCTCAGCGTATGCGTTTCTATAATCGAGACCCACCCTGTATTCCATTGTTATTTACAGTTAGATACGAAGATACGCCATATGCTTTATATACACCATCTGTACACTATCAAATTTGTTTCTAAACTTTCTTGAATTAATAATTATTATGTGTGCCGTGATTCGTGGGAATGGCTTTTGGTAGAATAGACGAAATTAAACGGTTTTATACTTTTTACGTTGTACCTTCCTACATATGCTTCGAGATACCTGCATCACAAAGGTACGGGTTGTTTTCTCTTATAGAAATGCTTCTCGCATAATGAGACACCGAAATTTCAGGTGTACGAGAAAGTTTTATTTGGCACGTAGTCGTACTTATATTATAAAGGTATATAATACGTTTGGGAGTGAATAATGTTGATTTCTACAGTTATGTACACAACTTCTAAATTAGCTTTGTTGTTCAGTCTGTATTTTCTTTGTGGCGTTGAGTTTGCCATTAA
The DNA here is from genome assembly GCA_936432065.2 of Rutpela maculata. NCBI lineage: Eukaryota > Metazoa > Arthropoda > Insecta > Coleoptera > Cerambycidae > Rutpela > Rutpela maculata. The sequence goes on along the minus strand of OW386285.2, from coordinate 324,183,779 downwards.
CAATGTAATACGTCTTAAAACATCGCTAAGTACATTCTTCTGGAGTTGACGTAACATTCATTTGTTCGTTTTGAATTAATATTCTTCGCAGATTATATATTATTTTGATGTTTGATATGAAAAGTTTGTTGAAAATACACGATATTATCCTTAACTATTTGTGGTAACTAAAATTAAAAAAACGACAACAACTTACCTACGCAAATGAAATTTCGGGGTTTAGTTGATTAGTAGGTAGTAGATAAGTAGTTATAGATAGTAATAAGGAAAGCTTTCTATGTTCGTCTTTTTGAGAATTTGGTAAACAATTATATTTTATCTTTATCTCAACATGATGATTTCAGATAATGAAGATCGTGTTTATTAGCTATGGACTCCGAAGATCATGTGATTTCCATATTTTTTTGAATTGTCAAAGGCTATTGAAACCGTGCAGAGTGATATTTTAATAAAGTAGTTCTATAACCTACGACTTAGATATACACCTTTAATATGGATAAAGTCATATCTACAAGAACGGAGTGTAATAGTAAACTATAATAATATAAGCTCAACTATTCGTAATGTTAACTTGGTGTTCCTCGAGGCTCTCTAGTGGGTCCATTCCTGTTTATGTTATATGTTAATGACCTTCTAAATTATATAGGCGGCCACGTAACTATGTATGCTAATAACACAATTATTTCAATTTTAGCAGAAAATACTAATAAAGTTAAGATGAGAGCAGAACAAGTTGTAAATCAACTAAGTGCTTGGTGCGACAGGAACAAATTAATATTAAATACACATAAAACAGTTATTATGAATTTTCATAATAGAATATCTTTGCCAATTAACTTTAAAATTTTGAATACTGAAATGTCTGATGAAACAAAATTTCTTAGTAACTTCTTCAACCTCACATTATCAAGGGATACTAATATTGATATAAAGTTCATAAAAAGCTAAATAAAGCATACTTTGGGATTTTACAAATGAAGGATATTTTAAACGAGTGGCTTACTAAATATTTATTATACTCCGCTGATCTACCCAAACATTTCGTTAAATATGATTTTTGCAAAGGCAACTACGTTAAAGTTCAAGCAAAATTATATTGAACGTGATTCTTTATTTTTAAATAAATTCAATTAAATAGAAAAGCAAATAGCATAGATTTGAAATGGATATTAATGAATTCAGAAAAAAATCTATAATATATTATTATTGAACAATATGAGCCACCTTCCCATTTGAAAAAAAAAATTCGATAAAAAAGTGATTTGTTCAAGTTTGGAGGCTTCCTAAATAGTTATTAATGAAATTAAACGAAAAATTATATTTTTCCTTTGGACTTTACCTCCGTAGAACAAATTTTGGTATTCCAAAGCACTTTAGACGAATGTCTTAAAATGCTTAAAAAGCTGAACATCGACTCAAAAATTCGACTCATGGTATACTCAGAATGTTGTCTTGAATCAGAATGTTGTCTTGAATCCTCAACTAATTGTCTAAGTGGTCAAGATAAAATTAAAACTGCAAATTTGACTTTTAAAATATCCAAAAAATCCTTTTTCGGCCAAAAAAACACGGTTCCACCCTTTCTAGAAATCAAGATTTTAGGGTTTTGTTATATTCGTCATGACAAACAATTTCCGCCGGGTCTGCATCCGTCTTAAAAAATATCCCAACCTCGCTATTTTCTTGACTAAATCGACTCCACTAAAACTAAATATAAATAATTGTAGCCAATTATCTGACACATGTGTGCACGAAACAAGGCATGCAAACTATTAAGATATCCTCCACATCACACTACAACATTTAAACATTCTCCAAAATATAACTGAGCCAATATGTACAATATGTTACCTAAACACTTACGTTGAAATAAGTTGCCCCAGATTACTTCAAATCAAAAACTTTCTACTAGAAAATGCTTTCTATTAACGAATTTGTATCTGGATAGTTTTTTATTTTAAATATTTCATGACTGATAGTTGATATGTATTTATATTTATTATTGCATTTATTTGTTTGTTCTTTTTTTCATTGTAATATTTATTTAATATTATTATTATATTATTTATACACATTTAGCACGTGGACACCACTATGTATCATAAGTGGCTTATAAAAACTATTATTATTATTTTTCTTACATGTCATTATATGATATGAAGTTTTTTTAAAACAAAACCGTTATCCATGCTATATAGTGTGCCCCAAAAGTCATGGATAATAAAATAGAGGGATGATAGATGACGTCATTTCCAAACAAAATAACCATATATAAGTGGTTATTCAATTTTTGGTTGTTCAAAGTCATTTCAACTTTTATATTTTTATTCGAAATCACCTAGTAAAAAAAACTTTAGGAAAAAGTCTGAGTTATGCCGTATTAGAATCTGCAAAAACTGCACCGGTTTTTCTTACTACGGGGCAGCTTCCTGTAGTACTTCTTTTCTGTGAGGGCCAAATTTAGATAATGTTTGATGAACCAAACGATGATCTGTTATAACTGACAATTCCTAACTAGATTTTATAAAAATGTTTCCTTCTGAAAGTTATAATAACCTTCAGTATCATACTTAAAAAATAAGCAAGAAATATTTTTTTACCACTTTTTTTAGTAAACGTACTAGAAGATTTTGGTCAAAAATTCAAAATTTGGTTTGGCTGGACACGAATTAGTTTCAAATGCCAGATGATGGATCGTGTCAGTTCCATTCTTTATCTTCTTGTATCTATGGAGATAATATTCACTCATAGCTTATACGCCAAAATATGTATCCTAAAATTTTAAATCACATAGGGTCATCTGATAGTCAATATTTAAGCAAACATTATATAATGAAAATTAACTTTTAGCGCAAAATATTCTTAACGAGTGCAAACTAAATAAGGAACATATCGGCGGCATCTTATGGAGATATTTTATAGGGCGTAGAAAATAATATCGGCAAAATATTATTCCTTAATGCCTCTGATGGCACAGGAAAAACTTCTTTTTTCTTCAAGCGTATTAAAATGTTTAAATTATGTCACCGAAAACAGAAGTAGAAGTAGGACACTGTTTTACTAGTAACAAAATGTTAGTACCAAACGCCACCGTAATGGACATTGTTTTACTAGTAACATAATGTTAGTTCCGAAAGCGCCGCCGTAGTGGGTATTGTTTTACTAGTAACATAATGTTAATACCTAAAGCCACCGGTGGCGCGCTCTCCACTAGCCACTGTAGTTTGAATATTTGTACACTTATGATAAATAAATGAATTTTTACATTTTAATACGCTTGAAGAAAAAATAGTATATATTACACGGAGTAGAACGCCTTTTTTTGTGTTCCGCCCAGTTTGCAAATCCTGGGCTGAACACAAAAAAAGAGTGCGTTCTACTCCTAGTAATATAATGTACTATTACTCAATTTAATATGTCAAATTTCTATAACTGTTGCATTCTTAGGAATAGCTTCAACACTTCTACAGCACCCACTCTAAAATTGCTATTTAATTTGTCATTGCGGAAATTTTACATGTAACATCAAAAATGAAACCACATCGGCAAGAATTCTACAATAATGTAAATTAATCGTATGGGATGAGTGTATAATTGCTAATAAATTACTTTTTGAAGCTTTATAGATAAAGATAAAACTCTACGGATCTACGAAACCACAACATTATAGGTGGAGATTTTAGGCAGATTCTTCCAGTGATTCAGAGAAGTACTAAAGCTGATGAAGTAAATGTTTCATTAAAAGTTCTCCCATTTGGATTTATGTTAACACATTACCTTTCCGGGTAAACATAAGAGTTCATTTAAAAGGTGACGCTTCAACAGGTGCCTTTGCTAATCTTCTTTTAACAATTGGTGGTGGAATCACACCGAAAGTAGCTGGAGGAATTAAAATAACCAATGACATGGAACGTCCTGTTGAACCATTAAAGAAGTTAATTTCAAATGTATATCCAAACATGGATAATCAATCAATTGGTTTCGTGAACGTGCGATTCTTACGCTAAAAAAACATACTGCGTCCCATATAAATTGCATTCTTTTGAATCAAATAGAAGGTGAAGAAAGAATGTGTAATATGATGTAATGAGTCCATCAATACACCTTTAAATGGAGATGACTATTAATTATAACACAGGTTTACAAAAAAAAAGTTTTGATCTGGGAATGGGACCTATCATGCCCAAAAATTTCTACCCCGTAGATTTCGAGTAAACGTCAAAAATTGTCAAAAAAAACCGCATTTAGATGAAAAAACCGGGATTTACTCGATTCAGCACACAAAAATACATAAGGAATGATTGGTTTAGTCCTTGGAACAGAATATTTTTTTTTTTTAGATCTATGCACAGCACAGGTCTACAAAAAAAAATTCTGTTCCAAGGGCTGAACCTATCATTCCTTATGTATTTTTATGTGCTGAATCCGAATTTTCAATTTAAAAAGATTTTTTACCGCGTAGATTTCGAGTAAATATCAGTTTTTATCGTCAAAATATGGTTTTTTGACAATAAAAACCGGAATTTACTCGAAATCTACGCTGTAGAAAATTTTTTTTTCGACGTATTCGGTTTTAGCGTGTCAAAATACGTAGGAAATAATGGGTCCCATTCCCAGACCAAAACTTTTTTTTTTTTTTTGTAAACCTGTGTTATTATCCAACACAATTTCTACAGTCCCTTCAACCTTCTGGATTACCATTATGTAAATTAAAGCTTAAGACTGGGCAGCCATCCTGTTGCTTAGAAGCTTATATCTCTCTTATTTTTGTAATGGAAACAAACTTCAAATACGTGCTAAAACTGTATGTCATTGAAGCCATAATAATTAAAAAGTGCCTTATTGGCAGTAGTGTTTTTTCCTCTAAAATACCATTAGTTCGCTCGGAGTTCTTATGGTCAACTTTATGTAGTTTGATCCAGAGTAAGTAACAAAAACAATATATTTTTTTAACTTCGGAAGGTAAAAGAATAATATTGTGCATAAGGAAACCTTAATTCAATCTACTGTCAGCTTTACTTTGCAATGCTAAAAATACCTGTGTTTTTTTTCTATTTTAAATATTATCTTTTATGAAGAACAGATACCTCTGCTAATTTTTATTAAAAAAATACATTTTTACAGTAGCACCCACCACCTTGCTCTAGGCACAACCAAATTTTTAATGTTGTTGATTCCTTCGTTTTTCTCTACAACTCTGACTTCATAACCACCAAATAATTCAACGCGATTCGACACACGTTTCGGCTACCAAGTAATACCATTAATCAGGGACCGAAACCGTAACCGAAATCCGCACCGTAATTACGAATTTAAAGTTAAAAAAATATGGTTGAAATCAAAGATTCAAATCTTTAAACCATGATGTAGAAATACCAAATTGTGTATAATTCGATTCGTTCATTATAAAGATTATATAAGGCAAAAGGCAAGTAAAAAGCCAGGAACCGAAACCGTAACCGAAAACCGCACCGAATTACTAATTTTTACTAATTTTACTAATTTTTTCTAACAGAAACCGAATTACCACGGATCTGTAAACCGAAACCATAACCGAGAACCGAATTGTCGCTGCCTTGAAAACCGAAACCGTAAATGAAAACCAAATTGTCGCTGATATGAAAACTGAAAATGGTATAAGTTATTTAACCCTAACCGAAATTAATTTCGGCTTCGGTCCCTGCCAATAATACATCTCAACTTAGTTTTAACCATCTTCCGATGATACCGACTTGCTTTGTGAAATCTGCAAGTGTTTTTTTTTTGGTGGAGATTATTTATTTTATTCATCGCATTCATGAAGCTTTTTGGTCAAAATGGTGCAGATGAATCATACCATTAGATAATTCTGACTGAAGTGTGATTTTTTATTAATATACTCAATAATTTTCTAAGAACAGAGAACAGAACTTTTACTTCGTATCCATAGGTGGTAATTTATCATCGTACAAACCTTCAAATACATTTTTTAATTACGTCACTATTTTCACTAATGGTATTTTTTTCTTGCAGGTATGTTTTTAACTGGCAGTCTAATACATGCGGTAAGTAGTTTAATCATGTGAATATTATATAAAACTGGGAGATATAATTTAAACCGTAATAATTATTATTTAGAAACTCGTTATTAATCAACTTATAAATAATTCATTATTAGGAGATTAGGTAGTGAAATTTTTAATATTGCTTTATAGTCCTTAATTAAATCACTAAACATACGAAACGTACGTAACGTAGTAGAGAATACAGTAATTGTGACTTGAAAATTGATAATTATTATTTACATAAAATTAAAAAAAAAAGAAAAATACAAAATATATGTAACGAAGGAAACATGTAATGGGTATGCATATAAATCGATAAATTATTGTTATTAAATACTAAGTACAACATATAGTATTACAGAACCTCAATCACATAATTATTTTCTTTCTGACTAAAATCAATGATTATTAAGATCAATTAAAATTTTTTTATTCGAATTATGTTAAAAAAAATTGTAGAAATATACCTTGCTACGGCGTGTACTCTGCTATTTTTATTGGTTCATTATAAGTCTACACACAATAAAAATGTGTCTGGAGAAACTAATAGTACAATAACTAGAGGTTTTAACTTTGGAATAATGTCATATGAATTAAATTTCGTTCATTTTTGGCAACTAAATAGTAAGTGCATCATAGAACACTTTCCATATTATGCAGGGCTTGCTAATTTATAGCCACCCCCTTGTCAGGGGGTGGCACCTAAAAAAACAAAAACCTTTAGAGATGAAAGAGAATCTAATTTTGAGAAAAAAAGATTCTAGGCAACTTTTCATACAAATTGATAGTCTTTAAGTTATAACAACTTAAAAATTGGGATTTTAGCTTGAAAAAAAAAATAATAGAAAGCTGCTAAACAAAGAATGAATTTTGGATTCCTAATTTCTGTAGAATGAATGGTCTCGGAGATATAGAAGTATGAAGATGACGTCAGTATTTGACAACTAAATGAAAATAATTTATAAAATATCAAGAATTTTCCCTCAATTTTTGTATTTTGCTGACAGCCCAAGAAAAACTTAAAATATTACATTGAATAAATAATTTAATTTTATACTTTTATTTCAAAATATCCTGAAGTAAAGTAATATTTTTCGTAGAAATTTTTCGGAGCAGCTCCCAAATTGCCAATTATTTCTTTTTAGCATATTACGCAATATTTCCAAATATTACCATCTGGACTACACAGATAATAAAAAATTAATTTGTATGTATGCTTTGGGCAACATGAGCTAAACCGTCGGATGGCTTAATAACTACGCGTATGTTAAAAATTCAGAAGGTCGTTGGCCTTATTCAGCCCAATTCGGTGGATCGTAAGGTGTAAAAAAATGTTCAGCGTATATACTTAACCGTTGACTATAAAATGTAAGCCAGAGGGCTTATCATTAAATGCTAATTTACGGATAATAATAATAATGGCTTTATGTTCTGGAAAATTAGCTTACCTACTAAATCGCAAGTAGATTTTCTAGTGGTATTTGAAATAAGGATTTAACTATAATGTTGTTTGTTTTGATGTATTAAAGAGTACTAACATCATGAAAATACAATAGTTTGAACGACCTCGACTAGCATATAATCTAAATTTTTACATCTCTGACAGCAAAGCTAAGATTTGCTGTATGGATCAAGAAATTTTTTGGGTTGAATTTAAATCCACATTTCTTGAGAGACAGAATAGATATAATATGCGGTTTTTAGGATTGAACAGATAATTTATTTATGAAACAGACTGTTCAGAAAACAATGCTAGCATTTTTTGTTTCTGTAACTAAATTTGTTTTTCGATTTCCATATCAACCAAAATTGCATAATAATAACGCTGCATAAAAAAATATAACAAGTCATTTCTTTTCGGTCAACTTCAAAATAATAAAAACCGCTACTTATCACCACGCGAGTGTCTTGTGTACCTTGCCATATTCCCATATTGGAGACCTGGAGATTGTTGGGCCCAACTATAAGAGAACAACACCAGGAAAGTGCTGCTAATACACAAGGTCACAAGGTATTTCAAATTCAATTATCAATATTAGTTCAGTTTGTCAGCATTACGCTGACTGGTCCTTCATCCGATTTATCCCCGCGTTAATAAACATTTTTGATCCTTCGATGCCGATACCTTAAAAAAGAAAACCAGCTTTGCCTTACATTCATTTAAAACCGTTTAAAATTAATTACGTTATAACTGACATTTGTTGCTTAAATTCATTTTAACACTAGCACACGGTGTTTTTTATTGAACCTGCCGCTATAATTAATTCATTTTCTTGTTTCTTCTAAACATATTTTCGTTATTATATTGTCATTCCAACGTATTTGTGAGTACTGATTAATACAACTATTTTGTCATTTTATTTACATTCGGTTAATATAACTTTATTAAGGAGCTTATCAATACTTACAAAATGAAGTTTGAGGATTTTGTAATGGAATGTAATGTGGTAATCAGAAAATTAACTGCCGTGTCAGAATACTCATCTGCCGTTGTGGCAGACACTTCAACGCACTCTATGTTTTATGCATAATTTAAAAGATCTAACCTCATTTACGAGGATTTTCAAGAACAACGCAAATCATTAAAATTGAGTCAACTCTCAGTTGAACATTTGGATCAACTGAATTCACTGGTAGAAGAAATAGATGATTTGCATGATAACATTCAAGCTGTTTAATACAATTAACCAAAATGGCATCTGTTGTTACTACAAATCAAAAGATTGATGTTGAAAGCAATAAAAATACTGTTCATCTACCGGAGATTCAGATACCTAAATTTTCAGGTAATGCTATTGAATGGACTTCATTCTATGAACTGTTTAAGTCATTGATACACAATCACACAAAATTGTCTAACATAGAGAAATTCCAATACTTAATAAGTGCCTTATCTGATTCTGATCTATTAAAATTAGTGAAACATTTACCAATAACCTCTGATAATTATCATATTGCATTCGAAACTCTAGAGAAAAGATATGACAATAAACGCATACTTATTTCGACCTATTGGGGAAATATTCTTAATTCACCAAAAGCTAAACCTGATTCCGCAAGTTCTCTTCGTACTCTCTTAAATATATTTTCAGAAAATATTTTTGCTCTCAATAAATATGAAATTGACTTGTGGGATTTTCCTCTATTTAATTGATTAATGCAGAAAATTGATCCCAATACTAGAAAACGTTTTGAAATGCATCGTACCATTACGGAGTTGCCCACATATGAACAGTTAATTAAATTCTTGACCGATCAATGTAATGCTTTGGAGTCTAGCACTATGTTGTCAAATATTTGTTCTGGTGTCTCTCAGTATTCAACTTCTAACACTGGAATATTTTCTCCTTCATTTTCTCATAAGCAATATACGCAGTCTCCCATAAAATCCAAACCGCAATCTCTCGTGGTGGAAACATCTGCTCAAAACAATATTGGTTCAGCAGTGCCTCTTGCAAAACCTCAACAAGCATCTTGCTTTGTTTGCAATGCTAACCACTCTATTTTTAAATGTGATTTGTTTCTAAATAAGTCGCCTCAAGATCGATATAACTTTATTAAAGAATACAGATGTTGTGTAAATTGCTTTGGAACACATAGATTCTCGACTTGTGCTTCCCTGTCTGTTTGTCGCGTTTGTCAAAAACGCCATCATACGATGCTACATTTTCCACGTGAAGCAACTACGATCTCGAATTTTAATTCTACAGATAATGCCGGCGCTGCTGACATTCCTCAAGTTGTTGCTAGTACGATTGCTCCAATTACAGTTCTTTTATCCACTGCCTTAGTATCTATCTGTGATGCTAGTGGTAATTTTCAAACTTGCCGTGATCTTATAGACAATGGCAGTCAAATATCAGTAATAACTGAGAAATATCTAAACGGACTTAATTTACCGCTTACGCAATGCTCCGTTCCTATTCAACGAACTTCTTCACCCGCTTGTACTGGCATGATTTTGTGTTTAGACATCATCCCCGTTTTAATATACAGGCAATGATCTTGCCGGTCATCTGCAATGATATTTCGTCTAGTTACATTGCCACTCAAGGTTATGAACATTTAAATAACCTGCCTCTCACTGATCCTGATTATAGGAAATCGAGTGAAATAGACATCTTGCTTGGTGCTGATGTCGACTCACAAATAATACAACTCGCTATTAAATATGGTCGTCCTGGTGAACCAATCGCAATGAAAACCATTTTTGGTTGGATACTATCTGGAAAAATTCATATTTCTACACCAGCTGTTGTTAACTCATTTCATGTGTCTGTTTATTCACAACTTGATTCCACATTAAAGAAGTTTTGGGAACTTGAAAGCATACCTGACAAAATATTCAATTCTCCGGAGAACACTAAGTGCGAGCAAAATTTTATCAATTCTCATACTCGTGAGAAATCAGGCAGATACATCGTTTCATTACCTTTTCGTGAAGATATTCCTCTTTTAGGTAATTCTTTTAATACCGCAATGCGTCGTTTTTTATCTCTGGAAAATCGCTTGAATAAAGATTCTACATTAAAACAAGAATATTCAAATTTCATGCAGGATTATCTTGACTGTGGACACATGTCTCCTGTGAGTGGTCAGAGTGCTTCCAACCATTCTGATTCATGTTATTATATTCCTCATCATTGTGTGTTGAAGCCCGAAAGTTCTATCACGAAATTACGTGTCGTCTTTGACGCCTCAGCAAAGTCTACTAATAATGTTTCTCTGAGTGACAGCTTATTAACAGGTCCTAAATTACAACAAGACATAGTATCATTACTTTTACGGTTTCGTACCCATTTCACTGTACTTATTGCAGATATAAAACAAATGTACAGGCAAATTTTAGTAACATCTGATCACAGAGCCTATCAACGCATATTAAGGCGCTTCTATCCAAACACTCCTGTTCAAGAATTTGAATTGAATACTGTTACATACGGAGTATCATTTGCTCCATATCTAGCTATCCGCACTCTTTTACAAATTGCTTCAGATGAAAAAGATAATTTTCCTTACGCTGCAAAAGTGTTACTTAGCGACATTTATGTAGATGACGTAGTCATGGGCTGTTCATCTGCTGAAGAAGCTATTACTTTACAATCTCAACTTCTACAAGTATTCTAAAATCTATGAAAAGTTGCAGAGTGTAAGGTTAAATATATACAAAATTAACTGAAATTTTGAAAAAGCCACTTAGTAAAAAAAACATACGATAAAGGAATGATTGGAGTGATGGTTACAACACCAAAAATTGTTTCCAAGAAGCCAATATGATTTTAAAAAGGATTCGGGTCCATTGATATTTTATCTTCTCTAGTGAGTTATGTAATAATTACTTCGCTGCTCTGTTTGTAGATATCTATAGGGTGCATATGTTCCCATCGATCTGGGTATTTTAGAAGAAAAGCTGAATTATCAATAATTTTAACAAAACTCATAGTTAATTCATTTACCAATAGCTTTGTTTTTATCTGAGAATTTAACAATCAATTAATTGGACCCCGATATGACAGCAGAGGTCTTCCACAGGGCTCCGTATTAAGCCTAATTCTTTTTAATTTATACGCTGCGGATATACACAAAATTAATGATGCTCAGTTTAGTACAGGTCAATACGGACGTTCAAACCACTCTTTTAAAAAGCATGCATAAGATCGATTGTGGACTATGGATGAACTCTTTATGAATCTGCGTGTATTTGTGTACTCTTTTAAAACATTGATATGTCCTAAAAAGTACGCCGCTACGGATATGTTTGGTGAGATCAACACCAGTCGATGTTTCATATGCCGAAATCTTGGGCCCTCCCCTTTCGCTTAGACCTAAATACATTTGACTCAACAAATAAATTGTGGAGAATTAAAAATTGTTTACCTCTATGTGTAGCTGTTCGAGATTCTAGCGATATCCTTCCTCTATTGGACAACCTTTATTGATTACATCTCAAATTTTGAATATTCAATTATCTTCGAATATGTACTTAATTACACCTCAATACATTAATTATCCAAATATTAATATGAACATCTTAAATACAATTCTGAAAAATGGGATAATTCTTTGTTAATATACTTCGACGCTTCTAAACCACCCTTAATTACCAGTTGTACATGCTATATGTCGTCTACCAATAACTTCCAAAAATCAAATTGCCGTCACAACGTTCCGTTTTTACAACAGAGGTAATAACTTTATACGAGACTCTCGAATTTATTTACTCATCTAATGCAGATAACTTCATAATTTTATCAAATTCTCTATCGGTTGTAACTTTATTTTAAAATCGTATCTGCTTCACAACTTAGTGAAAAGAGGTTCATTTTGTATGGGTAAAAGCACTCACTGGCATAAAAAATAACGAAATTATTAACTCCTTTCATTAGAACCAAAAATATGCCTGTCTGACTCTCTTTATTTTAAAATCCAAGTTTTTGAAATAGATGGTTTCAGTTGTGGTGGGAGTTCTGCAATTCTAATCCTACACTTATTCATTTTATCTCTCCGTCTAAGTTTTGGCAAAAAAATATATAACAACAATAATACGCCTTATATTTGGACATGCCTATTTTCCAGCACATCTGCATACAATAAATTTCTTTCACTATTCTGTATACAGAGCAGCAAATAACAGATTATATAATAATCTATTAATTGTAATATTTAATTTCATTTTAACGTACTCTCTCTCCTCATCCAATATACAAAAAGTTTTTATTGTATCATCGGTGTTTTAGAAGAAACAGAAATTTTATTAATTTGTAAGTGAATGTTTGAGTAGGTCATATCTTCTGTTGCAGCTTTAATCTATAGAGGTCCTCTAAATTTGTTTGTTACAAAAAATAAATCTCCTGACAAGCAGGACGACAAGCTTACGTCCTTATGTTTTCTTCTTTGCTTATCTTCAATGTTTGTTTTTCTGTGTTGTCGTAGATAAGTTAAACTAAATGATTTTTAGGTAGCGGCTAATGGCTAAATGCAAAAAAATATGCGTATATAGTTCATAAGTTACTTCAGTTTGAATATCTGGAAAATATCAGAAAAATACATGGGTGATGGGACATATATCTATAACCTCTAAATGATCGCCAAAAGTATGATACAAAAATACTAAAATACTTTCTCTTGGCAAGACCGTACGTTATTTGAAGATATTAATGATTTTGTTTACATAAAACTAATTTTCTAAATATTTGAAATGTACTAATAACGTCTTTTGTATATGAATTAACGTACATTATAATACAATGTATATTTTACAGATAGTTTTCCAGTGTAAAAACGCTCATTTATTTTATTATATTTGAACTCTCAAGTACCTTTATGTTGAAGCTGTTGGTAAATAACATCTTCCTCTTAAATGCGTCCTTAAACACAAAGGCCATCCAGCTAAGACCCCAGCTAGGTGGGAAAGAAAATAAACTCATATGCCTCCCACTCCACTTACATATATGCCAATTCTCGACAACGTTCTTATTTCAAGCAATATATTGTTTATATTATGTAACAAAAAATATTCTTGTATTTATTACAGTCGTTATTATACGATTAATTGACATAAATTGAATGATATTATATTTTATTATTTAATTGCATCAACACATACGAAAATTACATAAAATTATAATGAAGGCGCGTTCGAAATGAAACACATTATAGTGAAAAGACTAATTGATATATATAATTTAACTACACTGTTTCCTAATGCAGAGTAACTTTTTTCAAAAAGCTTGTGAGGGATCGTTTAGAAATTTTCTGAGGAAAATTATTTGTATTGATCAATTTGTATAGGCTCTAGGCGCTTTTGGTACTACTAACTACGAAAAGCCCCAATGTGCGGTGGTACTGGGAGTTTTTCAAAAGAAGAAATTAATCCCAGTGTACTCCGATATTGGGTGTGTATCTCTCTTCCATAACCTTCAAAGATGAAGATGTCATATTACCTGTGGTGTGTTATTACCAGGGACCGAAACGGAACCGAAACCGTTACCAAAAACCGCACCGTAATTCTTTCTAACCGAAACCGAAACTAGAATTCTCAGTAAACCGAAACCGAAAGCAATCCGATATTAAAATTCTAAGATATCCGAAATTGAAACCTAAACCGAAATTAAACTCAGTTAACCGAAACCGGAACCTAAACCAAAATTAAACTACAAAATAAAACGTTGAAGTATAATTGTTTGGTAAATTAATGTCTTATTCAATGCTGTGGTCATCCGGTATCCAGTCCAGTAGTGACAGATGTACTAAAATTTCCATTTCATTTTAATACCCACAGATATATTTTTATCTAACATTACTGGAATAAATGTATTCATGATGAATTATTACTTCAGCTGCTTTTAACTTTAAACAACTTATTAAGATTGTAGTGGAGTAAAAACAAAGCTAAAAATCGAAATAAAGGGGGAATTTTTCTTACTGAAACTTAAAATACATATATAAGGAGATATGATTGCGAGTCTGGACTTCGGGAAAGGTCGGAAACATATGAGTTAAAGCAACTGAAATTACAAAACATTGTTTTTTCTCGATTTATTCTCGATTAAATCCGGTCGTATTGGTCGTATTGAAAAATAAAAAATGGAGATTCCTCGCATTAAAATTTCGAGCAGATCTGAATAGACTTGTGTTAAATATAAAAAAAAATGAAAAAGCCAATAAATAGCTGTTTTAGACAATCTAATATTAGCTTCATGGATGTTGAATGTTGTGAAGTGTGCTGACATATGACAGACTTTCCTTTCACTTGGTATTTTTACAACGAGTCTTTTATCGCCTTAGTCAAAATTTTCAAAATTTAATAAATAAATATTCTAAAATACTATTAGAAAGTACCACAATATAAAATATATTAAAAGCATTTATAAATTAGAAAATTTCTTGACTTGCGGACTATTACCAAGCTGGAGTCGATAGAATTTTTGTGATGTAATTTTGGTGTAGTTCAAGTACTTCACGCACTCTTTGGTAGGAATTTGGTTACCCCTGGTCAAAGTTGGTGTTAAATTTAGTATAGTTTTGCGTAAAGGCAATTGCTTCTGACTTCTCAGTTTTCCTGGAACTTCCACAGGTCTTATATACGTCGTGGTATGGGCCATTTGGCCTCGAGCAGGGACAGAAACACAAATTAATTTCGATTAATTTTGGTTAGGGTTAAATAACGTGTACCATTTTCAGTTCTCATAGCAGCGACAATTTGGTTTTCATTTACGGTATCGAAAACTTACCTATTCGATATATAAAAGAATCATAGTGATACTCTTACCAATGTTATACTGTACTTTTAAGTCGATAACGATTTTATCGACTTGCGAGCAACCTATATACTATAACTACTGAGCTACCGTGTCGTTCTTCTTCTTCTTTTAGCGGGGCGACGAAGAGTCGCCGCACTCAGGCCTTGTGGCCCATTGTGCAACCGTTTCGGATTTAGGGAATTCCCCCATTCAGGCCGGATTCTAACTCAAAGGCCAGAATCCTTCCTATGGAGGCATTCCTTATTTCCTCCAGCACCGGAAAACTAATGCCGAAGTGTTCGTGCCTAAGACTAAGGCAAGAAGTTAGAACGTGGATGGAAGTTTCTTCCTCGTCCCCGCAGAACTTTCAGTCGGGATTGTTGACCACCCTTGTGGCGCGCAGGTGTTTTCTGAAAGAACCGTGCCATGTCAAAAGACCCACCACGATTCTGACATGTTTCCTGCTTAGTCGCAGGATTTGTCGTGCTCGCTTGGGGTCAATGTTGCTGTGTCCAGGCACCCAAAGAAGTTTGACCCAGTTGGACGAGCCAAGTTCACAAAGAGCCTGTTTACAATTTTGAACCAGTATTGACTTGGTCCTGACTGTTGCAAGGGCCTTGAGGGCCGCTTGACTATCGCTGCATATATGTATATGCCTGTTAGAATATTTCCTGCGAATATTCTCTTGTACGCAGACCAAAAGTCTGTCAGTCTAGAAAACCGTGGCGAATTTACCCAGGGCATAAGAAAGTTCAACCCTAGGTCTTTCGCCCTATGTCTCCTCCAGCACTTTCCTCATACCTCGATCCATCTGTGAACCAGACGATATCGGCAGGCCTGAGTAAGTCCTCAGATAGGTTCCTTTTGGGGATGACAACCTCAGAGGGTTCTGAGAAGGAGAAGGAAGGCACCATGTCATCACTTCCGGCCTCCAGAAGTGAATGAGTCCTTATCGCGTCGGATAGGACCCTCGTGTGACCTAATTCTTCTCCTCCTGTCTTCCACTCACCTCCGCACTTCAGTTTGTAGGCCGCTTCCCGAGCCTCGGGCTCAATCACCAAGTAAAGGGGCACAAGGTCCAGAAGGGCTGCTGAGTCGTGCTTATTACTCCTGTGACTCCCAAAGAGGCGACCACACAACAGAAGCATAAGTGATCATTGGTCTTACTATCACAGTATAGTACCACATTGTTACCCTGGGGTTTAACCCCCATGTTTTGCCAAAGGTCGTTCTACATACCTATAAGGTTGTGGTGGCCCTTTATATTTGTCTCTCTATATGATCTTTCCAGGTCAGTTTAGAGTCCAGGGTCCAGAATGACATCCAGATACTTCACCGTCCTGGAGATCGTTAGAGTAGTGTCATAGAGTACTGGTTCGATGAAACCGTCTAACCTGCGTCTCCTAGTGGAAATAACTAGTTCAGCCTTAGAGGACCTGAGGCTCTGGTCGTTGCACCATCTCTGTACGATCTGCAGAGCCCTTTGCAAGAGCCCGCTGACCATATTTGGGGATTTTTCCGAGATGATGATTGCCAGGATACCGTGTCGTTGGTGTGAAAGATTTTTTATAGGATGAGATTGGTACCAACTATATGAAAGAATTTTGGAAAATTTTTCAATATTCCCCGTCATCTTCACAAAGTTTATGTATAGATTCAAAACAACTGCGGAAAATTTTTTATTGTGTTTTTTTCCAAATGAGCTGTGGCCGCAGACGAAGTAACACTGGATATCCCAGAGACAGTAATCAAAACAAACCTGGTGATACGGAATATCACTACCAACCCCCTGAACATGATATAGGGGTTTTCCGAAAGTCGACGGTTTAAGAACTATTCGGATTTTTGTGATTTCTTACAGCATTTTCTACCTCCCCTTGCAGAAATGGCCACTGTCCTAAAATTACTCAGTGTATTGACCTGAAATTCTGCAGACGTACTTGGTAAATAAAGTCAAATTTTTATTTATGACTAATGTAAATACTTTTGTTTGTTAAAATTCCTGTTTATGAGCAGAAAAGATCACTTTCCAAATGACTATAGTAAAAAAAACGGCAATGATGCAAACATAATGTTAATGTCCTACAAGTCTGTTATTTTACAATAACCACCCTATTTTGAGATACATTAAATGAAAAATAACGCCCTAGGGCGTTATGAATATCTATAATGCCCTAGGGCATTATAAAATTATAATACAACCCAAAACAAGTAAATTTTGATAGCGTTATTGACAAACAAAATGCGTTGCTATGCAGTGGCGGCGTTTACAAATAATTTTGATTTTTACTCTCTTTTAAATCAAATCGTTCTGAACATAATAGATGTCAAAGGCCCTCGGAATGTACACTGCCGACCTCGGTGCGTTATTATCCTTATAACACCCTTGATACCTTAATAACTATAAAAACTGTTTTGCTTTATGCTAATCATCAGTCATAAATAGTCCTAAAAAAAAAATCTCGCTGGTCATCTAATTGTAGTTTTCATATATACTTTCTATCTTGTACAGTTTTGGGTCATTTTATTTTTTTACACTTTAAGTACTGCGCCAACGAGCCTGTTAATTTCAGGTCAATTCACCCAGTAGTTCTAGAACAGTGGTAATTTTTGTAAGAGGTAGGAAATTCTTCAAAAATCACAAGTCTGAATAGCTACATCGAGTTTAGGGGGATGGTAGTGATGTTCCGTATCACCGAGTTTCGATTTGATCACGGTCTCTAGGACACTCCGTATATGGACGTCGCACAGTTTGTTAGTCGACCAAAATGTGCGCCTTGCTATACACTTACAGACAAACAGGTAGACAATTTCGATTAGATAATTCCTCTCTCCGTTATAGCTAACGACGAGGAAGCAATTACACTAATACCAACATAAAAAATTATAATTAGATGACACGAGGAAAGTGGGCCATTCCGACCATCACTTAGTACTGAAATTAATCACATAATTTGGTCTTCGCCGAACTGTAAATCCTTTTTATCTGTTAACACCTCGATACATTGGAAGATTATTGATTTTACGTCATAATTGGAAATCATTATTAGGTGTGTTTATGAAATTAAGGCTCTTTTGAAAGTAATCTTCGGCTATCGTACAGCGACATTCTTTGCATTTGAATTTAACAAGCACAATCGACGATGATTGATGACGCAGGACCTCCTAACGCTATATTCCCATTTGTCTTCGACATACGTAATCAACAACTGTTCTTAGTTCTTGTGGAATACAGTGAAACATTCACAGAGACAAATAGCATTCACCTATCCAATATTGAAGATTAGAATTTAATTATTATTTGTCAGATTTGATAGAGACAAATAGTATTCACTCACCTGTATTGATGCCTATATACATTGTATTTGTTTGTAGAAACATTTTTTGTATTTAAAATTAGATACGTGAATCCTATTAATCCCCGTCAAATGTGTCAAGTAATAAATACTTCCATTTTAAACTTTAAACATGTTACCTTAAATATTTTCAAATGTGACAAAATATAATTAACTTCAATCAACCATTATTATACTCTTTGCAAATACGACAACAAAGAGTCGATCGGCACATTTATAAGTCCGTAAATATCGCTCGTAGAGAAAAAAAATTCATTCATTGTGTTAGTGAATAATTTCTGAACAACTTTCAAAATTCACGTCTGTCTGTCCGTCCGTCCGTCACAATTTTATGCAAGTTCGATAACTTAATAACGGAAAGTCTGATCATACCATTATTGCGACCGTCTGGTCTGTTGCGGCTCACTCCTAATTATATTTCACCCTGTAAGTTCAGATTTGTAATAAATCTAATAACGTTATTGGGTGAGAGACTGTTCAGGTTATCTGGCAGCAGTTGCCCTTTGCGAAAGAGCGAGAACCTGGTTCTTACTGCCGTTTCATCCTCGTTCAACCGACATTAAGCGTTATCCGCTAATCCAAGTCTGTGATGGTGATTTTGAATGCAGTGCCCAGTATGCAGGCCAATTAGAGTTCTGAGGTATAACCTGTTTAACTTTAATAATTTTTTAGTTCTTGGTTTCAAAAGATATGTAATAAGCTCCTTTTAGTCAACCAGTCCTGGTGGTTGTTGTTAGTACTGGAGCATTTTCCTCTTAGTGTAGGCCAACATGGTTGTGCTCAAACACTGGTTCTGGTCTCGATACCGCACCTTCCCTAGCTAAGGAATCGATTATTTTATCGCCTTCCATCCCAGAGTGGCCAAAGTCACCTTGGTGTTTCTGCCCAATTGCAATTGGGTTAGAGTATCTGATAGTTCCTAACCGTTCTAGAATTGCAATGGTAGAATCCAATCCAATCCAATGGCATGAATTTCAGCCTGAAAGAGTCGCATTATTACCCAGGCTCAAAATTATTATTATTATTCTTACCTTTGGATTGCAACTGTATATTTCTCCTCCAGTTTATGCCGGGGCTTTGGAGCCATCTATGAACCAACACTGTCTGCTCTTTGCAGGTCGATTAATGTGAATGATAAGTTAGTGTTAGCTATTTGAACAAAATCAATCAGCAAATAAAAAATTCATCACTTAATTTTAAAAATTTGTTTTTTTTAATTATATGTTTGGATTTGAATAGAAACCTTGTGAAATGTTATCTCCTATCATTATTTATTTATATAATTTACCAATACACATTTCATAATAATACAAAATCCAACTGTCAAAATTTTCAAATGAAGATGTTATATTACACATATTAGGATTTTTGACTTAGAACTCTCAAGGGTCGTGAGTTCAAGGCACAGATAAGTTGTAGTTATAGTTTTATTTTACTTTTTTTTTATACTGATGACAAGTGTTTCAGCAGCCAAGTTGGAATTATAAAATTTGACAAAAACTTGCTAAGAGCATTATATAGAATGTGCAACAATTATATAAAAATTTCAACAAATTGGCGAGGAGTATAATGTTTATCCTAGTTTTTTTTAAACTTATTTATTTTACAATTACACTTGCAAATCGGTGGAGTAATGACCCTAGTTTGATGTGAACTTATATGGGAAACAGAAGAAAAGAAATAAGTTGTTTATGAACTAGTGTCCACATTTTTTTAAGTTTGTGTTACTTAAAAGCATTTAATTGGTTTTGTCGAAAAATCAACTGACGGTGACAGTGACAACAGCTAGCAACAAAAATTATAATATAAACTAGAATATTTTCTGGTCGATGGTTATATTTTTATTAAAAAAAAAAAATAATAACGAGTGGAACCCCAACAAAGGTAGTAAACGCTGTTAATATTTTCTTTCATATGCATGGCAAGTCAAGCGTCGTTAATCTATCACACAAACTCTAGCTGACTCATTGGATACCGCTGTATAGACAGATGTACTTTATACAGATTTTTCCAAGGCCTTCGGCAGACCGGATCATACAACTTACTGCAAAAACTCGATAATAATTGATTTTCTCTAATGTTACTTGACTTTTAAGTCTTATCTTATTGATGGAAAATAATTCGTGCAATGTTGTGGTTACCAATTTGTGGAGATAGTCTCTACTTCTGGACCTCCACAGGGCTCAAATTTGAGTCCATTGTTATTTAACAAATGTATAAATGATCCTGCATCTGATTTAAATGTTTCTTATATTATTTACTTTATTTACTTTACTGATATGAAAATCTACTTCTCTGTTAACAAAACAGCTGATTGAGATAACAAGAAAATCTCCTTAGAATAAATCTATGGTATACAGAAAATAAATGTGTGGTAGAGGATGTACTAGCTTTATGCGCATACAGTTTAAATTTTAGCTTATCTTTTAAAAAAAAGTTTGTGTCAAAGAAATGTCGCAAAATGTGTTTAAAATATGTCTTCAATGCATAAAGTGCATTTCATGCATTTCTAAGTTAAAAGTTGCCCTTAAGAATTATAATCAAAATGCAACACGCTGTAGGCTTTCCTAGCATCTGATGAAAAAGTCCAGATTACCATAATCTTCAAAGGGATGATCTCTTCGTTGTATATAGGAGTCTTTCGTATTCCAAAATTCCAAAATATCGTCATCATCAACACTCATTTCGTCGAAAGCTTCCATTGTCAATAATTTAAACAACAAATAACTTTGATTTTCAACGTAACTATCCACAAGACATAAAATTTTTAGGTTAACCTCGGGCTAACAGGCATAACCCCTCCACTTTGAGGCTCGAGCTAAATTAACTCAATTTAAAAAAAGGAGTCCTACAGGAGGAATACTCCAGGCCAAAGACAAGCGAAAAGGTTTATGACTCATTCGACAAAGAATGCCACAAGGCTTCTCGAACTCGAAAAGTTCGACTTAAGACTGATCACAGACCTTCTAACTGGCCATTGCCCTTGAGCTTATTATCTCAAGAACATGAGTATGGCAGAATATGACAAATGCAGATACTGTGAATCTGCAACTGAGACTGCGGAACATATACTTTGTGAATGCAAGGTACTATCCGCATTAGGCTAAAGTACCTAGAACAGGCGGAATTAATGCCTGAAGACATAGGGAAATTCGCTTCCAGAAAAATGACAAGCTTTGTAAAAAGTCTTGGAATCCTGGGTACTTCACAAAAGATCTTTTAGGTCGAGGTGAAGAAAGGTCAACTCAGGGCCTAGCAACCCCTTAAAAAATCTACAGTCTACAAACCCAACATTACTTTTAACCATGACCAAAATAAAAACTTTATCCTGAAGTTAGTGCAACAACCGAATTCATTTGAAAATTACATTTAACGTATCTTTATACCGCCTCCACATTTTCTATATTTCTCATATATTTTAGTTTTGTCGTTTAATTCCAGAACAGAACAGAAAATGAAAATATATTACTTTTGATGCACTTATCAGAAAAGGAAAGAAAAACGATGTTGCCGTGACTATTATTTCCATTTGAGAGTTATCTTCACTTCAATTCTCACCACTTGGGGATTTAAGTTATTTGATAACAAAATAATTAACGACGTAAAAGGAAGACTCGTATACTTTTGCAAAACGTTACCGAATGACTTTCTATAAACCCGTAAACACGTGGGAGTTCTTGCGTTTTAATCAACTCCAAAATAAGAAAATAGAAATCTGCAGCAGCGGTAGGTTCTCATTGAAGGTGCGTAATATCAAAACCTTACACGTAGTATAATGTTAGCTGCATACAAACTTGGGTGCCGACAATTACGTAACAACGGTGTTTTCATATAAGGAGTTAATTTGATAGTTTTAATTTATTTCATTAAATTGTGTTCCAATTCCAATTTGTTAGTAATCACACATTGAAAACGTTTTCAAGCTATTAATTTTTTTTTATCTCTTTAATTCATTGCTATCACCTTGTGAATGTATGTATGTAGGTATGTATAGGTCAGATCTATACAGAGTTGTTTTTATATACAATCTGACAAGATACTATCTTATGTGATACTTGTCTTTTTATCATAATCCATGGAATAATTTATGGTTCAGTTGAACGTAATATGTAGGCAAAATAGTTTTTAATTTCGTGTATTATGAATAATTATATGGTATTTTAGGTTACTGGGAGTTCCAGTACATTGTGATGAAATACTCACAGAGCAATTTACGTTTATTGTTTTGTATTGGCAATAACCGACATGTTTGCTACCTGAAATACTTTCGACAGTGAAGATTAGATTAGAATACAGTGTTCACAGATGGCGTACAATTATTGCTTCGAGTAACTCCTATAATATTTAAAGCTAATTAAAATGGCTGCATTCGGACTGGCTAGGAAACGAACTGAGAGCCCCAAGGAGTCCTAACTAAATAATTTAATAATCGCCCGAAAAGGATTAAGAACATTGCAAGCGGTGATGGTCCACGTCCTCTTTAGGGACCGGGGTCATGGTCATCAGACAAATGTAAAATGATAATATATCGTTGGTAAAACTAAAAGTGAGCACCTCAGTAGCAGTATCTAAAGCAGTAGCTACTCCAGCCTTAGTTCATAGGGTAGCTACGAAACGGAAGGAAAACATCTTTTTACCTTTCCCAACACCCTTAAAGTTATAAATAATTTACAAACAGTGAATAAGTGGCACTGTTGGAAACTGAAGTTATTAGAGAATTACATAATAATAAAAAAAAAACAATATTATTAAAAATTTAACAGATAAAAATAAATTATTATATAAAACAAATTTGAACATGAGTGATTTGCTATTACATTAATAGCGAAAATAAATTTAAATATGAATGAAAGATCTACTGGTGCATTAAATTATTGTACAATTACAATGCTGCTACTTATGGAGCCATTGACGTCGCGTTTCGCCATCAAAGCGAGAATAAATTTACGTTCAATGTCTATTAACTTTACACCGTTTTCTGTGTTGTTTCATCTATTTTCACATGTGATGTCTTCGTAAATTGCTTGTCCTAGAAAAAAATCCAAATAAAAAAGTTGTCTCCATACTTTGTCTACATTTCTTCTCTATATTCTTGGTATCTTTATCGAAAGACAAAAAAGTTGTCCTCTTGCAAATTTTCACATTTTATTGATATAGGCTTAGAAAAAACATATCTTCTGCACTTATTCAACCATGAATTTCATATTAACACATTTTGTTAAAAAATATGTAGTGATAATGTTATAGTACATCCCAGCATCGACCTAAGTCGAAAATTAAATAAAATTTCGACTTGGATACAAATTCATTTAAAGATATTTTTGAGCATAATATACAAGTTTGAAAAGCATCAGTGCCGAAAACTAGCCCAAAAGGACTTGTATACGTTCGTTAAGACGCAAGGCACAACCAGGTAAAAATTCGAAGAAAAACCAAATTTTCACTTAGGAAAATATGTTTATGTCCAGGCAATAAGAATACAAGTATATTATGGTCATGGGAAAATATACTGAAAATAAAAGTATAATTTTGGTCAAAGACAAAAGTACAATATACTTTTTCAAAAGTGCGTCAATGATGGATTTTATGGACAAGGAAAAAGAAACAATGTACTTTTTACGAAGTACGCCAAAAATGTACTGTATGTAATCTATTTATGAATATTTTTAACTTTTTAATAGCTTCACGAAACACAATGAAAGTTGAGATACAGTCATTGTGGATATCATTCAGAGGAATAAATATGAAATTTTAACGATGCGACGTACTGAAAAGGCGAAACCAACAAATGTGGCAAAAGCGCGTAGCGTCTATAGCCAATTACTTGGCAAAAACTAGTAAAATATATAGGGCTGGTTTCTCGAATAAAATAAATTTGGATTCATCCAACAGCTCGTAAACTGGACGGGTGCGTTGGATAATTGGTAGAAAGCGATAGTAGGAAAAACAAATGTAGATTTTTCCAAATGACAAAGTTATAGAGGAAACCGCCTTGTGAACAAAAAAGACAAAAGGCCATTTTGCCAAAAAGTCGCTAGAAGGCGAACTCGTGTCACATCATCCCCTATATTGAATCTATATGAGGACCGGTACGTCGTGAGACTGACTGAAAGTTGTGTAACTCATATATAGTTGAACTCATGTTGAACTCCGTTCTGTGAATGATATAATCACGATAAAGAACCTGAAAGCTAATCACAAGCGACTCAAAATTTTGAAAAAGTAAAATATTTTAATATTATTTCAAGTTAGCCATAAAAACCCAAAAATGTTTTCATCAATTTCTAGGGAAGTTGTGTGAATCTTTTCTACCAAATCGATTGCTAGCGCACGCTCTTCATTCTATGGTAGCATTAAAAACTCTCTTAAAGAGGTGATCGACCTTGCCCTATTCGGGGGAGGCAATTCTATTCAAATTATATGATTTATTAGATAGGATATTGCATAATTTTAATGTACTTATTTTAAAACTAAATAATAAATGGTGTTATTTGAACGTTTGCGTTTTATTGAGGTATGACATGTTTTAAGTCTCATCCCTCGAGGGTTTTTGTTTGATCGTTTCTAGAACCCGCCACATAAGAACAAGGGAGAACGCGACTGGCGCCCTGAACATATAAATTGGTGTCACGTCACTCAGATGCTGTGTGCTAGGTTCTTCTACAATAACAGAGCAAAAATTTGAAACCGATTCATTATTCAGTTTTTGAGTTACGGAGTTCTCAAAAAATAATTATTTTATTTTATTTTAATTATTGTTTATCTAATAGATGCGAGAATGAAAGAAATGATAAGCGAAAACTCGTGACGGTGGTAAATAATCATTTATAATAATTAAACTCCTCAATGGACCATTATGAAAGTCAATAAGGTTCTATTTAGACAGTAGAAACAGCATGATAAAAAAAATCAAGGGGATACGTTAAGGATAGCAACGTGTATAGTAGAGTGCAAATCGTTGTCAATTGTATCACCGTGCGAGGTTTTAAGACACCTAGCGGAAATGAAAGCTTGTGTCCAAAGTATCTTAAAACAAAATTTGTCGGGAAATCGTCCTATGCAAAAGGGCACTATACAGAAATTTCTAGTTATTCATATAGTGTAATAGCTTATTACTCAAAGATTTTTTTGGTTAATGTTTTCTGCAGCCGCTTAACAGCAAAAATTTTAGAATACAATTGACGCTTACGGGGGTGCACAACTCTGGACAGTGATATCTCCGTTCAGCTTTAACGGTTAAAAATTAATTCAAATTGCCGAGTTCTTTGGGTCCGTTATTTTCTGATGCGGGTTCAGGGACTTTATGATTTTGTGATTATAGTATTTGGATTATTAACAGTATTACCTATTTATTAACCAATAAATAATAATTACATAGGCCCATGAAAACGAAAAATTGGTCTGTGCTGAGGTACTGACAATACCTGTCCCTTGTATTTTGAGCCGCTGAACAGGAATCTGATCTTCGCTTTGCCCCAGCTCGTGAGGTTTTTAAGACCAAAAAAGTCTGTTGGATCGAAATATTGCTTACCCAGCTCATTTAAATCAGAATTCAACTTTAAAACTTCAACTTAATAACATTGTGGTACTTCAGTATTGACCAAAGAAAACGTAAAACTCCATAAATTCTTAACCCCCTGGAATCCGATGAGAACAGTGAGGAATATTGATTGGGGAGTTAATGAGACTGTGACCTCGGATCCTTGTACTTGAGTATCATACAGCTACAACTTCATGATCCTAAACTCTGCAGATCTAACAGGAAAAATGGAGATTCTCAGTAGGGGAATTTTTGTCAATGACATTGCCATTAGAATCTTGGAATCAAACACCCTATGGGACCATAGCTCTTCAACGGCTAATCCCCTAACTTTATAACCCTATAACCCTTAAGATTCAATGAAAAAATAGGAGGCTGTCGATTGGGGAATCAATTAGATTGTGGCCTCAACAAATGAGTTCGCAAAATCAAAAGATCAAATGAAGTCACGTAAACATAAATCACATGAAAAGGTACTCCACTTCCAAAGTTATACTCTCACTGAATCACCAATTAAGATTCTCCCATTTGCTTTTACTGAATCCCCAGAATCACGGGGGTTATACGGCTAAAAGGTTTGCTGTTCAAGAGATAAGTGGTTACAGGCTACTCGATTTTAAAATTCCGAGAACACAATCTCATGAATTCCCCTGTTCAGATTCTTCACATTCTTCTATTATATCTCCAGAGTTATGTAGTTATGGATTTAGGAGGTTACTGGATTTATGTGGGTAGTAGAATGGTAATTGATTCCCCAATCGAAAGCCTCCTATTTTTCCATTGAATCCTCAAGGTTATGGCGTTGAGGTTCTTAGAGGCCGTTAAAGAGCTATGGCGCCAAAGGGTGCTTGATTCCAAGATTCTAATGTCACAATGACACGAATTCAAGAAAATCTGTGTATGTCTTTTTAATACGTCAAGTTTCTATAACTTTGCATTCGTTATCAATAATTCTAGAAGAATGTAAATTAATTATATGGAATGCGCAGGGGCCGCTCTAGCTCTTTTGCCGCCCTGTGCGAAATGGCATTTTGCTGCCCCCCTCCCTGCACTATAAGCAAAATATAAACATTGCCATTTTTATAAGATATACTTTACTTTAAAATATTTGTATCGCTATGCCGAAATTCCCGCCCTTACAATTCTGGCGCCCTGAGCGGCCGCCCACTATGCCCACCATCTAGACCGCCCCCTGGGGATGAGTGTATAATGGCTAATAAATTACTTTTTGAAGCTTTAGATAAAACTCTAGAGATCTGCGAAACAGCAACATTATAGGTGGAGTAACGTTATTACCTTCTGGAGATTTTAGGCAGATTTTGTGATTCAGAGAAGTACTATAGCTGATGAAGTAAAGGTTTCATTAAATGTTTTCCCATTTGGATTTATGTTAACTACCTTCACGGGTAAACATAAGAGTTCATTTAAAAGGTGATGCTTCAAAAGGTGCTTTTGCTAATCTTCTTTTAACAATTAGTGATGGAATCATACCGGAAGTAGCTGGTGAAATTAAGATAACCAATGACATGCCACGTTCTGTTGAGACATTAAAAAATTTTACTTCAAATGTAAATCCAACATAGATAACTTCAATCGACCGGCATACGCTTGGCTTTGTGAACGTGTGATTCTTATACCAAAAAATGAAACTGCTTTCCATTAAAATGTTATTCTTTTATGCCAACTTAAAAGGGAATGATGATGAATCTGTTAGTTATTCAATTGAATTTCTACAATCTCTTCAACTTTCTCTGTTGTCACCCTATATACTAAAACTTGGAGCACCCATCATGTTGCTTAGAAAATAAAATCCTCCTCATTTGTGTAAAAAACCAGGTTTCAAATAAGTACTTTAAAAATTTACGTCAATGGAGATACAATAACGTTAGCTTTAATTTAATTTAAAGTGTCAACGTATAGAAGTTATATTTAAGTTTGTATAAGTGAATGCGTAAAATAATTTATACCTCGGAATATTATCAGCTTGATAAGAAATATTAGTGTTCAATTAGGTACAGAAACCAAAACTTTCCACAGTGCTTCCCTCTAACGCAGTAAATCATAGCATATACATATACATAGTGCAGTGAAATCGTGTACCTGGAGACTTTAATGCACATATACTCCACACATGGTCTAACGAAAACGGAAACGCGCTGAAAAACCTAGCATACATGTTTGACTTAACAATAAGAAATACATGGAGTAAAACTCAAACATGCATTAACACTTGGACTAATGGAAGCTCAATCACACAAATAGACCATATTCTGGTAAGCAGAGAGATAAGGGAAAGAATCAAGAAGGTTAAAGCAAAAAGGACAGGAGAAAACCTACTGAAGAAAACGCTAACACTGAACAGCACCAAACTAAAAATAGGGAGACCATGTTACACGTGGAAAACAACAATCGAGAGGATCACAAACAAACTGGGAAAGAAAATCGAGGGGAAAAATGAAAAACCATGCGTCATGTGGCTCTCGCTGCTGACAACAAGCATGACTCTAATCCAACCCAGCATCGGAAATCGAGGAATCAGAAGACTCAGAAAAAGAAGACTCGAAGAAGCAGAAACAAAAAAAGAGGAGCATAAACAGTAATAAACACTCCACAATAAGACACAACACATATTTCACACAAAGATTCAGAAGAGACAGATACCCAGAACCAAAAGCACAAAAAAGGGAGCTTAAACGCTCCCTCACGACACAATGCGGTAACGCATCTCACAAATACCTACACGTCCCATCCCATATTCCTTTACCATGCGCCATGTGGCACTCGCTGCTGGCAACAAGCATGACCTTAGTCCAACCCAGCGTGGACGTAGCAGGCCCAGCTGTATACCTGGGAGTGGCAGCAATGCCTACCGCATGCTGGTATCAATCAATCAATCAATCAATCTGTCTTTGTAACGCTAAAAATAACTATTATTTTTATTAAGAGAAATAATATCACTCTTCCAGTTTAATTATAAATGGTACTCGCGAGCATAGCGAAGGTGGGATATGAAGGGGTACATTACCCCCCCCACATCTTTGTCAGATTTGGCAAAAGTTGGAAATTCGAGATGTAAGTTGGCCATTTTTATTGAAAAATTTTTTTTTAGATTTTCTCCCACCCGCTCATTAACTTTTATTTCGGTCGAACTTGGCAAAAGTTGGAAGTTGAGACGGAAATTTTTATTGAAAAACATTTTTTTTTAGATTTTCTGCCCCCCCCCCCGCTCATCAATTTTTATTTCGGCGGAACTTGCTAAAAGTTAGGTAAAAGTTGGAAATTTGGATCGTAAGTTGTCAATTTTTATTGGAATTTTTTTTTTTAGAATTTCTCCTCACCGCTCATCAATATTTATTATTTAATTATTTACAGAGTTGGCTTCTTAAGTCTTATGAATTTGGCAAGTTTGAAAAATAACCCCCCAAAAAAATTACGCTACGCCCCTGATGGTACTCATTTAATTGTAATATTTTCCTATTTGACCTAAATTGAATAATGCCTTTTGATAAACATGGAACAGACGAATTTGTAGTAGATCTGTAATAATTTACCCAGGTTTTATAAACAGTACAGTTACAATGTTTTTACCAAAATCAAAATATTCGAAAATAGTAAAATTGGAAACTAAATACAGAACAGAACATCTTACATATTAGGCTATTGTCTATGTGCAAAAAAAGAGGGTTGAAAGGAACTAAAACGTTAAAGGGTCTTTATTGTTTATTATGTTCAATTGACCCCAAGATATGAAAAAACCGCGGAGTGCTACCATTTAAAGTGGTACGTTTTTGAGATCGAAGTAAAAAGGTCCATTTTTCATATTTTTTTTTGCTCGAAAACTATGAATTTTTTCTATAAGCACGTCAATAGAAAAGTGTATAGAGAATTAAATTTCCAATCGAAATGGCACCTTCAGAAGTCATAAATTTTTTTTTACAAAAATACGTCCAAAAAACAAAACAAAAAAAAGCGAAAAAATGCAATTTTTATTTATTTTTTTAATTTTAGCCTGTAACTATTTTTCGGTTACATTTAGGCATAGACATTGCTGCATAACAAAAAAAGCTGGAGTTTTACCCGTTAAAATGAGATTTTGTAAACAGTTTTACGATTAATAGTGACCGATTAGAGAATATTATTTAGGTATTATGCAAATCACAACTTACACACTTTTTTATAATAATGCCTTTTGATAAACATGAAACAGACGAATTTGTAGTAGATCTGTAATAATTTACCCAGGTTTTATAAACAGTACAGTTACAATGTTTTTACCAAAATCAAAATATTCGAAAATAGTAAAATTGGAAACTAAATACAGAACAGAACATCTTACATATTAGGCTATTGTCTATGTGCAAAAAAAGAGGGTTGAAAGGAACTAAAACGTTAAAGGGTCTTTATTGTTTATTATGTTCAATTGACCCCAAGATATGAAAAAACCGCGGAGTGCTACCATTTAAAGTGGTACGTTTTTGAGATCGAAGTAAAAAGGTCCACTTTTCATATTTTTTTTTGCTCGAAAACTATGAATTTTTTCTATAAGCACGTCAATAGAAAAGTGTATAGAGAATTAAATTTCCAATCGAAATGGCACCTTCAGAAGTCATAAATTTTTTTTTACAAAAATACGTCCAAAAAACAAAACAAACTAACTATTTTTCGGTTACATTTAGGCATAGACATTGCTGCATAACAAAAAAAGCTGGAGTTTTACCCGTTAAAATGAGATTTTGTAAACAGTTTTACGATTAATAGTGACCGATTAGAGAATATTATTTAGGTATTATGCAAATCACAACTTACACACTTTTTTATTTATTATAAAAATACCTACTTTCTGTATATTGTTGCCCTAATCTGGGCACGCTAATATACTAGTTAGGTAAATACTTTAAAACACTCATTATTAGCGTGACCCGATTAAGGTACCAATATACAGAAAGTAGATAATTTCATATTAAATAAAAAAAGGTGTGACTGACTAAATGTAAATGAATGATTTAAGTATTTTCAATATTTTTTTTCTTTAAAATGCTAAGAATCCTATCAAGTAATTCAATACTTCGTCAGTATTAGCTAGAAGAGTAGTTGTTTTGATTGGTTCTCCAATAATGAGTGTTTTAAAGTATTTACCTAACTAGTATATTAGCGTGCCCAGATTAGGGCAACAATATACAGAAAGTAGGTATTTTTATAATAAATAAAAAAGTGTGTAAGTTGTGATTTGCATAATACCTAAATAATATTCTCTAATCATGATAAAAGCAAATAAACAAAAATAATTAATGGTAAAAAATAATAAATAATAGTGACCGAGATATAGCGTTTCAAAGTTTGCAACTTTTAACTTTTTTGCTAATTTTTACTATTTCTTTTCAAATTTCGTCCTGTAACTTTTTTCTGAGTGAATTTAGGTGTAGACATTATCATATTAAAGTGAAAGCTGACTTTACGCCCGTTGAAATGGTGGCTGGTAAAAGTCTCTACGACAAGTAGAAACCTAGATACAGCGTTTCGAAGAGTGTTACTTTTATTAACTTTCTTCCAAGAGGATGCAGACGTACTAATTGTAAGGCATCCCAATCAGAAAATGTTGTTATAGTTGGTCAAGATGTCGATCTTCTTATTATCCTATCATTATTACCAGAAGAAAATGAAAATATATATTTTTTTAAACCTAGTATAGGAAATGTAACTGCCAAATTATATAACCATAATAGTTTCAAATTTAATCAACTACAAAAATACCTTGGCTTCGTCCATGCATTCAGTGGCTGTGATACAACCTCTTCCTTTTTTGGTATTGGTAAAAAGAAATTCTTGAGTTTCATTAATAAGAATATTTTGCTTTTGGAAAAGTATTTAAATGAATTTTTGTGTGAAAATGCAAGTACAGCAGCCATCGGTTCTGCTTCTGAATGTATTGTAACATTACTATACGGTATGAAAATTGATGGCCAAAGCACCTGTCGCTATAAGTTATTTCAGAAGTACTCAACAGGTGCGAAATTCTCATTGTCCCGATTGCCTCCAACAACTGATGCTGCTAAACATCATGGTTTAAGAACTTACTTGCAAATGCAACATTGGAAAGGAAATATTGTAAATCCTCTCATCTAGGGTTGGAAAACTTCAGGAAATGGACTAGTTCCAATTTTGACAAATAAACCTCCCGCACCACAAGTTTTGCTGAAAAAAATAGCCTGTAAATGCACCAAAGGATGCAGAGGAAACTGTGGTTGCAGGAAATTGGGAATGAATTGCTCAATTTTTGCAAAGAATGTATGGGAATGAACTGTGAAAACGCTGATGTACCTCAAATAACGGAAGACGATGTTTACATAGATGCCGATGAAGAAATCGACTTTGATTTTGACAATATATTAAATCCAGCATTTGAATAATTTCATAATGTAAGTTATTAATCTAAGTCATTTGAACAAAAAAAAAACAGAAGTGGAAAAATGTAAAAAGTTATTTTTTAAGTACAATAATCTACTATATCTAGACTGTATCTTAGTTACTATTGATCACATAAACTTCTATTGCAGACCATTTAAACAAGAATGCTGCGAGTACATTCCATGTAGCAATATCTGTATTTGACAAATAAGTTATAGGCCGAAATTTAAAAAAGAACGTAAAAATTGGAAGAAAGTTAATAAAAGTAACACTCTTCGAAACGCTGATTCTAGGTTTCTATTTGTCGTAGAGACTTTTACCAGCCACCATTTCAACGGGCGTAAAGTCAGCTTTCACTTTAATATAATAATGTCTACACCTAAATTCACTCAGAAAAAAGTTACAGGACGAAATTTGAAAAAAAATAGTAAAAATTAGCAAAAAAAGTTAAAAGTTGCAAACTTTGAAACGCTATATCTCGGTCACTATTAATCGTAAAACTGTTTACTGGGTAAAATGCCAGCTTTTTTTGTTATGCAGCAATGTCTATGCCTAAATGTACCCGAAAAATAGTTACAGGCTAAAATAAAAAAAAAATAAAAAATTGCATTTTTTCGTTTTTTGTTGTTTTGTTTTTTCGACGTATTTTTGTAAAAAAAAAAAAAATTTTTGACTTCTGAATGTGCCATTTCGATTGGAAATTTAAATCTCTACACACTTTTCTATTGACGTGTTTATAGAAAAAAATCATAGTTTTCGAGCAAAAAAAAATATGAAAAGTGGACCTTTTTACTTCGATCTCAAAAACGCACCGCTTTAAATGGTAGCACTCCGCGGTTTTTTCATATCGTGGGGTCAATTGAACATATGAAACAATAAAAACCCTTTAACGTTTTAGTTCCTTTCTACAGTACATGGACAATAGACTATATATTTAATTTTACTTTGTTAAAACATAAAAAACTATAATTTTAAAACTATTTAGTATTTTAATAATAACCGAAATCTAAACACAGATGTTACTAAATAACTGTTACTAGGTGCTCCCTGTATATTTTCTTTTGTTTAATTTTTAGTCAGATAGAACCAAATATTACAAATCGAATATTTAATTGACAAGACGCAATTGCTGTGAAATAGCTTCGTCTGGATTTGAATATCGCATTAGTTTTTCTGCCATATAAGAAAAGAGAAAATCAATATTGTACGGCAAACTACGAAATAGTATTCACGAACAACTGAAAAAAATAAAACTTAAAACGACGACGACAGTTCCAGGTTCCAGATGACAATGCAATTTTACTTCGCTTGCTTTCCTCAAATCTCAAAAATATATGAATAATTTATTAAACATTTACGAGTTATAACAAAACTATTTTTAAAACACGCAGTGATGTAACTCATATAAAATCTCAAATGTCGATGACCTGATATACACATAAACAAGATTTTCTATATAAATAAACCTTTAAGTTTAATTCCTAGTTGCGTGGTGGCCTCATATTACAATGACGTCTCTTTCCAGATATCTAACAAAAATGTCGTATTCTAACGTTGACATTAGTCAGTTTTTTTCGATGTTGCATACTTAACAGTTCATTGGGTTTCTGTAGGTAGTGACAAATTATGGTAAAATTGGCAATGACGCATGTTTTATTTAAGGTATTTGTCACCTTTACAAAGAGTAAAGTTTACCTGAATATGGTAAATAGATCAGCTGTATTCTTGAAATCCACTAATAAGAAGTTGTTTATTTCTTGAGGCTTAAAAAAATACCAATTGCAAAATAGATCTACTAATAGTATATACAGTACATGCAGTCCTTAAACAATATTTATTTGCATTTTTATTTATTTCACTCAAGCCTTTGCTAGCTCAGATCGTGGTTAACAAGTGGCATCTTAACTTATAAACGAGGCAGACAACCATTACAACTGGTATCGTGGATTCAAAATTACTGAATATAAAAATAGAGGTACCGCAGAGCCGACCTTCATTGTGCGCAAAGAATATGTTGGTATTGAATAACTCAAAGAATTGTCGGTCGCTTAGTGGCTAGGGTACTTATACAACAATCAATGGGGTGCAGTCCATTGAAGTCCAAAAGTGTAAATTAGACTACTGCCTAAAGTTAAAAAAAAAACAATATTACTTAGACCAATTACTATTATTCCAACTTTGTCGAAGTTGCTTGAGAAATCGATTGAATCGGTCATTCAAAAAAGACTCTAGTACCACAAAGTTTTAGCTAATGTTACGTATGTTGTCTTTAGTACGTTAAAAGGTAATGCAACTAACTGCATTTGTACTTTTGGACTTTTCAAAAGATACGCTGAATCGTGATTTGCTGTATACAATGCTTGTATATTATGGCTTTGACTCTACTTCTAGAAATATCTTCAAATCTTATTAATGTATTCGTAATTAAGTAGTCTTTTAGACGAGGTAAGCTAAAATGTATATCCCGTCACATCAGGTGTTCCGTAAGGCTCCGTTTTGGACCCATTATTTATAACACACATCTAAACCATTTCTAATATTCTAAAGTATTGTACGCAACTGTCGTACTCTTTTTCTCTAACTGATATTGATGTTGTTTCTTCCGAAATAAATGCTGATCTCAATGCTCTATCCGATTATTTAAAGAAAAATAATATCAAACTAATTCATATAGATGCATTGTAATATTTTGCTTGGCTAAGGATATTGAGCACTTTGAAGGCTGTAAATGAAATAAAAAACCTAGGTTCAATATTTGAAAACAATTTACGTCTTACCGAACACATATCTCTATTACTAATACTACGGGAGCCCACCCTAAGTGTCCGTGCACCCCCCCCACCGATCCTTTAGGACAATGTTTTTCATAAAGATTAAAGCCTAAGGAACAATTTAAGACATGTTCTAAAGAAAAAAAATTGGCTGCACTTTCAAAATGGCGTCCGTTAAAAAAAACAAAATGTGCAAATATGGTTTTTGTCATTTAACACAAAAACTAAAAAAGATGGAGAAAAACTTTCTCTACAAAAAATAAAGTGCATACAATTTTCTACAATTTTGTTCCTATATAATATTTGCATTGGAGTTACCATTTTCCAGATGAATGATTAATCTCTTAAAATAAATTATAAAATTCAATATAAAACGTAACACTACCGAAGCCCACCCTAACTGTCCGTGCACCCCCCCCCCCCGATCCTTGGGGACAATGTTTTTCATAAAGATTAAAGCCTAAGAAACAATTTAAGACATGTCCTAAAAAAAAGCTGGCTGTACTTTCAAAATGGCGTCCGTTTAAAAAAAATGCAAATATTGTTTTTGTCATTTAACACAAAAACTAAAAAAGATAAAGAAAAACTTTCTGCACAAAAAACAAAGTGCATACAATTTTCTACAATTTTGTTCCTATACAATATTTGGATAGGAGTTACCGTTTTCCAGATACCACCGTTACCGTTTTCGAGATAAATGTCTGCAAATTATAATATTATTATTATTAATTTTTTTCAGTTTGTTTTATTTAATTTTTATGTTAATAATATAAAGTTATATTATACGCCTTACAATAATTGTCACAGTTATTTCCTCTAAGTGATTTACCGATATATGAATTTCCATGTTTTCTTAACTTTGGACTCATTTATCTGGAAAATGGCAACTCCTATCAAAATATTGTATAGGTGCAAAATTGTAGAAAATTTTATGCACGTTGTTTTTTATGAAGAAAGTTTTTGTCCATCTTTTTTAGTTTTTGTGTTAAATGACAAAAACAACATTGGCAACAGTTTTTTTTAACATGTGGCCGCCATTTTGAAAGTACAGCCAGTTTTTTTTTTTTTAGAATATGTCTTAAATTATTCCTTAGGCTTCAATCTTTATGAAAAACATTGTCCCCAAGGATCGGGCGGGGGGGTGCACGTACAACTAGGGAGGGCTCCCCGACTATACTAAAGTGTTATGTTGCATTGCACTGTTATATACAATACAAGTGGTTTAAATTACTTCCACATCCATGCAGTGGAAGTATAGTAACCCTAATAGAAAATTTTTGAATTTAATTTTTTTTCATATAGGCTTAAAATGCCATGAAAAGTTGAAATTGTAAGTTTGGGCAAAACAAATCTATCTACCGATCTGTCTGTAACTTTATCTTGTGCACACGATTACTCTGAAACAGTTTATAATATTAACTTAAAATTTACTGCACCTATATATTATTACTATATTGCACTATATATTATAACGAGATCTGGAACTATTTTGATCTTATTCTGTTGAAGGGTTTGGGGATAAATGTAGGTAAATAGATATCGCAAGCAAGTAAGGGTACATAAAATTGTGATTTAGTGTGTGTACAAGAGCCAAACGCCTCAAATTTTTCTTAACATTAGCCATTTTGGCTACCATCCTTTTTAATAATAGGATGGAGTGGAAGTATAGTAACACAAATAGGAAGACATTCTAAGTTTGAGCAAGAAATAAATTTCTGTCGGTCTATAACTTTTTTGTGCGCACGATTATTCTAGAACGGTGAATGATATTGACTTGAAATTTGGTGCACTTATGTAATATAATGAGATGGAACTAGATTGTATTTTGATCTTATTTCGTTGAAGAGTTCAGGGTAAATGAGGGTAAATAGGTAAACCAAGTGCAAGAACCAAAGGCTTTAATTTTTTCTAGCATTAGCCACTCCCTCTAACACCCCCATTGCTACGCCCACCCCATTATCAAAGGGGATAAAAAGTAAAATTGTGATTTAGTGTATATACAAGGGCTTCGAAAATGTTTCTGGCACTGAACCGAATTATCAGTAATAAGTACTACAAGACACAATTTACAAAAAATGATCAAAAATAAAATAAATACCTCATTTTAAATGCTCAAATATATACAAAGATACAATTTCTTAGAACTATTTGTATATAAATCAAATTCCGTTTTTATTTATTTGGGCTAGTTGAGGTGGCGGTAAATAGTTTAAGCTAGACTCTACATATTTATTAAAATTAAATGTAAGAGTTCTTTTTCTCTGAATAAACACTTTCATTACCTACTATTTATTATCATTATTATTATCAAATCTTGTGTTCTACAAAATCGCTTTCATATCCTTTTCTCATCTATAAAAAATTAAATTATCTAATACATCCCAAAAACTATTTTCCTGATAAAATCTAGACCTAGATTTCAGAGGGAGATAAAAAATATGACCCGCTAAAAAAATGTTTATACCAATTTGAAAATTTGTATAATTCAGAAATAAATTGAACTTGCAAAACTTATTTTATGAAAGTTTATGAATATTTTAACATAATACTTCCGTATTCTAATTCAGGATATAGTATACTAACAGTATACATATATACTGTTTAAAAAATCAAACTGGAACTGGAATACTTATCAAGTCATCGGGAATAAAGGTCACAAAATGCAGGCTTAACGACGGTTGCCCCACTGCGTACGATTATAAAATTCTTCATTCATCTCCGCAGCCATCGGTTAACGACCCCGCTGTGATGAAACAGCAGTTTAAACTCGACATTAAATTTGAAGAACTCGCTTTGAAGTTACAGTGAATTTTATTAGAAAAATACTGTTAGCCTAGTACCCAACTAACTGTGTGTAGTCGTACAAGAACTGTTTATGCTGTAATGAGCTCGAGAACACAATTAAACAACAAATTACCTTGAGAATTATTAGTTTGAAAAACATTGCGTCCAACAAGTCAAGTTTAAAAATTTTCTTGATTCGTAAATAGGAATAATGTTAATTTCAACCGTTGTTGATTCTACTGGCCATTGAGGACAGGCCCGGCTGGTGGCTCACGGGGCCGCCGAGGACCTGCAAAGAAAATAAACGCTTTATTAAGCACTTAAATTAATACTTGACATAATTTATAATATGTGATGCTCATTGGATGTAGAATTTTGTGTACTTTACTTTATAAAAGAGTAAGATTTTTTTAGAAGTGCATCCTTTAGGAGTTATTAGTGAAAAACTGAAAAAAGTCAGAAAATGTAGAGGTTTTTGGGACACTCCTTGTACAGCACAACCCGAAAATTGGTGCAAACTTCAAAAAACTCCTTTTACATGCAAATAAAGGGATTAAAACGATTTTCAGCTTTCCGACAATTATTTCGTCTACACCACCTTTTTTGGCCTATGTTGCCTGGCCTATTATAGCTATTCGCAGCGTGGTGTAACAAGAACATTTGGAAAATATTCCACATTCCACAATATTCCATATTCAGATTTCCTATCCAAGTCCCCCACTACTCCTCCCATCCCATTATTAAAGGCCTAAGAAAATTTTTCAGGCTTTCCGTTCTTGTACACACCCTAAATCGAAATTTTTTACCCTCTTTAATATTGGGATGGGAGTGGTAGTGGGGGTAGCTGATGTAAAAAAAAAATTGAGGTCTTTGGTTCTTGTATTCACACTAGAACACAATTTTATTTTTTTACTCCTTGAGTGGGCCGATGCCAACAAAATTTTGAGACCTTGACTTCTCGTACATACACTAAATCCCATAATTTTATGGACGCTTACTTACTGAATTTACCTATTTACCCCCCATTTACAGCTCAATCTTTCAACAGAATAAAATCAAAATACAATCTACTTCCAGTTCTTGTTATAATTCATATAGTACAAAATTTTAAGTTAATATCATAAACCATTTCAGAGTAATCATTCACACAGAGAAGTTACAAAACAACAGACCGACAGAATATTTTTTGGCTCAAACTTAAAATCTCGGCGTTTCATGATATCCTAAACCTATTTGAACAAAAAATATTCCCAATTTTTTTTTACCTATTACTATACTCCACTGCATGGAAGTAAGATGAACCTTAGCATCGTCTTTTTACGCACCTACTGCATAAACAACCCTCTTAAATCGCGAATCTTTTTAATTAAGTCAGTAATTGAATAAAATGGGATCATATAACGATTTCAGCCTACTTTAAAGAGACAATTTAGCTCAATATTATTATTTTCAAAGCGGGAATATTCAGCGCAATTACAGAATTTCCTCATTTTCACTTAAAGAAGGGAAAAAAATTTCTTTGTACAGCGTATTTACAGCCGCTATCCTTTTCTCTGCTAGCCAATATTTGCCTAAAACGGCATGAGAGTGTACCCCAGCAACACGGGGAAACCAAATTAAAGTGTTGTCTTCCGAAGCTTAATTAAAAATTATGAGACAGCAGCAATTATTGTACCTTGACCTAAATATTTATATTTTCCCTCTGAAATGTTTAAATTAGAGAAAAAAATATGTTACAAAACAGGCGTGGATTTAGTAATTATGTGGTTTGTTTGAAGGTATCTCATTTTTATACGAAAAAAAACGGCACAGGCAGGAATGCGCAAAAGGGAAGGTCTCTAATTCAATTTACTCGGAATATCACAAGTTTGAAAGATGTTTTCCAAAGTATAATCATAGTAAGTATTTGAGGGCAGTAAAGGTCCAATTTATTTTAAATTCATATAACTCTTTTTAACAATTAATTTTAACCACCTCCAGATGATGCCATTATAATGGTTGAAACGCCCGTCGAGTGATAGTATTCGAGTGTAATGTTCAAGTTCTTTGGTATTTGTGGAAACTACTTCAGAGACAACGTCAAATCGAAGCTTTCAACCTTCCCCAAGGCCTACTAGGTAACTTTACTGAGTGCACTGCATTTTTTATACAAATAATAAATTAATTTGTTATTATGAATGCGGCCAACAATAGTAAATTTGGAACAAGTGCTGCTGAAAAGGAGGAGTTGGAGCATTCTAGGAAGATCTAGAAACCCTACTCCACACTATTCCAAACAAGAAATTACCATGGTTATCGGTGATTTCTACGTCTGAGTCGGTCAAAGTTGGTTCCATAATGGAAGATGATCACTTGCGAGCTATTGTTAGCAAATTTGGGTGTCATCTGGCGGTAGCTTTCCCGAATTTCCCGAATCAGATTGACTATATTATTATAGGAAATCAGTGGATATCTTCGTACAACTTACCTGGTACTAGCTGCGGTCTAAATAAGAAGGCAAATGCAAAAAAGTTTGCCGATCATAACTGATGTACATTTGTACAAATGAGTTAAAGGAGTATATAAGTGAAGTCGACCCATTAAATGACGAAGATCCAAATGCCTTATGGGATTATTTAAAAAGATAACATCATACAAGCAGTATTGAAAGCACAAAGCGAGACATGCAGAAATGTGAAACAATCTTGGATAATTGCCGAAATTGTAACTAGAGTACAAGTCAAGAAAAACTGAAGAATCAAGATTGACATCTCGAGCCTTCAGTTTTTCCTGGGTGCTTTGGATCGGACTAGTAATAGACTTACGCGGATAGTTCAGACTGTTTGTGGAAGAGATAAGAATTTTTATCTACAAAACGCCTGTAAAAAAATAGTCACATGCTAACCATAATAATAGCAAGGATCTTTTCCATGTAATAAGACTGATTATACATAAATTTAAATCCAGAACTTGGTCACTTAAAGATTCCACCGGTATTCTAAGAACTGACAAAGATCAGATTACTGAGGCTTGGTGTCAATACTGAGAAAATTTTTTCAAAAGCGACCGTCCTGTGATACAAGATAACTCGCAATTGGAATATGAACGCGAACCCTCAGTACTGAAATCGTAAATGGGGATATACATACAAAAGCTAAAAACAGGCAAGGCAGCAGGGTCGATAATATAACGGCCGAAGTTGGTGAAGATGGAGTAAGCGGCGTTTCCATTTGTATCTCTACGAATCCCCTGTGCATACAGAGAGGTAAGAATACGCATGCATAAGTTGCTTGTGCGCATGCAATTTGCGTGCTTCTTGTGCGATTCAATTATGGAATGTAGTGTAAGAGACGAGTTGCTGAAAATCACCAACGAGTCAAAAAGATGCGAAAAAAGCCTTCGTGTTGGTTAAACACTTTTCTTCAAAAAGGAACAGAAACTTTGAATACGATAGAAAGTTTCTGCACTCTTCTACAAAATATGGACAGACCATCGTGCACCAGTTCTAAATTGGATAGAGGCAGACAGCCGCATATTTCTCCCGGTCCTAGATCGTGAGATTTGCGCTTATTTGCGCAATCCACTTGCGCATTTATTTTAAGAATATATCTCTTCTCCCGCATACTTTCCTCTACCATGCAACCGATGCATGCAGACATTATGCATGCGCAGTTGCACAAATGGAAACGCCGCTTAAGAATCATTCACAGAATATGCCAAAAAATATGGGAGATAGGAATCTGACCCCAGGAAGTGAGTTTTTACTACTCCACACCACTGGCTGTGTTGTATCTTCGCTTCATGAGCAGAGTATATTTTTGCGAAGAAATTCTCCAAAGAAACTGTCAAAATGGAGATTTAAAATACAAATTTTTTAAATTTTTCTTCCTTTTCAACTTCGGACAATGAAAAAATTGATCAGCGAATATTAAAGCTATAAAACGTTTTAATAAAAAATGTTCCTGAAAGGGCTGCAAGTTTTGATGAAAATCTAAAAAGACCAATAATACTGTATTGAAACACCCCATACCCCAGTCGTATATTTATCTCTCTCTTTTGAGTGAGACAGAAAAATATACAAAGTTGGCCATTTATGTGATCGTCTAGATTTTTAAAAAAGTAGGACCCAAATTTACGTTGTGATTGTATTTTTGTTTAACCATAGATTCTTTTTATAAAGTTTGATATTACTTGTTTCTATTTACTGATCAAATTTATTTATTAATTTTGGCAACACTCAGTTATTCGATGATTTTACCTTGGTACTGTTTTATTTGACTGTACTTTATTTAATACTGATTTCACTGTAATTACAAATTGCATTTGTAATTGATTTATTTTGTCTAAAGAATTATATTTTTATTTAAAATCTCACTTATTCCTGAAAAGTAGAATATTGAAGGAAAACACAGAAAACGTTTTAATACGTTTATTTTAGACAACTGTCATATTCATTTGAAACATTGTATTATATAATTGTTGGGGCAATTGCCACAGTTTACATAAAAAGAAGGAAAGCATTCGTTGGGACAATTGTCACATTAATCCGTCGAATAATCAGATCAGCTATGCAAACAATAAAATAAATTGTTTACAATGACAATAGTCATTTTCCTGAAGTATTTATAATGGTCGTCGTCATACGTAAAATTTGACACAGCTCGGGAAACTTCCCAGTCATGATATGATGGTAAAAAAAAGGCAATCAACAAAACCCTATCAAATTACCACAACTGTCGTAGATAGCGATGTTCGAAGCGTAGTGTTGTTATTGTTGTGGCTAGTTACAATTGCACTTGGCCGAGACCAAAATTGGTCCCATTTCGTTGTATCGTTGTTATTTGTATCTAGATGAAGTGACAACCAACAAAATCTTGTGCTTGCCTTTCAAAATTGAAAGTGATAAAAAAAAGAGCTGTGTTCAAATCTTATCATATGTAAATGATAACTTGGTGAGGTATAAATGCAGAGATGGCAATTATGAATCCTTAAAAGCAAATGCTATGCTGAAGACTAATAATTG
Source organism: Rutpela maculata (assembly GCA_936432065.2). Classification (NCBI taxonomy): domain Eukaryota; kingdom Metazoa; phylum Arthropoda; class Insecta; order Coleoptera; family Cerambycidae; genus Rutpela; species Rutpela maculata. Next base: position 324,140,635 of record OW386285.2, on the reverse strand, counting down.
CAAAGGCTGCAATAGACCATTCGCGACTGTACTAAATATTATTTACATAGCTGAGCGGAACATTAAAACAACAATCATTGTAATAACATTTTAAAAACCCAACGAAACTTTCCATTAATTAAATTACTAAAATAGTTGCAAATCACAATCGTGAGTTAATCAATTTGAATACTGAAAATGCATACTTTTAAATAAATAAACTATTATCAAAGTACCACAATGAAAACCTAAACGCAAATTACTTTTGAGTTGACTTCGCAGATTATAGAGTCGTAAATTTTAAGGAGAAGAAAAAACGATTAACGTTGTCATTAGGTTAAATTTTGTAAATTTAGAAAAATAAAAATTCGAGTTTAATTTCATATTAAATTAATGAGCAGAACAAAAATGACAACGCGTCGCATATGATTAAATAATTTTGTATACTTATTGTTTGATATACTGTGAGGTCTCCAGTTAAATCTCCCCCAGCTCCCATAGTAGCGTCGGCGTCTTGTGCGTCGCCCATCTTAAGAGCTGACTTGAAAGCACACAGTGTTAGCAAAGTTAACTAACGTTTGCCTTCCCCAGTAGGACGGGCGAGTGATCCACGGTAGGCACCTCACGGTCTAGCCAAGAGCAACCCCAGAGGGTTACACTCGGACAGACAATGAATTACCCACTCAAAACACTCGTCGCTCTGTGCGGAGATTGAAAAAGCCAGTAAACCTTTTTTATTTCAACGGTCCCTGCTTCGTCGTTCAGCTTTCACAGATTCCTAAGAAAATCTGTATAAATACGAAATCATATAGGATGACTCGCACTACGAAACTATCCACGGATAGCCCGCACTACGTACCATCTGACGATGGTCGCACTACGTACCACCTTTGGGGGTGGCCGCACAGCTGAACTCAAACAAAAGCAGGTACCGGAGTAATTAATACTGCCAGCAAGTGTACTCTCGAAGAGCAGGTCAATAAAAGACAAATTTCTTTCCCCGGAACCGCGCTTATATAGGATTTTAAAATAGAGACAAAAATTCTCAAACTGAACGGGTGAGAAGGACAGTAAACCAAGCGAGCTTCGCGATCTACGCAATATTTGTCACGTATGCACCTAACGCTCGGCTAACCCTTCTGTTATCTAAATGACACATTAATAAGAAATTTAGAACTTAAGTCTTTAATGAATATGGCTTTCTATCGTTTACGTTGATGATCTTTCTGTTTATGTAACACATTCTTTTAGCCGATACGTTTGTGAGAACCTCAACTTTTGCGTCGAAATAAACCCTGTTAAAACTGAACATAATATTATAAAGAAAATAATATTTCTGAATATAAGTAAATTATGCATGAAATCGATTTAATTGTTATCTTGATATATTTAATTTTGATTTGCATTGTTTGAAAATTCTAAAATACGTAAATTCTATTTTAAATTTAGGAAATTAATTTGTAAATACACGACCTAGGTACAGGGTGTTACAGTATAGTGTATGCAAAGAGTACAATATACAGCATTTGTATAAAAACTTTCCTAAATTATTGATATTTACATTTAGTTTTTTCATTTTTGATGTAACTAGCCATAATTTAAAATTTTTATTTTTTTAAATTATTATTATGATTTGATCAAACCTTCAGACATCTGAAAAAATATAGAAAAAACAACAGTAATCACAAAAGAAGATACATACCAATGCAACATTGGGCCAAGAAACCGGAGGAAGAAGAGAAGGCAATTAAAGAACGAACAAAACTAATAAAGGAAACGGACCACTGGCCCTTGGACAAGCCAACATCAAAAGACCAACTGCTAGAAATAATAGCCAGAGCTAGAAGAAACACCGCACCTGGAATAGACAAAATAAACCAGCTAAAAACGTACTCTTCGCCAATTTACTGAGCTTTTCATATATAATTGTTACATATTCTATAGGATACTCTTCGTAGTTTTCTTGTAAATAATGTTAGTTTTTGGACATCCTAAATTTTGTGATACCATCTTTGTTGTGAAAAAAACTATATGAAAAATAAAATAAAAAAGAAATATCCAACCTGTGTGGGATTCGAACACGAGACCTTTGTATTGCAACGCAAAACTTTAGCCGCTGCGCCACCACATACTGCTACGAAAATTGCTTATGTGTGATATATATCTTTCGACAATCATACATATTTCAACTCTTACTTCTATGAAATATATATTAGTAAAATTCATAACCAAAAAAAAAATATATTATGGAAATAATATTTCGCAAGATTTCCATTTTAGTACAAGCGACAAAAATTAAGAGAATATTTTTTTTTAAATTAAATAATTAATAACTTTTTTATTTACTGATCGATTTTCTTAAAATAGGGTTCTTCCTCTAGCTAACACTAACTTACTTTCTAAATTTCAATACAATCGGACTTTTCTTTCTTAAGTTATCGTGCTTACAAGGAACGTGACGGACGGACAGACGGACATTTTGAAAGTTGTTCAGAATTCATTCACGAACACAATGATATGAATTTTTTTTCTCTACGAGCGATATTTACGATTTTAGAAATGTGCCAATCAAATACAATATACTCTTCGTTTTTGCGAAGAGTATAACAACGAGTTAACACACTACGCTACGGAAAGGCTAAAGGAGCAAACTCTGGAAATCATCACCAGTGTAGGCACAGAAACCACACCTCTGCCTACTGAAATATCCCTTCCAGAAACCAACTCGCCACAAAGTATAGATGACTACAGAAGAATAACACTCTTCAGCATAGGATACTACGCACAATTCCTGCTCGAGCAATTAGAGAAGTACATTGGAAGACCGCCATACTACCAGAAAGCATTCATCAAAGGCAGATCAACGGACAACCAGAGATGTACACCACCAGAAGAATACGGAAGAAAATGGGGAGAAGGGACAAAACTGCAGATAGTCGCTATAGGTCTCCAAAAGGCATTCGATAACATCATTCATGAGGCCATAGTCAACACCCTATATAACAAAGTACTGCACTATCTAATAAACAGGATAATAAGGCCTGCCTTCGTTAAACCACTGCCATACAATGGTTCGGACAAACGACGGAAATCAGAAAAAAAGAACAGAGGAGCGAAACATCCACCCGACTATTCCACCCTATCCACCCGACTATTCACCTCGGTCCTAGACCAAGTAATACAAAACACAATAAGGAAAACACCAAATTTCAACGAATACACGGAAACACTGGGAACCCGAATTGTACTAGCATACGCCGATGACCTCCTAATCATCGCAGAAGAAAAACAAATGCTCAACTTCCTAGAAAACATGAAACCGCATCTGGAGACATCTGGGCTGAAAATAAACTTCAAGAAGAGTCTAATAATGGAGCGAGACCCGTCAACAAGACAGAGTCGGACCAGTGGAGAAGAATACAAAATAAGTGACTACTCCCTAAGAACAACGAACAAACTGAAATACCTAGGAGCATATCTGACGAACCAACTGAAAAGGAAAGAATAAAAACAGCATACAGAGTTACAAGAGCAATTATACCGTTCATCGAGTAAAACAAACTATCATGGAGCCTGACCAAACGGCTGTACATAGCCACCATACTGCCAACGATGACATATGGAGTTGAAAACGCGGCAACAACAAAAGCCAACAGAAGAAGTTTGGGAACAAGAGACATCATCCAACTACTCACAAAAAGAACAGGACGAAAACAGCGACATAAAACATCAACACTAGTAGAAGGGAAGACAATAACAAAAAGAATAGAAATGTACGCAATGAAGTACTGGGGACATGTCCAAAGAAGGAACCCAACATATCTACTGAAGAAAGCACTAACACTGAACAGCAACAAACTAAAAATAGGAAGACCATGTTACCCGTGGAAAACAACAATCGAGAGGATCATAACTAAACTGGGAAAGGACCAAATATACTGGGAAAGAAAAGCGATTCTCTACCAGAATCATAAACAGAGAAATCAGAAGAAGAAGTAGATTTGTAGAAGCAGAAATACAAAAAGAGGAACACAAACAGCAGCTACACAACGCGACAATATATCTCACAAGAAGACCCAGAAAAGGTAGAACCAAAAATACAAAACAATGCGGTAACGTATCTCACATTCCTTTACCATGCGCCATGTGTCTCTCGGTGCTGGCAACAAGCATGACCCTAATCCAACCCAGCATGGACGTAACAGGCTCAGCTGTATACTTGGGAGTGGCAGCAATGCCTACCGCACGCAGGTAAATCAATCAATCGATCATTATTATGATTTGATAACTAACTAGCTATTAATTTTTCTTCCAGCAATGATAATAATTTTTAAAAACATACTTTGTTCATTTTCAATCACAGTTACTTTAAAAATAAGAACAAGTTTTGAACTAACAAGTCGATTAAATGAAAGCCATAAACAAGACGAAATCTTCTAAAGTTGTGTATAATAAGACAAATGAGAAATCTTATCTGAGACTATGATTATCTCGTCTAAGAATATATAATTTTCTTGGTCGAATTTTTACCCTTGAAAACAGTCTGTTTTACATTTTAGAACACATATACAACGTTACGCTTCACAAGTTTCAAATACATTAACATGTAAACTATTTGACACACAAGGAAATATGTAGGTAAGAATGTATTTATCAATTAGTGCAGTAATTGTAGGTGTTAAAACTTGTCAAGTTGATGGATGCACTTTGAGTACGGTATTATTGTATTACCTATGTCAAATGATCCACATCGCAAATTATAATTGTAAAAATTGATTCCTGGAGGAGGTTGAAGTCTTCAGTGTGACACTTCCTGTGAATACTTGAATACTACATTCATTACTTGACGCATATTTCGCCAATGATATTGCCATCATCTGGAGTTGACATTACTAAAGTAATGTCATGGTTGAACGGATTGTATAGGGCCTACCTCTGATTCATTCTTTAAATGTGTGTTAGTTATAATCTAGCTTTTAAGTTGGTGGGTATAGGTGACAGAGGGGAAATGCCAACTTGGAGATGGAACAGCGCCTGGCTCTGTTGCCCTTAAAGATAAGAGTTATATGAATAACCGACTGACATGTACTTCATGTTTGGAATACCTGCGACCAGAGTGATTTTTCTGGCTATGTAGTTTTGTATACCAGATTGATTATATCGTGTTCAAGAACCAGTAAGGTTCCAATAATTGCTGTCTACGTGACAACAGTCAAGAGTGTCAACTTTATTATTATAAACATCCACTATCCACTGAGATAATCGTATGAGTAATTTTTATTTGTAAGCGTAATTGGGTTGTTGCACTAAGTTAAAATTTGAGGAGAATCTATGTTAAACAATAACAATTATTCATAAAAAATCATTAGAAACATGTAGCAGTTGAAAAGAAAGTCTTATAATATTATAATATCAATTACAAAAATACATGCATTTAAAACGGAGATGACATAATAACGGCAGTCTGTAGAGAAGTTAGTTATAAAACGATGGGTTTATGGAGAAAAAAGACAATCACGACAGTTTAATCTGACATTATATTTAACGTCAAAGTCAACTGACGTTCATATGTTACAATTCGGTATAGTTTAACAGCATCTATAGCTATGAATAAATATAAGTACAGATACTGTTTTCTGCCTTACTGTGTAAATAATACCACCAATTCACCAGAAAAACTGTTGTGTTCCACTAATAAACGCTGAACGTAATAATGAATGATTCAAAGCCACCAGAGAAGGACCAAGTCTTCTTATTGTGGAGACCATTTCAATGTCAAGTAAAGTAACAAATTACAATGTATTCTAAGCGTTTTATTTGTGGTAAGTTGTATCTTAATGTAGGAATTTTATTTTTAATATGGGTTTATGTTGTAGGCAAAACGGCCGCATTACAAGACTTGTGTGGCGTTCTAGCTGTTACAAATTTAAATTACCCGCCAAACTGGTGGATAAAACAGGGTGTGTTCTTAACGGCTCTAGATTAGAATGTTATTCATGCTTTGACTTCCTAAAAGGAGGGAAATGTCTTTAATTTGCTTTTATGTATTTTATCTAGTTTATGTTGGAATAAAGTGCAGTTGTTTTTGTTAGCTACTGATTATTTATGAAGCTTCCTAGACGCCCCATAATACTAGGATAATTAATAAATTAAAAAAGGAAATTTAAAAACTCTCCGTTGAAAAACTATATGAAACAAACTGTGAAAGTCGTCTAAAGTCGGTGAACACAATCAGTCGGAAATGGCTACGAATGTGTTGGATTGTAGTTATAAATGCCCTTTGAATTATGTGTGTTATAAATACATATCATTGTTTATTGCTTAGATAGATACTAGCATAAAGTACTTACCTATTTATTATTTTTTGTTATAATACAGATCTTTCTTGATATCTTCGTAAGTCTCATTCTGACTCTTCTTAGAAGTGAGTATCAATGGATAATAAATAATTTCTTTAGTAGATAAACTTATTTTGTTGTTTTCAGTTAGATACGCATGTATATAGTTAATAGGAAATAAAACAATGAAAAGGAAATATTTAATAAAATACAAAGTATATAGTTAACAAATTCATCTAAATTAAATAATAAAATACATATTAGACATATTATGTAATATTAATAAGATAAAGGAAGTTCTTGCAGAAATTACAATAGTTTGTACTGTCTATAGCAGCTGTAACGTAAGTACCTTGCAACTTTTGCACTTTCAACCATTGCAATGTCAAAACGATCGTCTCTTTTTAAAAATTCGCTGACCATAAATATATCTACCGCAAGTAGAATGTCAGAATTAGCTTTTACAGATATACTGCCTTAGTCGTTTTGTAAAAAAATATTAACAATAACTGAAAACATCAATCACTGCTAGCTAAACGTCAAATTTACTTTTGACATATGAGGTTATTTTCTTTCTTGTCAGCAATGTCAACTTATTCGTCTTCATCTGTTCTGCTTATAAGTTCACATCTAACTGCCGTTATGATGTCACTACCGTTTTCGCGGCACATTCAAATAGTCGAAGTTTAACAATTTTTTAAAATATGTTGCGCTAAGAATTTTTCTTCCAAATTAAATATATAACTAAATTAAGTCCTCCACTACCATATTTCACCATTTTTGAAAATTCGTCAACAACCCAATTGTAGTGGTGCTTTATTTTTCTCTTTATTTTCCGACTGTTCGGACCTGCATCGTGTTTATTAAAAAAAGTATAGTAATAAAATTAAATATTTGTTTCTAAGATAATATCTCTTTATTTCTTCATAAGGACCGAAATTTACGTAATCAAAGAAGTACTAATATAACCGTAATAATATAACCGAATAATAATTTTCTACAGAAATTCGTTCATATCATGCTGTAGACCGTTTGTTGTAAACCCGATAACTGCTGTTAGACTTAATTTTTTTAATTTATAATTTGGTATGAATGTAAATTCGCATAGTAGAATACTTCCTATTGAAATTGGGCCATATCCGCCATATTCGCCGTAATCGCTAGAGATTTGTAAACTATCATGTTTTGTATATACTATGTTTCATCGTAATTTTAGAGCAAAATGTTATTAATTTTAAGCACGCAAAAATAATACAAAAACAATACGCTGAAATTGTATTATACAGTGTGTCTCACATGTTAGAACAAACTTAGTGTAGATTAGTTGGGTTACGCTGCGTCTTGGGTATGCCTTCTATATGTCAATTGATTGGCCACTATATTGCAGTCGCCGTTTTATTTTGCAAATTTTTGGGGTTTTAAGGAAAGATACTCTTTACCTCCATACCAAATTTCAAGCGCCTAGCTCATCGGGAAATACCCAAGCAATTCAGTGGACAGACAAATCGGTCGTGTTAACTACATGCCATGTATTACTGTTTTCCGTCATATTTTTTCCTTGTTTATATTTTCATGGCGTGGTCCACCCAGTATATTTTTCAACAAAGAACTGGGTAAATATTATCCCCCCCATTTTTCATAACTTTGTTTAGAGTGACCATTAACTACATGCGAAATATTGCCATCCGTCATATTCTTTCGTTATTTTTTTTAACAGTGACCACCCTGTATATTTTTCAAAATTTTCTCTTTGATAATTCTGCTAGGTGCACGCGAAATATTATCGTCTTCTCTCGCATTTTTTAGAATTTTTTGGGTGACCACCCTGTATATAATTTTTTTCATAATTTTCTTCTTTGACAGTTGTGTTAACTGCATGCCAAATATTATCGCGCTCCGTCACATTTTTTTATTTTCTTTTAGGGTGACCACCCTGTTTCTTTGTTGATATATATTTCTTTCTTGACAGTTGTGTTAACAGTTCTTAGTTGGCAGTAGCGTCAACTACCTACCCGTCAAGTAGTTTTGTAGATACAGCGCTAACAGTCATCAGAATAACAGACAGACAGGCTGATAGGCTATTGTCTATGTACAAAAAAAGAGGGTTGAAAGGAACTAAAACGTTAAATGGTTTTTATTGTTTATTATGTTCAATTGACCCCAAGATATGAAAAAACCGCGGAGTGCTACCATTTAAAGTGGTGCGTTTTTGAGATCGAAGTAAAAAGGTCCATTTTTCATTTTTTTTTGCTCGAAAACTATGAATTTTTTCTATAAACACGTCAATAGGAAAGTGTGTGGAGAATTAAATTTCCAATCGAAATGGCACCTTCAGAAGTCAAAAAATTTTTTTTTTACAAAAATACGTCCAAAAAACAAAACAAAAAAAACGAAAAAATGCAATTTTTAAATTTTTTTTTATTTTAGCCTGTAACTATTTTTCGGGTACATTTAGGCATAGACATTGCTGCATAACAAAAAAAGCTGGTGTTTTACCCGTTAAAATGAGATTTTGTAAACAGTTTTACGATTAATAGTGACCGAGATATAGCGTTTCAAAGTTTGCAACTTTTAACTTTTTTTGCTAATTTTTACTATTTTTTTTCAAATTTACTCCTGTAACTTTTTTCTGAGTGAATTTAGGTGTAGACATTATTATATTAAAGTGAAAGCTGACTTTACGCCCGTTGAAATGGTGGCTGGTAAAAGTCTCTACGACAAGTAGAAACCTGTTATGCAGCAATGTCTATGCCTAAATGTACCCGAAAAATAGTTACAGGCTAAAATAAAAAAAAATAAAAAATTTCATTTTTTCGTTTTTTTTTTGTTTTGTTTTTTGGACGTATTTTTGTAAAAAAAAATTTTTTCACTTCTGAAGGTGCCATTTCGATTGGAAATTTAAATCTCTACACACTTTTCTATTGACGTGTTTATAGAAAAATTCATAGTTTTCGAGCAAAAAAAATATGAAAAGTGGACCTTTTTACTTCGATCTCAAAAACGCACCACTTTAAATGGTAGCACTCCGCGGTTTTTTCATATCGTGGGGTCAATTGAACATAAGAAATAATAAAAACCCTTTAACGTTTTAGTTCCTTTCTACAGTACATGGACAATAGACTATGAGGGAATTAAACGACTTTAATTTTCGTAATCTACGTACTCTGATATGAAAATCTTGGAGGGTGATTTTTCCACGACTACAATAGTTCCCTTCGGTAAGCGAGGGAAGTAAAAAATTATCATATAGAACACTTTTTGCTAATTACTAATTAGTCTACAAGTAACTTTTTATGTACCACATATGAAAACAAAATAAAAATAAAGTTTTTTCACTTCATAGTTAATTCTGTCGTTTCAAACCCAACTAAACTATGCAATAAAATGCATCTCCCAGGTAATAATTTGTTCATCCCCACAAATTGTATGGGTTTACACACCGAGAGGCTGCTTGAGTCAGTAGTAAGAATTACCACAATTAACTGGACACATGCAAAATGCAGAACTTTAAATTGCACTGCGGTCAAAAGTCCTGCTTTTATTAGGGCAATTCTACTCGCCTTTATAATTTATTGTGGCCACTAGAAACTTGCAAATATGGTGCCATAAAACAGCAAAGACAACTCTATCGACCAGCCTGTGAAAGTCAACTATATTTTAAATTGTCCTGGCGTTTTCATAAATAAATTTAGTTTTATGGCCAGTAAAGTCAGTGAAAAAATTATGAAAGAATGTATTGGCATGGATTCTGCATAAATAGTATGGTAATATTTCCGCTTTATTAAATACATCATGTAAATATAATATAATCAGATTTTCAGTTGAGTACTGAATCACAGATTAATAAAAGAATAAAGAAGATTTGTTCTGATAGTGGCAAAAGTTGTCAAAAAATTTGACACCTGAAACAATTGCTTTAAGCGATATATGAAAGTTTTAATTTGAAAAATTGAAGCAAGCAACCACAAGTTCAGTTTGAAATTGAAATGTATATATTTTTAATAAGATTAATATATTTTTTTTGATCACCTATGCTTATGAAATAGTTTACAAAAACAACAAAACACTGGAATACTATTGCAACCGCGTTTCGACAACCACATTGGCATCGTTTGCAGCTGATTCTAAACTAAAGTAAAACTAAGAGTGTTTTTATATCTATATACAGTGTGACACACTTAAGATGGAGAAGTTTGAATTTTGTACAGAGATAGAACTTTACGAGCTGCATTTCTTAGAGTATTCAACTTAAATGTCCCTAGTCCTACTGCGACCTCAAGAATAGGGCAGATTCTCAATATTTTGTGTCGTTTTGGAAAGTTATTAGAAAAAGTTGTTCAGAATCTTATTTTAACCTTGGATATCGAATTCGAGACAAAATTCGAAACTTGTTTGTCATTTTCACTCGGAAGTTCCAATTTTTTATTAATTTTCACTAGCAGTTCATCTTAAGTGTGTCACGCTGTATAAGGGAGAGTGTAACAACGTTTGCTTTTATCTAAATCTGTCCGCTGAATTGCTTGGGCACTTCCCGATGAGCTAGGCGCTTGAAATTTGGTATGAAGAAAAATATGAAAAATATACAAAAAAATTTAAGAAAAAATGTGAGGTATGATATTTCGCATGTAGTTAAAATGTAGTTAAAAAGTAACTGATGACTAAAGGACGCAAACTGTGAATTTTTAATGAGGCTGTGCGCCAGAGAGGGAAGTTTTGGATAAATACTTTTACCGATATTTTTTTTCTGCAAGTTTCGAATAACCTCTTCGGTTGCTATTTTAGTTTCGAAATGATTATTTTAGCAAAGTACCTAGAAAAAGATGCAAAACTTAAAAAGATTTTCAAATGTAATGGTAATTTTTATGGATGACCTTTGAAGCACCATTTTTCCAAGATGGCGACCAAGGTTTAACAGTGGGCCATAATGAACTCCTCTGCCAAGATTCAGAACTTTATCAGTTTTTTTCCCCTCTAATTTTCCCTATTTGACTGGAGTATTAATACTTCTGACGTAAGTGCCATAATTTCTAAGATGTTTAACATTTAAAGTAAATATTTCTTCTTGTAAATGTTCGAACGCCATTTTTAAACTCCGAAACTATTAATCCCACAGTAATTAAAAAAACAAATTCATCTTCTGTATCTAAGATTTATTTTTGGTCGCTAATATTTTTTTGCTAAAACTAATGTTTACTGAGATTTTTGCAAATTTTCTAAGGATATGTAGATAAAAAGAGAGTTTATAGAGGTACGTACGGCAAATGGAAAACTTTTTTATCTTTCGGAATAGATGCCAAGTATATCGTGAAAAAATAAAGAGAAAGGAAGGAGGTTACTTCTTTAATTGACGCTTTTTTTCTTGGATTAGCAGTTTTCGAGAAAATCGCGTATGAAAATACGGAATACGGAACCTGTAGGTAGAAGCACTGTAATCGTATAGTCATTTCATCGTAGATTATCCATTCATGTTTACATTAGTTTTACATAATAATTATTTATTTTTTATATGAAATATTAATATTAATTTGTTGAATGAAACAACTTGCAGAGTGTACATTTTTGGTTTTACCAGTGATTTTTAGTTTAGATTTTAATGACATATGGCAAATATTTGGTAAATACAAGGGTCATATTGTTACCTACCAAAGTACAAGACAATTTTCTAGTTATACCACAAATACAAATTGAAATTGTCAAATTTCTGACCAAGACCACATCTTAATCCGAATGCACAATCCTTGTAATGTATTTTTTGAATTTCACAAAACATCGACAATCACAATTCATAAAAGTAAGAGGGACCTAGAAAAAGTTAAGGCAATATTTATTGACATCATTAAAAACTCATCTAAATAAATTTGTAGTGATACATACAATTATGAAAACAGAAGTTTCTGGTAGTAAGTCAAATGTTTTTTTTTCTATTTATTATTAAATAGACTAATGTATCGTTTCCTGCAATAACTTATCATTGCTAAACAGGGCCGGCAGCGCCAGTGTGCAAAATCTAAGTGAGAACTGATGAGCGGTGGGGAGGGAGGGAGTGGGAAAAACATTTTTGATGAGCGAAGGCGACGCCCCCGATGCTCTGGTACAGCACACAGACACACATGTGCGACACGCCTCTGTTGCTAAAGTTCTTGTTTTGGAAATATGCGTAAGAAAGCAGCTCAGCGTCATGTTTTCAAAATGGCGAAGGTGGCACATCCGTTATAAAAGGCATTTTTTAACTCCCGATTCAAAAGGAAGGGATTCGTATGTTTCTATGTGTTTGTCTGTGACTTCATAACTTTTCGGTGAGTGATCCGATTTTAACGCGGTTCTGTTTATTTGAAAGAGTATTTTGTCGAAAGCAAGATCATCCCGATAGACTTCCAGAAAGCTGCACATCATCCATAAAGAGTTAATTATATGTAGAGATTTTTTCAAAGTAGTAGTTTATTTAATCTTTTAGGGGCGAGCGTAAAGACGTCTTGACTTTGACTATGCATGTATTTCAATACATCGAGTTAAGCAACGTCCATCGTGGTTAGTACTTAAATAGGTGACCGTCCGGGAAAACACAACTATCTCGCCCTACCTTCGAGCGGCATGTATATCAGCGTATGCGTAGAAGTTATGCAATTTAAGACAAGGATTGCACTGTGGATATACCATCCTTTGGAGGGGAGTCGATTCCTTGTCTATTAAATGTTAGGCAAGTAAAATATCCCTATACTAGTCCACGACGGAGAACAGGTTCGAAAAAATTTCCAAATAGGTAGTTCGTCTCCTGAAGTCTATGATAGGCCTTGGTAGCGCAAATAGGCCGACGTTAAATAAATAATATTTCTCTTATTTTCAATGTATTTTATTGGTTACTTATTTGTTTAATTATTTATGTTATTCTTGCCGTTTACAATTTGCTAGTTGCATTTTTATTTGGGTTGAAGTTAATTAATAGAGTTCGTGTAAGGAATGTTAGACAATATGTTTGATGCGACGGAAGTAATGGGTCTAAAAATAAATACAACTAACCTAAGGTAATTGTGCGCGATAGAGAAATGACGAGAGTGGGTATAATGCTAGCGTGCGTACTAAACTGCAAGAGAAAGGAATTTGTTTATCTTGTTAGAATGTTTGAGATGATGATATAACAATATGTGCAAAAAATGTGACCATGTATAGTTTTCCTAAAATAGAAAATATGCTGAAAACTATATTTTTTCTTTTAATTTTTAATGCTGATCAACATACCCTATATTTTACAGTTTTACGATATTTCGTAATCAAATTCTGTGGTTACTGGTCAGTGCAAATACCATTACAGTGAAATATATACAAGGTGACAGAATAAAATTCAGTTTTTAAAAAATCATAACAAAATTATTTATACTGTTCAATAAATTTTATTTTAAAATTAAGATACTACATTATCCAAATATCGACCACCTTACCTACAGCATTCCTCCAATCTGGTCCTTAAATTATGGAAAGCTTGTCGACACATTTCAACAGGAACATTGGTAATGGCCTCCCGAATGCTGTTCTTTAACTGGTTCGTATTGGCCGGGGGATTGATGTAAACAATATTCTTTAAGTATCCCCACAAAAAAAATCTGGGGGCGTTTGGTCCGGTGATCTTGGAAATAAGCACGCCTGGAGACAATTCACGTAGACTGGTCATTAATGCTACTGCTGTGTGTGTCGTGGCACCATCCTGTTCAAAACAGGTCCAGTTGAGGTCATATTCAGGAAAGTTCTGAAGAACCGGAATTAAAAAAGTGGGAATCTTGAAATGTGTCGATGTTTTCCAAAATTTAAGGACCAGATTGGAGGAGTGCTGTAGGCAAGATGGTCGACATTTGGATAACGTAGTGTTACAAAATAAAATACGCATGAATGTAGTATCTTAATTTTAAAATAAAATTTTTTGAAAAGTTTAAATAATTTTGTTATGATTTTTTAAAAACTGAATTTTACTCAGAGTCACTCTGTACATACCGAGGCTTCAAAAAGGTAACAGTTCGATACATAATGATGATAATCGGAACTTCAACACTAGCTTGATTATAATGCTGAACGTGTGGTTTCGATAGGATGGTGTCAAGTTGCACATCTAAAAAAATTATAGAATAGATTATTTCCAGATAAATCTTCTTTTGTTCTGATGGCATTAGATAGTCTCTAAGACTACCGTTCCTTACCCTGCTTGATTTTTTATGGAAACATCTTAAAAACAGTGCTTATATAATCTATGCCAATGTGCAGGACTGAAATGATCGATTGCGACCCGATAAAAATAACATCTATATATAAATAAATAAATGAGTAGAAATTGCATTTGGACATGGCCGACGAAGCTCATTATATATAATATTAGAGTTTCAATATCTTATACATCTTGGTATTTTTGTGAGGTTAATCAAAAACCTTAATAATATTTTGGACCAAAGTTTTAATAAAACATGGTTTATATAAAATATAATAGTTTACACATCTCTGTCAATCACCGCGTATGACGAATATGTCCCAATTTCAAAAAGGTGTATTCTACCGTAGTACTTTACATATGTGCCTTTGAAAACAAAATTTTAAGACTAACAAAAGCTTTTCTTGAGAGAATTTACTTAGCACCAAGTTACACATCTAAAAAATGTTATTGAAAATAGCGGAAAAAATGATAGTTAACTAATCATCTTTAATATAAGCTTGTGAGAAGGTGGTTAAACATTTATGGTGGAAGATAACGACAACATAACATATTCAACGACTATGCATATTGCGTCGAAATAATTCTCTAGTTCTAAGTGAAATATGATCATATTTTCAGGTCCAAAAATCATGCTGATGCAATAATTTTGAATTTGTATCCGATGCGTCTCTAGTGCTTCTAAATAAAGGGCATAAATAATGTTACAACAGTTGAATATTGATAATGCCAAACATTCACAAAACATTTTTCTTAATGTAAAATTGAGAATGTCTCTATCTAAATACAGCAGGACACACCGTATGTTATTTGCTTAAGCTTTCCAATGTGATTGGAGAATTTCAGTTTGTTGTCTATCACTAACCTTTCATACCTCAGTGCTTTCATTAATAGATCAATCTAACTTTATAATAATCATTTGTGAGCTTATTTATTTGTCAATATGTTTGTATTTACAGAAAAATTATCCGGGTAGTTCAATTATAGATCTGAATTTGTGAGTATTTCAGCGTAAGCAAAATCGCTGGTGGCCTTGAGATTAATTAGTAACCGTGTCGCCATAACTTTTAATAAGTTGAATTTGCGATGTAAAATATAAATAACAGGTCCAATATTGAACCTTGGGAACCTCACCTGACATTCAAATTAATAATAATAACAATAATCTCCCTAATAGGGAACGTGAGCTGGGTTTAGACCGTCTCGAGCCAGGTTAGTTTTACCCTACTGATGACTCGCCGTTGTGATAGTAAACCTGCTCGGTACGAGAGGAACCGCAGGTTCGGACATTTGGTACACGCGCTCACTCGAGCGGGCGGTGGTGCGAAGCTACCATCCGTGGGGTTATGTCTGAATGCCTCTAAGGCCGTATCCTTTCTAGTCGAAGGTGGCAACGATATCTCTTGGAGTTTCGAGAGTTGAAAGGCTCAAAACAATGTGACTTTACTAAAATTGTTAATAATGCATCTCACTAGCTTAATCTTTGAGTTCTATTCGGCAGATAATATAGTATGGGAGCTAGCGACACTATTTTTTAAAGCTCTTAAAATTAATTTTTTATTTTTTGTGTTACATTTAGGCTGTATTTAGACAAAATCGATTCCTGCAGACTCACCAGCGAACCAACGCTTTATAGTACTTTCTTTTGCTCCTGCTAAAGCCATGTTTCGTCGAATAGCCTTCAGCACAAGTTTTTTAATAACACAGGCCTGCGACCAAAAAACTTATTTGAAACTAATAGGTGATCTTTATAGATTTTTGGGTGCTGAATTCGGGAAAAGTAATGAAAAAATTCCATCACCCTCAGTTTTTTTGCAAATTTCATTTTTTTCTGGGTGCCGCATGTCAATATGAAATTTTTAGTTGAAAAGTAGCCTCACACATTTCCCTATTTCTTTTTCTTATTGGAATATACTTTCATTGAAACGGGAGCAGTGCTGGGTTACGCTAATTATGCACGCGCGAAAAGCGGCACATTTTTAGTGGCGGCAGACAAAATCAGAGTAATAAAAATTCGCTCGACTGCACATCTTGCACTTATAAGTTTGTAACTTATGAATGGATATAATTTTTTTAAATTATTTTTAGGATTTAAAAATAATAAATAAAAAGTTTTAAGAAGTGTATCCTTTTTCTCAGTCCTGGGTGCTATTATATACATAAGAAACGTCATCGTCTTTGAATGGTGGTACAATTTGTACCGCCATTCAAAGACGCCGACGTTTTTATGTAAAATAATAACATAATATCACCGAGAACTATATAGGTACATACATATTTGTATTTGAGTATTTGTATTGAGGCTACTGCTGGTCACTTCATCGAGAGAATCCAGGTGTTACTCACAAGAGGAAAAGTAACAATCGAAACTTTTCCATGAAGAGAGAAAGGAAGTACAGGGCATCAATGTGGATTAAATGAATTGAAAATACATTAACAGTGTCTTCCGTTGTAAATAAACTTAATTTGGAATAATGAAACCTTTTTAAAATTGTTTGACACATCTCTACATTCCAAAATAGCCATATTCATGCCTATTAGGTTCAAAATATTGGGTCGAGTTGTGGAAAAACGGTAGGTGATAGAGAAAAACTGATATCATTTTCGGATTCAACATCCTTCAAAACTGTTAGATCACCCTAAATAATAAAAAAGTTTTCATAAACATTTTTTTTGTAGGCCTGTGTAATTTAAAGTAATGAACAAGTTGGAAAAAAACTTCAGCTCTAAACATTTTTGTCAATTGACTTTATTTTAGTTACATATTTATGTTAATGATAGGAACACGCCGGTCTACAATGAAGGTGGCAGGAAATCATTTTTCATCATACTGTAATGTCGATAAAGTACAAAAAAAATATCAACTTTAAACGCATATAACAGTGACACTATTTTTAAATAATCAAAATGCTGCTGCCAAGCGTTGGACCGCTAACGAAGTGGCAGGAGTTTTGTGGATAAATTACATTAATATGATCGAAAAAAAAAACAAGTTTAAACAAACATAGCAACTAAAAGTGTCGCTGGCTCCCGTACTAATACATAATTAAATTACAGGCAATGAAACCATAATAAAGTGGAAATTAAAAGTTAATGACTCTTGTGGAAGTACTGTGTTAAGCACCACAATTAATTAAACTACTTTAATTCGTAAAAATACCTTGCGGGGGAGACTAGGGATACAACGTAGTACTTCCGAATGAATCTTAGGCGTGCTAGTTTTTCGCCATTTATTACAGAATAGTTGGAATATATTTTTTATACCCTTCATTAATGTTATAGTTTCTCTTGCCTCCTATAAGAAACGCTTTTCAAGAAAATGAATTTACTCTTTGTATTCCAACTATCGATACCTAATTAAAATAATTTCTACATAAAGTAATCTTGTTTTCTACTAGATTAGCAAAAATAAATAATAATAAGCCAGTCTAAAAATATAGGCCACCATGTAATATATTATTTAGGAATTCAAAAAAGTTTAACCTACAAATCTTATTAAATATTGGAAAGCTGGTGCTTATTATTTTCTTTTTAATGCTGTGGTAAACTGAGGAATTTATAATTATATACAGTTTTTGTTTTAACTTCCATACGCATATTTAAAGAAATATAAGAAAACTTTCCGTTTTCACAGTTCCTTGCGAAAGTCGAAAACAAAATTATGAATAGTAAAATTTTGTCCATTCCAGAACTATGAAACATTGATTTATTGGTCATTTAAATAAACTGAAGAACTATAGAATAGATTTGCATCAGAATAATTACAAACTTTTATTACATGTAATAATTTATCACTGAATTTACTTACTCCTTTTTAAAAATTTACAAACCAATTCCTTTTTTGCAATTTTTTTCCAAAATGTAAACTTTTATCTCAACTGACAATTTTTTCATTGATTTTGATTTGATTTACCAATGAACGGTAGGTATTGCTGCCACTCCAGCGGACAGTGCCGGTTTTAGATATAAATTGCCCCTAGGCCCAGGTCGATTTTGGGCCATTATTCTTCTTAAAGTTTATTTTCAATCCAGATACGGATTCATGTTTTCTAGAAAGTTGAAAATTTCCTGCTCTTCTTCCGTGATGATTAATAGATCATTTGCATATGCTAGTATGTTTGAAGTTCTCAGTTTTTCCGTATCTTCATTAAAATTTGTTATTTCTTTTTTGGTGCTTTATATCACTTGATCTAAGACTGCGGTGAATAGTTGGACGGATAGGGGGCGTCCTTGCTTGATTCCTATTCTGTTTAGTTTCTGTTCCCGTCCGATTCACTGCTTTCGTAAAAACAGGAGTTGTTATCATACTTATTAGGTAGTTGCGTAGGGTGTTGACTATGGCCTCGTGACTGACAGAAAATGCCATCTGGAAATCTATTGCAACTATGCGCAGTTTTATTCTTTCTCTGCATTTTTTTTCTTTCAAGATACTTCTGGTGGTGTAATAGATACATAGATAGACAGATATTTATTGTCCCATTATTTAAATACATTTTTGTATACAGGGTCATTCACGGAAAGCGGGTATTAGACGTTTCTTGGGATCTGTCGAGTTTAGAAATTTGAAAATTGGTATGAGGGGGTTTTTAGATATGGCGGATCCAACGAAAATATTTTCATGCTTGTGCTACTTCCGCTTATACCGGATGTAGCACCTAACTTTGTTATTTTAAATAGAACACAAATACTTTGGGACAAAAATTTACAAAATCAATGAACACTTTGAATAAAAATAATTAATGCAGCAACTGTTCAAAATGCTCTCCACTTGCACTTACAGTGGCTTGCCTAATTCATGGGGATTTGTTAAAATGTAGCCCGTTCTCTGTTCTTTGGATCTTCTTTGGTAGTAGCAGGGGTGGCATAAACAATATTTTTAATACCCCAAAGGTCCAAAGTCTAAGGGGGTCAAATCAGGGGACCTTGCTGGCCATCTCCAAGGTCCTCGGTAGCCAAACCACCTATCTTCGAACGTCGCTACTAATTCGTCATAAACTTCCCGTGGACCGCAACCATTCATTTGAAAATACATAGAATTATAAATATTTAGGGGAAAATTATCAATAAAAGTTACTGTTTGCAAAATCTTCGCATATTTATTGCTATTTAAATTCTCCTCGTAGATATGATACTATCAAAAATGTTGTTTATGCCACAACGGCTACTACCAAAGAAGATCCAAAGAAGAGAATAGGGATTGCATTTCAGTAAATAAATACCCACGAAATTCGCCGAGCCATTGTAAGTGCCGTAAATTCCAGGATATTGCAGAATGGAAAGCATTTTGAACAGTTGCTGCATTAAATATTTATATTCAGTGTTCATTAATTTTGTAAATTTTTGTGCCAAATTATTTGTTATAAATCTAATCTCTCGTTTTTGAAGCTGTCAAAAACAAATGATTATCAATTATCTACATGATTATTCTCATTTATGATAAAAAAGGAACCAAGTTATGACTTGCATTGCCTACTAACAAACAGTGCTGATTTTGTTTGTACGTTTTACAAATATTCGTCCATAATAAAAAAACAAAGAGAGATAGGTATAGGGACTGGTAATATCAATCGATGCAGAATTCAATCCTCTATTAGATTCTGTGAAAATATACAGGGGGTTCCATTTGAAAAAAATTACTTTTTGACGTTTGAACTAAAACAATGTTCGACTGTGAAAATAAAATACTCTGTATGATATTGTGAAAACATAAGAGAACTTTTAGTTAGGTCATAGGATACTTGTAAGAATTTGAAAAGAAAGTTTCCTAATCGGCTACATGATAGAAGATATTGATTTTTTTTCCGAAGGGAGGGAATCGTCAAAAATCTCCAAAAATATTAATTATCTCGAAAACCGGAATGTTTAAGAGTATGTTATGGTACATAAACCTAAGCTAAAATTTTATGAGGAATCGAAATATGCAATAAAATACAAATACATCCATTTAAAATAACAAAGTTAGGTGGTAGATCCGGTATAAGCGGAACTAGCACAGGCATGAAAATATTTTCGTTGAATTCGCCATATCTGAAAACCCCCTCATACCAATTTTCAAATTTCTAAACTCGACAGATCCCAAAAAACGTCTAATACCCGCTTTCCGTGAATGACCCTGTATATGGTAAGCCAAGATAATTTAAAAAATAGTAAAATATATCCAAACATAAACACGTATAGAATATAACCAGACACACACAAAAAACATTTATATACAAACAGATAAATAAAAAGAAAAAGAATAGTAACGAGTACAAATAATTTATGAGGTGTTTATTACGGAAGCGTAGAAAGGATATGTATAAAATATTTTATAATTGTCAGTTTAAACTTACAATTATATATAATTGCAACTTTAAACTCACAATTATCCATAATTGTCACTTTAAACTTACAATTATGGATAATTGCAACTTCAAACTGACAATTATATATAATTGTAAGACTAAACTTGCAATTATACATAATTGTAAGTTTAAAGTGACAATTATAAAAATATTTTCGTACAAAATATTTTTATAAATGTCAGTTTAAAGTGACAATTATGTATAATTGCAAGTTCAAACTTACAATTATATATAATTGCAACTTTAAACTTGCAATTATATAATTGCAAGTTTAAAGTTCCAATTATATATAATTGTAAGTTTAAAGTTGCAATTATACATAATTGTAAGTTTAAAGTACAAAATATTTTCGACTATGTCCGTTCTACGCTTTCGTAATTTATAGAGTGAAAAATTATGTTTATAACGCATATTTATATTTTTAAAAATAGAAATTCTTGTACAAAATAAAACGCCTTATCCAGGAAATATGATTTTGTTTGCTTTTTAAAACTAGAGAAACATTTTATGTCTTTTAACTTTTGAGGCAAGGTATCAAATATTTTTATGAAATTGTAGGCACATAAATATAGAAGGTACCGTTAACATAATTCCCTTTTTGAAATATTCTTTGCAACTGGTCGTAGGCTGTAGGTTAAAAATTAGTCTAATATCAGTACTCTGCTTATGCCACTACCAACTCCCCAGGATACAATATTATTTGCCATGTGACTATAAGCCAGCCAGTGATATATACTTAAAAATCCTTTGTCGTCGAAGCTGGATTTAATTTGCATAAAAGCCCCAATTTAGTTTTCCACAAACAAAGTCAATATGGTTATCCCACCTTAATCGACAGTCTAGATTTTTACCCAAAAATTTTGTAGCTACAGCAACGTCATTTTGTTTTCTGTTCCAAAATTCCGAGGTACAGGTTTTTGCAGATGAAAATTTAATTATACTGTCTTGCTTTCATTCAGAATTCATTTGTTACGTTGTGTGCATGCATTCAGTTCATCACATGCGCGATTTACCCTTAAAGCAAGTTCTTCTGCTGTCGACGCTGAAACTGATATTGAGGTATTATCCGCAAACATTGTAACTTGACCAGTAGACAGATGTTGTATAAGGTCATTTATATGTATCATACAAAAAAAGAGGTGGTCCCAACACTGAACCCTGTGGCACGCCTTTTTTATGGAAGATATAGCTTTGTTAATTTTTACTATAATTTTCCTATTTTCCATATATGATCCTATCTACATGTTCCCCTTATTCCTATGGAATATAATTTATTACCTAAAAATTTCATATCCACAGTGTCGAAGACTCGGGCCAGATCGAACATTAAAAGCAGGACATATTTACCTTCATCAAGTTCTTTGTAAATTAAATTTAACAGGTGATATGAAGCTGTTTCTGTTGTTGTCTGAAACCATATTGGTAAGGTGTTATAATATTCAGTTTGTTTAAATAATTTACGATTGTATTATATACTAGTCTAATTTTATCGTTCATTGACCTGCCTTGGATAAATGCTGTCAGGCGGTCTTCCGATGTGTTTTTCTAGTTGTTCCAACAGGAATTACGCGTAATATTTGTATATTATGCTACAGTGTTTTATTCTGTAATTTTCTATTCCGTGTGTTGAGTTTATTTTAGGGGATGATTTGTGTTCTATTTCGTAGGCAGACATGTGATTGCCATCCATGTTCTAGTGATCATTTCTAAGGTTTGCTTCTATAACATTTCCGGTCCATAGTGCATTAACTCGTTGTTTACTTTATTTACTCCAAATGCAAGGTCTAGCCATTATTTCTAGCAGTTGGTCCTTTGATGGTGGCTTGCCCAAGGACCAGTGGTCCATTTCTTATATTAGTTTTCGTCGTCCATTCTTGGAGTTCCCTTCTTCATCCAGTTTCTTGGTCCAATGTTGCGATGGTATGTATCTTCTTGTGTCCGTATTGTTATTTCTTATAAATTTTTTCATGTCTGAAGGTTTAGCTTAGTCGTTGTCCTGTTGGAAGAGTTTCTATATTTTAGAAAAATATTCTGCCTTTTTATGCTTCATGGTTTCTCTTCAGCACTCTTTTTCTTCATTTGAAACTAAACTTATTTGATCTAAACCTCGAAGCTTTCTGACACATATGAAAATTAATAAAATGAATAATAAAGCCTTCGAAGGTATTGATAACCATATAATAGAAAATATTCATAATAATACACTGAATAATAAGAGTATAAAAAAATAAGTTAATTTTTATGGTATATGGAGCACTAAGCCATCAATTAGAAAAAGAAAACCGGCACACACTAACGCTATGAAAAATCAAGAAAAATGTCCATTATATTATTAGGAGACTTCAATGCACATATACTCCACACATGGCCTAACGAAAATGGAAACGCGCTGAAAAACCTAGCACACATGTTTGACTTAACAATAAGAAATACATGGAGCAAAAGTCAAACCTGCATTGACACCTGGAGTAATGGAAGCTCAATCACACAAATAGACCATACCCTGGTAAGCAGAGAAATAAGGGCAAGGATCAAGAAGGTTAAAGCAAAAAGGACAGCAGAAGAAAGCGCTAACACTGAACAACAGCAAACTAAAAATAGGGAGACCATGTTACACGTGGAAAACAACAATCGAGAGGTTAAAAAAAAAAAACTAGGAAAGAAAAGCGAGGAAAAAACATGCGTCATGTGGTTCTCGCTGCTGACAACAAGCATGACCCAAATCCAACCCAGCATCGGAAACCGAGGAATCAGAAGACTCAGCAAAAGAAGATTTGAAGAAGCAGAAACACAAAAAGAGGAGCATAAACACTCCATATCAAGACACTGCACATATTTCACACGAAGATTCAGAAGAGGCAGATGCCCAGAACCAAAAACACAAACAAAGGGAGCTTCAACGCTCCCTCACGACACAATGCGGTAACGCATCTCATAAATACCTACACGTCCCATCTCATGTTCCTTTACCATGCGCCATGTGGCTCTCGCTGCTGGCAACAAGCATGACCTTAGTCCAACCCAGCGTGGACGTAGCAGGCCCAGCTGTATAACCCTGGGAGTGGCAGCAATGCCTACCGCACGCTGGTAAATCAATCAATCAATCATAGTATATTGTTCATTTCAATCATCTTCCGAGGATGCCTGCTTGATTGGAGAAACGTTCCTTAGTATATCATGTAGTATTTTTATTTTAATAAAACCTTATTAAAAATTACAACTCTCACTATGTACGTAACCAGAATGTATCTAAAAATGTATCTTAAAAAATAAGGAAGTACAAAAAAATTTAAGATATTGAGGTGGCAAGAGAAGTTAAATATACAAAAAATTAAATATAAAAATAACTTTTAAAAACAAGATTTTATTATTATTTAGGAATACTAAAACGAAAAGATAAGTTATGTTGAATTAATTATCTTAAAACATTGTCGCGCACGACATGTTCATACAGGCATTAATTTTGTTCGACAGCGATTGTAAGTACCTAAGTATGTTTTTTTTCTATTTACGCGACAAGCTTTTAAGACAATTAATTCAACATAACTTACTTTTTTCGTTTTAGTACACCTAAATAATAATAAAATCTTTTTTTTGCATTTAATTTAATTTTTAAATTTTTAGTTACGTTTTATTACATATTCATTGCGCTGTTCTTACTTAAAATAATACCGGATCCTCCGCCATTTCTTAGAATACAACGTCTGAGTAAATAGACTAGGAGATCAAATTACAATGTTAAATCTAAAAAACATACTTTTTGGTACCATATTATTGTATCGTCACCAGAACTCATGTATAAGTAACAGAAGTTGTCTGTTACTTATACATGGATTTATCATATGCAAGGTTTCTTGACAATTTAACAAATTACAATATTTCAATTCGTTGTATCTCAGTTAGTAATGAAAATATTTTCATAAACTCCAAAATCTGTTGTTGTATTTTTATGAAAAGTCAAATGCATATGACAAAAAAGAAATAAAAATAAACAGGAGTCCCTAGACCCAGGGGAGGCTAACGAATTTTCAAAAATTTTTTCGCAAACTGCTTTTTCAAAATTTTTTAGGGGTCATTAGAGAAGTGCTTCTCTAGATGTTATTTCCAAAATTTCGTATGGGTCCCATGAGCCACAGACGAGAAAAAAAAATATTGAAATTTCACCAGCCGCCACTGCCACACACAAAAAGGTTGCAAAAGCACGAACACTTGTCTTAACCTGCCATACCTTTCAGTTTTAAATCATACTGGGAGGCAAGTTTGGTATTTTTTTAACGAAATCGTGGTACGTTTCATTTAAACCACTGTATATTAGTCATAAAATTTTAACTGGATAATAATCTGTTCGTGTTAAACTACTGTATTTTTTTATGTTTCAACAACAGACAGCGCGGACACAAAGTGAAGTGGAAACTACGTTTTAACATGCCAAAACCCTATGAACTGAAGCTGTAAGAGACATTCTATGTTAACCTAGATTTTTAACGAAGCGAGGTTAAATTTGTTTACAAATATTTTTCTCCTACATTTATTACCAACGTGAAACAAGTGCATCCTACTGATATGTAAATTCACGTAGATCGAAACAATGACGAAAAATTAAATTTCTGTATCATAAATTGCTTGATAATTCGAGACCATGTATGTAAATCCACAGTCTTGTTTTAAAAGGCCCCCCAGATGTGAACATATGCAAGCAGGCCTTTATATAGAGTGGGACAAAAACATAATAAGACAAAAACATAATAAGACAAAAAATAATTCAATTGAAAAAATATAAAAACAATAAACAGAAAGGTCTGTTAATCCCCTTATTTGAAACGGTGTAAGTAAAGTGAAAGTTGTGAAAAAAATAGACTTAAGCAAAGTGTTAGAAATTAAATTTCCTACAAAGAGTTTGCTCAGGGCATATCTGGAACTTGAACAGTGAGCCGTGAAGAACAATCAAACTTGTGGTATAGGAAACATGTACTCTTATTTCTGTCAGAATTTTTCAAAAAGAAAATTAAAAGAATACTACAATTTACATTTAGGCAGTAGTCGAATGTAACATTAGAAGTTCGATTTAGCCGAATATTATTCGCTTGACGGTTTGTGTTTAATTTAACTGTAAGACAAAATCACTCGAACTGTGCCCTCGTAATTTTGTCGTCCAAATTTCTCAAATTCAAATTAACAACTCACCGAGTTTGAGTAAAATATTAAAAAGTATATAAATTTAATAAACTAAATTATTTTTAAATCAAAATTTAATATGTTGCTTTATTCAAAATACATTAGCAAGATTAGACACAGAAAATTAATTAGATTATGTGTCTTATTGTACAACATTTGTCAGTAAAAAATGTCAGTCTAGTTTAATTGTTTGACATTTCAACACAAAACAAAGAATGCGTTGCTAGAGAAACGTATATATCCACTTTTTTTGGTCAGTTATATTTTTGCTCTTTCCTTTTTACCCACCAGCAACCTGTCCTTCTGGCAGTTCTTATTTTTATTGAAAAATTCCTCGAAAAATTCCTAATCAGTAATTTAATGTTGATACAAATGAAGATACAGGAAATAAAATGTTTTTTGCTTTATATATCGTTAAGGAAGATCATTGAACTCTCATCGTTTCGTTTGCTTTTAAGACAAAGTTGCCTTACAAAATAATTCTTATTTGATTGTTGCTTCTAATGGAAGATGCTGTTCGATAACATACTTATCAAGTATACCATCTGGTTCAACTTAACTGTGGCAATAAAATGCTTCCTGAACTTGCAACAACAACAAAAACCTGATTTATTGACTATTCAATCAGCAAAACTACCTGCACCAAATAGTTTTTTAAATACTATCCTTTGCAACTACACTTGCGGTTGTCAAAACTCTGGTTTGAGGTGCTCAAATGTGTTGTTCTTGGATACATTAAATATTCGATCCAAATAAATACATAAAAAAACATACGTAAGCTACTTTCCTTACTAACGTAGAAAAGGAGATAGAAGAGGATGTCGACTAACCAAAAGTCCTCCACCAAAAAGCCTCACTATACCAGACGTGTGATGCTGAAGAAATCAAAGTTGGCTGGAAAGAACCACATTGGAAAATCTGGATGGTTTTAACCGGTCTTTTTGTGTACTGGCCAAAATTAAAATATGTCGTTTTTCTCGCTTTAAAAAATTGTTCTTGGAAACATACATAACCTAAACAAGAAATTGAAAATTACGCATATTTTTGCGAGTTATTGAAATGATAAATAAGGCATGATTTCAACTGCACTTATCCATTTCGGAACGGGGCATGTTAAAGTACAGCAATCTGACCGGGTGCAATCCCGGCTTGCTGATCTATCCGCGTTCCGTTTCCCATTGCAAACACGTCTCTACTAGGTTCTAAATAAACCGAATGTATTCCACATTAGATTTTTTGCGCCTATTATAAGCCAATGACCCCGATGACCACGTGCAGCGGCTGATCGAGCCGTATTACGTCTCGAAGTGCAGCTTCACGTTGTGCGTAAATATACGCTTCCCGTATATCATACACGATAGACTTTCGCATACGTATTCGCTTCCCGCTGCGAAATGGTTTATGTTAATGACCTTTCTTGATAAGTCGATTTCATTGAGCGTTTTACTACAGAATCCAATAACTTTTTTCTTACAAAAAAAATTATATTGTGGTTGGAGCAGAGCTTGAAATTTAGGTATTAGTAAAATGGTAGAGGTGCCTGTCTTAATTGGGTGATACTGGCTAATGTTAAAACCAAGGCCAAAAACAATTATATTTAAAAAATGAAATAGTAAAAAGTTCTCTAAAATAGAACTGATAAAAACATTAAACAAGGAAAAATCATAGTTTTGAAATATGTTTAGCCATATAGTGCGTAAGGGATTTTTCGGTAGGTGGTTTCGCTTTTCTTCCGTAACTTCTTTATTCTTAACTTTTTACATAAAAAGCGACAAGGAAAATATTCCTTGATCTAAAAGGCTCAAGGTCTTGTTGATGTAGTGTATATTATTTGGTTCTTTATTCCAGTCTTTATTTCAGTATTGAGTATTAATTCATTCACATTTGCATTTCTTGGCATCAGAAAAAGAATTAATATGGAAAATAAAATAAATTACTAGCGCTATAAAATTTCTGAAACTATATTGACAGTAGATCTCAAGTTGAGCATAATATAGCAAATTATAGCTTAATTATTATAACACAAGAAAATGCAAATCTTAGAAAAGAATAAAAAATCAAAAAACTTGAGAACATTCTATCCCGTGGTTCTACCACCATCACCACAAAAAGAAACATTAAAAAAAGGGAAACGATACCCACCAAGAAATGGGCTCTACTTGCTTTTGGGGGGCTTGTATCATCCTTATTATCTGATATCGAATTATGGGCTATATAACAAACAACACTCTATTTTTCAACTACTATCAGCTCCTGAATTTTGCCTATTATGAATCACCCCGTTAGTTTTAACTTTAACTGTGTTCAATTGACCCCCGTTTTTTCCAATTTGCGTGTTTTTTTCCAATTTTATCCACAGGCCCTGACTTCTCCAAAAAAGTGTTTTTTTTTGTCAATCCTGGAAGAAATGGGTGCCCATAATATCGATGCTGATACTGATTATTATGCCGATTATGAGACCGATTATTGACATCAATTATGACACAGTATATTAAAATTCTCTACAACTTTGTGTTGAATTATTATACTCTTCACAAATATGAAAGCGAAAAGTATATAGTACAGTACCTAGAGGTAAAAAATATGCAAAACTTCGGAATAATGTCATATTGAACGGATTTCGTTCATTTTTGGCAGTATAATAGTAAATGCTTCACAGAAAAGTTTCTATATTGTACGGAGGCTTGCTAATTTATAGGGGGTGGCACTTAAAAAATATATATAGTTATTGGAACTGAAGTAGAATCAAATTTTATGAAGAGAAGGTTCTATGCAATTTTTCACATAAATTGATAGTTTTTAAGTTATAACGACTTCAAAATTGCGATTTTAGCTTTAAAAAAAGAGGTTTCGTCAAGTATCTCGAAAAGTATTACTTTATCGAAAAAATGTTACACACCAATTACAGAAAGTACAAACTGGGAATTAATAATATTTTTTGTTTATTGACGTAGGTAATAATTTCGGAGATATTTAAGTTTACATTTGTCATCCAAGTGTTCATAAAAACTGTGACACCTACGCCAAGGATGCTAATAGGTAGAATAATAGGTTATTAATTAAGCTTTCAACTGTTTTATATTTGTTTCTGTAGCATAAAAAACAAAGAAGTTATGACCGAAGCAATGTGCGTCTACACATTTTTTTAATAACAACGTCGCCATTTTGTTACAGTAATTAGCCAGTAATTGAAGAAAAGGAATTTCAAACACTGTTTCTCATTAATATATAGCATGACGTAGACGTAGAAAAATGGGTAACGACCAAAAATAAAGCTCATAAACTGATAATGAATTTCACTTGATATTTATTTACATAGATTTAATAGTTTCGGAGATGTGAAAGTTTACAAATGGCGCCCGAACGTTTATAAAAGGAAAAATAGAGTTTAAATGTTAAATATCTCAGAAATTGTGACACCTACATCACGCATGCTAAGAAATCAAATTAAATACAATTAATTACGCTTTCAAATTATTTTTTACTTGTTCCTGTAGCATAAGAAATAAAGAAGTTATGAAGGAAAAATGTGCGTATTTATATTTTTTTATATAAAGATGTCGCGATTTTGTTACTTTAATTAGCCAATAATTAGAAAAAATTTACTCAAATACAGTTTTTCGTTAAGATGCAGCACACTCATTTAAAGCACTTGCTTTAGAAAGAAATGCATTTTAAACTTTAAAGGTAATTTCGAAACACTTGGATACCAAATATAAACTTAAATATCTCCGAAATTATTAATCCTACATCAATAAACAAAAACATAATTAACTCCCAGTTTGTACTTTCTGTAATTGGTCTGTGACATTTTTTCGATAAAGTAATACTTTTCGAGATACTTGACAAAAGCCGTTTGGAAATACTTTTTTTTAAGCTAAAATCGCAATTTTGAAGTCGTTATAACTTAAAAACTATCAATGTTTGTGAAAAATTGCATAGAACCTTTTCTTCTTAATATTTGATTCTGTTTCAGCTCCAATAAATATATATATTTTTTAATTGCCACCCCCTGAGAAGGGGTGGCTTCCACCCCCTATAAATTAGCAAGCTCCCGCACAATATAGAAACTTTTCTGAGAAGCATTTACTATTATACTGCCAAAAATTAACGAAATCCGTTCAATATGGCATTATTCCGAAGTTAAAACCTCTAGTTACTGTACTAATATTGCATTTGATCGGCACATTTCTAAAATCGCAAATATCGCCCATAGAGAAAATGTTTTCACATCATTGTGCAGCGATAGAATTCCGAATATTTCTCAAAATGCCGTCTCTCTGTCCGTTACATTTCTTGTAAGCACGATAACTTAAGAAAGAAAAGTTCGATTTTATTTTTTTGGACAGTAAGTTAGTATTAACTAGAGGAAAACCCTTTCGTTCTTGAAAAAAATCAGTAAACGTAAAAGTTATGAAGTATTTTAAAAAATATATATATACCTGAAGAATGTTGTGTTTGATTACATAATTATATATTATGTCAAATTCTACAAACATAAAGATACTGCATAGTATAATGTCAAGTCAATCAAGGGAAATGATTAAAATAACAAATACAGAGGTTATGTCTAAGAAATGAAATTATTTAAAAAAATGCGAAAAGTATAGTACAGAATGTTCAAAAATTAAATACAAAATTCAATAATCCGGCGAAAATTATAATGCTTACATCTAGTTTTTACATAAATCCGTTCATGAGTTATTTTGGAAGTATTTATTTTGGCCATTATTTTTTTGAGGTTGCGACCGAAGCTCATATCAAATAAATCCAAATTTTTGTATATCAAACTATTCGCATACGTGAACTTTTCGCCAAGGATCAGCTTTGTTCGATTGTTTTCCGTAATTTATGAAAGAAATTAATTTTACTAGGGTAATGCCCTCAGTAACTTTTTTTAGCTTATTTGTTCTCTACCTCTATGTTTACGTCCATTATTTTAACAACTTTTCGCTTCCTGCGGTGCACCTACCACATTTTTTATTTTTTCTGCATGTTAACCCTCCACATTTTTCAATTACAATTATTTTGTACCCCTCTCTGATTATTTCAATTTATTTACTGATGTGTGCTTTATTTTCAGCTAGAATTTAAACGGACTTAAAGCTTAAAAAGTGCCTTACACGATCGGCCAATTAATGCAATTTACAAACGGCTTTGTTTGAAAAGATTCTCCAGGTGCAAAGGCAAGCAAGCCATTAATCCAATATCGTTCTAGCAATCATAAACCGTGAATGCCGTTCATTCGGATGCAGGTAAAGCGTGGGACATTTGGAAAAAGCTGAAAATGCATCGAACAGTCCATCACATGGCGTAGAAAAAAGTACAGTTAAGTATTATGCAGGCATGCGCCGGCTAGGCTTATTGCCCACTTTCTACTTCTAGCACTCGATGGTGGTTGTGAGATTTAGTTTTAGTGCTCAACAAGACATCGCAGCGGTGTACGCCGAATTCACACTGTGCCCACTGGGTACCTATTTCTTTTCTTATCTTACGTACTGTCAATTCGGGAGGTGAACGAACAGGCGCGAGGGTTCAGGACTGGCGAGGACTCTTTCAGCTCCGGCGAATCGGTGGTTGTTTTCAGTGAATGTGTCTGATTGGATATTGTTTCGAACTGTCACTGATAAGCACGTGCTCATCCCTATTTACCAAAAATGGATTATTATAGAAGGTTTTCTATGAAATGCGTGATTGTGTGTGAAGTGTTGTGATTGGTGATTATCGTTGCTTTACTTGGATTAATTAATTTATTCTCGCTGGAAGGTGTGTAATTAGTTTCTATTTTGTTGCGTAACACTTTGGTAAAAGCTTGTTG
The DNA here is from genome assembly GCA_936432065.2 of Rutpela maculata. Classification (NCBI taxonomy): domain Eukaryota; kingdom Metazoa; phylum Arthropoda; class Insecta; order Coleoptera; family Cerambycidae; genus Rutpela; species Rutpela maculata. The sequence goes on along the minus strand of OW386285.2, from coordinate 324,108,790 downwards.
TTGTTTCAGTAATTTTGAACGTGACTACTGGGTGAAATTAGACGCGTTGCCATGTGTAATCGATTTTCAGGCACTGTACGCACTTTTCGCCTAACATGCATTTTCCGCGGTTTTTATATTGTTCTGATATGACATTATTACATAAATTAATTATTATGACGTACCTATAATGAATTATATTAATATTTGAAGATAGCGGTAATAATTAGTGCCATGATTACGTGGTTATTTGTTTACAATTATAAATAGAAATTTATTTGTATAGTTGTGGTAAAGGACATTTTTAAATTTTCAAACCTGATAATGTGATAATTTAACATATTATGTGACCTGCTGAAAGTCGATTAAAATACGATGCAATTTGAGTTCAAACATATTTTATACAACTTTAACTATTCACTGAGGTGGCAACATTTCTATCTTGGAAAGTTGTTATTTTGATTCATTTTACGTGTGGAATATCGTAAACTGTACCTTATAAATAAGACTGAAAACAAAGTACAACTTTGTAAAGCCTAACATTTAATTTATTTTCTTAAATTTTTAAATTAATTCATGTTTTTTTAACGACTAGAAAAATATACATTCCCACTCATAAACCAAGAGTATATTATTGTATTTGTACGGCACACTTTTCAAAAACTGTATCATATCAGCAGTCAGTCAATCAACGAATTTTCAAGAACTTTAAAAAAATCCTTCTCGTTCGTCCGTTCGTCTGTTCATCAGTTTTATCACGATAATTTGAGAAGAACGAGACTGGTCACGTTGAAATATGAACATTACGTTAGTATTAGCCAGAGGAGAAACCCTGCCGTTTCTGAAAAAAACGATATAAGTTATTAAACGCTTTATTAAAGAAAATATGAGGGCAGCTGTATCTTTTTGATAAGATTACGATAAAATAAAAATACTGCATAACGTACTAACGATCGTTTCGGCAACTACACTAGCATCATCGAGAGATGATCCCGATTAAAAAATTTAACAACAATTATACCTAGAAAACTAACTTAAAAACTGCCCATAGTAACCTATGGAATGAATAACTATTGTAAAAAGTCTCTAAAAAATCGGCGGTTTACTAGTTCTTCTTACATTTTTCGTGACTTACAATTAATTATATATTTTTATCAATTTATATATTATGCATGATCTATCTACTAGTTAAGTTACTTAAAATATTTTACCTAGTAGCAATTGTGAAAAAAACGTTGGGCATAAAACATCCTGTCCTATTAAGAACTGTCATACCAGAAAGACAGTTTATTGACGGTTAAAAGGGAATAAGCAAAAAAAAAGACTGCCCAAAAAAATAGATATTTTTTTATTTACCTTTTACGTTTCCCTAGCAACTCGTTCTTTGTTTGTACTGAAATGTCAACATTTGTGTAAAAAATGCCTAAATGCCTAAAATACCTACATAATCTAATTATTTTTCAATCTTGTTAATTACATTTTGAATAAACCTAAATATTTAATAATGATTTACAAATAATTTAACTTATTAACTCACGACATTTTCTCAACAAATACTACTGGAGATTTGTTGTTTTGCATATTTTCTTACTTTAAGCTCAAACTCAGTAGTTTGTTAATTTGACCCCAAGAAATTAGACAAAGATGCGAGTGTAGATGTTTATCAAGACATATAAAATTCATTCTTCTATGAGACTAATTGACATTTTCGGAAGAACCTAAAAGGTAAAAAAGAACATAGCATGGTTAAGCATTTATGAACACCTATACAAGGTGATCTACCATGACACGCGGAAAATTTATCAGTAGGTTATTCCCACCGAAAGGAGTTTAAAAATGGAACATTAGAAAAAAATGACCAAAAAAATTACCTTATTTTTTTGTAGAAATGCACCGCCAATGACTTTAACCAATCTGACGTAACGCGGTACAACCATATCACTTTATCAGACTTGGGATTGACACTATTGACAACAAAGCTGGAGAGACTAGAAGGGACATTTTGGTTTTAATCAAATCACACTACAAAAATAGCTAAATAAATCGTAAAGACATTGACCCTATGCTAGTGAACTCTACAATAAGTAGATATAAGAGATACTTACTTAAACCCGTCAGTAACACAAAAACACCAACTTCGGTGGTGCTTTGTACCTGCCGGTGTCCTGATTTTTCGACCGAAAGCAAAAAACGCGGCACTTTGATCGAACCCGCCAGCTTCACTTTTTATGTCAATTAAGAAAATGTAAAAATTTGTAATATGTTCTTTCACAAGTAAGTTCATCGCCCTATTACTGACAGACACGTAAGAGAAGCGTATTTTATAAGTTTTAACCCTTTTTAATATACTAAATTACGTCGGAGCACTCTAAAATTTTGCAGAGGCTTTCCCACATTGAAGACTAGTACACCATTTTATTTTCCACATATCATGGTAAATCACGTTCTCGATCACGTTGTATATTAATTGACAATATCACGATATTTACTAATTATATGGTTAGGCGATTCTTGATAGCAGTAACGATCACAAATTACTCAAATTATAATAAAACGAGCAATAAACTTAACATCACACCTAATTGAAATACATTTTTGTACTGCGAAGCATCTAGTGACTCTTACAGTAATATTTCTTATTTCATGTTTATAGAGAAAAAGTAATTCGTCTTAAAAAGTATTGCATATTCTGAAAAGCCTTAGCCATCGTCAGAATTTCGAAACAACTTACAGAGTTTAAGAAATAAGGAAACGTGAAATTGTGCCAAAAGTAAGTATACATTTTTGAAAGAAGATTAAAAATGTTACAGGAAAAAGATGGTTATCCCACTTGATTTTTTTATCAGAGCAACGTGTATTTTGTAAGACCAAGCTGCCCAATTCATTTATTACGGTTATAAAAATTTAAACAATTGAGTCTTAACTTCTGGAAAAATCGACTTGATATGATATTCAAATTTCACATATGAACATTCATTGATATTTGAAACATCTTTTTCATAACATTTTTAATTTATTCTGAAAAAACGCTTGCTTTTACTCCTTTGGCACAACTCCACGTTTCCTTATTATCTAATCACTCTGTACATTATTTTAAAATTCTGACTATGATTAAGGACTTCTCAGAATAAGCTAAACTTTTTATGCAGGATTACTTTTTCTCTTAAAATACGAAATAAGAAAGATTACAAGCACAGTTAGGTTCACCAGGCGAAGTTTTGTTACAATAAATTAACACTTGTAATAATTGTATAAGACGTTTAAATAAAAAAAAAATAAAGATATATTTGAAAATCTGCATCAATTTAACTACATTAGCTCCAATCGATTCGCCCTTGAAGAACTATTAGTCATTATTATTTATTAATACATGTCCTCCTCCATAATCAAATTCACCAAAGGACCCCGCACTATTTTATGGAAAAGTGGTTCCGGTTAAATTTGCTGAATTTTTAATGTGTTGTAGATTTCTGGTCCAAAGCTCTCATGGGTCCAAGGCAATCATATCCTTAGTTTCCGAGATAGCTATAAATTCTTGTAAAATTCTGCATCTTCTCGAACTTTTAATTTATTAATGGAGTATTAGAGGTCAAAGGAGCAATTTCAGAAAGTTTTTCAATTAAAGTTTTTTGATCAGGAAGACACATACTTTATGTAAAAGATGTCATTTGACAGAATATTTTTTCATTTGTTATTTTTATATATATATATTTCCCGGCGCCTTCACCAACATTTTTCAAACTTCAAAGTTCAAATTTTTTTCTATATTATTTTTATTAAAACAGCAAATCTTTTTGGTGTAAAGTATTATGAAGGGCTATTAGAACATATCACAATATAAAATATATGAAAAAAGTCATGAATTAAAAAAATTTTTTATTGTACAAGAGATCATTCTTGTACACTTCTTGAGCTGTATCTCGGAAACTAGACATAGGATCGAGTTGGGCCCATGAGAGCTTTTATCAGAAATCTACAACATATTAAAAATTCAGCCAATGTGACCGGAACCACTTTTCCATAAGACAGATGCGGGGTCCTTTATTGAAAAACAACTTTCTGACAAAGGATATATCTCAAAATATTTGTCACTGTATTAGAAAAGTAGAAAATGTTAATATAAAAACTTAATTACCTTTTTAAAATATCTTTATATTAAATTAGAAATTAATTAAATTAGTTTTAAAAACCCGCTATTTCTACAAGTTTTTTTCCAGAAATACTCACTATTTCTGGAGACAAAAAATCGTTGTTTTTAAAATTTATTTAATTAATTTCTAATTTAATATAAAGACGTTCTAACAAAGTAATTAAGTTTTTACATTAGTATTTTCCACTTTTCTAATACAATGACAAATATTTTGAGATGTATCCTTCGTCAGAAAGTTTGTTTTCAATAAAGGGCCCCGCACCTATTCCTATGGAAAAGTGGTTCCGGTCAAATTGGCTGAATTTTCTCATCAAAAGTCTCATGGGCCTAACTCGATCCTATGTGTAGTTTTTAAAAAATCGTATTTTTATATTACTCAATTATTAAAAAGAAAATCAGTTCTCATCCAATGTGAATGCATTTGAGTTGAACTCTCAACAAATCTGTAGAAACGTTCTTATAAAAACATTTGCTTTTACAATATTTGAAGTAAAAATATTTAGACTGATTTTAAAATTTTTTTAAATGTATAGAACGAAATGTAGGCGAAATTGCACTTTTGGCTTTCTAAAGATATTTACTTGACACATAAAAAAACGTACTCTGATCTCGTTTCTGGCAGAGGTTGAGATAATGTTTTTCTAATCAACTCCGTAGTCTTCGTGGACCAAAAAGAAAATATCATTGGAAAATAAGAAAGATATTTCCTGAAAACTACTTTAAACGGGTCTACATCCAACTATTTAGTGGAAGATTCATGACATTTAAAAATACTGATATAACGTGAAGTGTTATTTAATGGTGAAGTTGTCAACAACGTGAAATCATGAAAATTAGTGCTGAAGACAAGGAAGGGTAGCTTCGTAGTTAGCGTGTCTATTTGCACTCTAGGCATAGCTAGCGAATGGGGTTGTTGCAAAATAGCTTTGAGTTATAAATCATACCCAAGAAGTGGTTCGAATTCTAATGTAAACTGTGGGACTCCGTCTCCTTTACTAAGACAAATTTATATCTTCTAAAGTTCAGAGAATTACTGAAGTGACTTGAAAAGCAGTTAACAAAGCAAAGCAAATGTTGAAGACAGTTTAAGCATACGAAAATTGGAAATTGTCATTTTTTCGAAAGCTTTGATATGCCATCATTCATTTTTCTCAAAAAAATCTATAACGAGTAGTTTGCTGCTGAAGAAAAATCCACAATTAGGTTTTTCTCGAAAATGGCTTTACGATTTTGTTCATATTTCATAAATTATGTCATTACTAACAATCTTTCATTTGTCTATGAACGAAAATCGAAAATAGCGGTATTATCGAAAATGCCTCTAATGATATTTGTAATCCCATGAATGTCATTAATGACCATATAATACACCATAAATCATTTTTCTCAGAAAAATCCGGAAAAGGTAAAGTTTACTACTGTAGAAAAACTGAAAATTGCGATTTTCTGAAAGCCGCTCTAATGACTTGCGATTTTGTTCACAATTTATTTTATGTTATTATAGACCCTACAATATACCCGATTAATTTATTCATCATATGATTTTTCACTAGTTTGATAATAATTAACAGTCCTATTCATACGAATTGTATTACTTGATTGGCAACTTAGCTCGAGGAAAAATTTATTTATTAAAATCAAAAGCACCAGTGGTATTTGGGGAGAATATTCCACGAAATAAAACATGACATAGAAAGAGCAGTTTACCGCTGAAGGAAAATCGACAATTGCGATTTTCTCGAAAATGGCTCTAAAAATTTTGTTTAGGTTTCATAAATAAATATGCAATTAATGACTCCACAATACGTCATCATTTATTTTCTCGGAAAAATCCCGAAAGGATAGTTTACTAATGAATGAAAATCGAGAATGGCAATTACCATTTTCTGTCATCTGAACCAAACATAATACGAGCTAGACAGACACATAAATGACAAAATGTCTTTTGTGTGTGTTCTGTTCTATTTCAATATACAAAGTTCTTACATATTGTATTTAACATGTAACGATTGTAACACACAAGTGTAGCTATTACAGGATTAGTTGCAGGAAAATCTATATGTTTGTTTGTCAACTGCCAATGTCGAATAATAAAAGAAAATATCGCAAATGCCTCTTACAAAAAAATATACTTAATTTACGATACGAAACTTGATAATATTTATTTAAGTGGCTTTTTATGTTCAATTTTTTCCAATATCGAGATAACAATTGCCTACATTTTGGATTTATGTCTTTTCTATCCATTTTTCTTGCGTTAATTATGCGGTAACCGGCATAATTGTTTACTTAACATTATTGTAATACGTCATATTTGTGATATTAAAATTGAGTTTGTTTTATTTCCTTCCAGGAGAGCGTTAAGTAAACAGTACACACAAAATAGTTTTAAAATACGTTTGCATTAGTAACATATAGCAATATAACAATGTTATATGTAGAAAAAGCTAAAAGCTTAACAAGTGCAAAAATATTTCCTACAAAACGGATAAGAGATGTAGAAACATTTGCTAAAAACTCTTTGCACAGCAAAGCATTTATAGTACAAATATCGACCAAAGAGGAAATGTTTCTACCCGGCGCGGCAGCAGCTTGTATTATTTTCGCGAAGCACTTACTTGGTAACAAAAATTGGTTATAAGTTAACGAAGGAAGACAAAATTCAGGGTAAATTCAAATCTGTTCCCATTTTTGGTGCATATCCTAGAGAGCGCCACATAAGCAATGTTTATGATGTAAATATACGCTTAACTTTCTTACCCATAATGTTATCGCTTTGTTAAATCCTATTCCTACCTCATTTTGGTGGAAAAAAAATATACTAGTCATTACGTAGAAATTGACCGTTTTCGAGACAATTGCAAACGTAAAAAATTTTTTAGTCCTTACCTTCTTATTCTCTTATATATATATTAAATGTCAATTTTATGATCTCTTACTTGCTTGATTTACTTATTTACCCCAATTTACCCCCAAATTCTTCAACGGAATAAGATCGAAATATAATCTAGTTCCAGATCTCGTTAAAATACGTAAGTGTGCGAAATTTCAAGTCAATACCTTAAACGGTTTCAGAATAATCGCGCGCGTAAAGGCAAGCTCAATTTTTTGCTCAAATTTAAAATTCCGACGTTTCATGACATTCTAAGCCTATCTGAACAATAAAAATGTTCAAACATTTTTTTTGCGTTACTGTGCTTCCAATGGACGTCGAAGTAATTTATTAACTTGATAATAATTTGTGTTTTAACTCTATGTTAGAATGTCAAAATAAAATATTTAATTGTCAAAAGTATTTTTGGCATCGTTTATATTTCTCATAATAAATTATGCGATCGATTATTAAAATGCGATTATTTCGAAAACGATCAATTTTTAAAGCTAATGACAAGTATACTTTTTTCCACCAAAATGAGGTAAATTTAGTATTTTTTATAAAAAAGCGATAAAATTAAGAGTAAAAAAAGTTAAAGGTTATCATAAACATTGCCTAGGTGGCGCCCTCTAGGATCTACACCAAGAATGGGGGCAGATTTGAATTTCTCATTTAAAAGAACTTTATTAACCAATTTTCATACCAATATTTTAAAAATTTCAAAAGTTATTTGAGAAAATTAAAAATATAATATTTACTTTAACACCCAATATATCTGTTAATATCAACTTTTGGACGAAGATAAGTTTAGCTAAATCGCAATATTTTAATATCTGAAATTCACTGTTGCTCTATGTTCCACTACTTATCGACCACCCTGTATAATATTGTATGATTTTATGGACAAGAGATGGAAAATATGTTTTATTTTTCAGTACAGTTCTGTAATACGTTATATAACCAGAAAAACTGTCTGCTTAGGTAGAAATGCCATCTAAACCAGATGTTTAGTCACTCCTCCAACATTTTTCTTGCTAAATCTAGTTCACCAAAACCTTAAAACCACCCTCTTTGAATACACCCTTAATGCTACAACTTTGAAACGGCAGACGATCGGTTTTGACATTACCGAAGACCACCAGTGAAAATTTTGATAAATTAACGTTCACCATTTTGTCTACCACCTCACTTACTAATTGTATTGTCATGAAAAATAGATATCTATGCAATATTTTAAGGTCCTGGGTACACGGAGAGTGGGTAAAGAATTGAATACAAGATTTGACGCACACAAATGAACACAGAAAGTAAGTTTAAAAAAATGGCACCATGTAAAAACATAAATACTGCATAATATACTGAGTTTAATATTGAACTGTTAATTTATCAGTTCTTCTCTTGTATTATTCTAAAACCAGATTACCTATAATTGATGATTTCTACTTCACAAAATAAAAGCAAAGGTGGTATGTGTACGGTCTCGTGGTCTTCTGAACACCCGGTATATAGCATATTTACGTACTTATCATGCATACTATACAACTCCAAAATAACGCGAACAATTGTCCAATCAAATATTTACTATCCAGTAGCCAATAACACGACAGCCAAGGTTTTCAATTTAAACTGAATACGGTTGACATACATTCATATATTTTTTATTGATAGAAGTTAAAATCGCAAGTTACCTTGAGAAGTTCATTAACCACAAGTTTACTATTTTTAGTTTTGCAATTGCAATGTTACAACATGGAAAAGGGAAAGTGATTTTTTACGGTTTCAGACGAATTGTTTTTTGTAAAATGTGGAATTTCAGTTTTGTGCGTTGGGTAAAATGGATAATATGCTAACCCAGTAGCGTAACTACGATTGTATTTTTAATTATATAGGTTTGATTAAAAAACGAAACAAGAAGTTTTTGAGTTTTGTTGGTATTTTCAGCAAAACAACGAAGCGTTGTGCAAGAATAGTTGTCTATAACAATAAAACCACGCACAATTCAGGGTGTACACTTTATGGAAAACCGCTGCCCAAGGAATCACTACTTCCACATCCAGATTCTCTATCCAAGTCACTCACAACGAAAAAACTTTGTATGTGAAAATAATTGTTTATGGAACTTTAATAATATAATATTTGAAATCCTCTACCCCAAAAACCCATAAAACGATACCCCACATCGGTAGTGGGGTGGGGGTGGTGATAGGGGGGTGGTAGTGGGGGGTGGATGAAGTAAAAAAATATTTTGAGGTTTCTGGTTCCTGTACATGCACTAAATCACATTTTTTTCATCCCCTTTAATAAGGAGGCGGGGGTGGTAATGGGGGTGGCTAATGCCAAAAATTTTTTTGAGACCCCAGCTTCTCTTGTATATACTAAATACCAATTTCATGGACTCTTACCCGCTTGATTTACCCATTTACTCCAAATTTACCCCAATTTACCCCCCAACCCTTCGACGGAACAAGATGAAAATCTAGTTCTAGATCTCGTTAAAGTACATATGTATACCAAATTTCAAGTCAATATCTCAAACGGTTCCAGAGAAAACGTGCGCAAAAAGTTACAGACAGACCGACAGACAGAAATTTTTTTTCGCTCAAACTTAAAATCTCGACGTTTCATGACATTTTAAGCCTATTTGGACAATGAAAATCTTAAAAAAATTTTTTGTCGTTACTATACTTCCACTGGACGTGGAAGTAAAATAGGGAAAACGTGAAAAAATCAGGAAATTATATTTTAATTCTGGAACTGGGGAAAAGTCAAGGAATGTATAAATTTATAAAATTAACTACTATTTATTGTTTTTTCAATTATATATTGTCTTAATACAAGTCTTCCATTGATAATATACAGTTAGGTTTATTTTTTAACAAGCAACAGAAACATATTCTAGAATTTTGATTGAAAAGCCCTGGAAAACCTGGAAAAGTCAGTGAATTTTTTAATTATGAGTTTGTATACAAACTGATGATTCTTTCACTTAAAAAGTCTGCCTTATAATTACTCTTAGCAGATACGAAAAGATTTGATTTGTGTATTTCTAAAACCGTATACATTGCTCGTAAAGGAAAAAATTCATATCATAAACAACTTTCAAAATGTCGGTCTGTCTGTTTCTGTCCCGGCACGTTTCTTGTAAGCATGATAACTTAAAAAAGAAAAATCTTACTATATGGAAACTTGGACAGTAAGTCAGTGTTAGCTAGAGGAATAACCTTATTGAACCCTATCGCTGGCCCAAGGTACTCGATAGATCGGTGAGAACTGAAAAATTCTGTAAAATTCATTATTTTAAACAAACAGAACAGCATTAAGTCAATTTTATTAATTCCAAAAGTAATAATGAGTTTTAATGACGTTGAATGAATAATGAATGACTTGAGCAGACGTGTTTTCGAAATTCGAGATAGTTTTTCAAACTTCGAGCTGCTGTAATTTTTAAAAAATTATCGTGGAAGAAAATTGTTTAAATAAATGCTGTAGGAAATTTTATAATCTGCATTATTGATACAAGTAATTACTATGTAGGAGCAACGGGGACAGAAATAATCACAAAAAATCGTGAAGCACAACCTTCGATCTTTTTGTAAGTATTAACAAATGAGAAAAATTATTTAAAAGTTGCCACTTTTTTTCCCTACAACATTGGTAAAGGCTAATTTTAGGAAGAACTGACAGGAAAGGAGGTAATCGAGGTATTTTGGCTGCAATATTTCCGTAGCGACAATGAAATTTTTTGGACAAAAACAATTTCTGCAATTATAGGTTTTTTGTTAGACTTTTTGACGTAGAAATATTCATAAAACTCATTAGTTTGCAAGTGTAATGTAAACTAACAAATATTCTGTACCTAACAAGTCCGAAAACCTCGCACGATCAATTTGCATAGACAAATAGAAAGGGAAAACCCATTCATATTTTCTTGGCACACTTTTCGATATTATTTTTTGCCCTGGTCAATAACCTGTCGTTAGTATTAGCCACAAAAATAACTATTTTTGTGCGTGGCAAAAACAAAACAGATTATGATAGTAATTAAATATAGTAAAATAATTTCTATAATAATTTGCAAATTATTTGATCGCAATTAGCGATTTCATAATCCCCTTAAGGCTGCAACTGCATAAGTAAAACGTAACTTAACACATATGTTAAAAATGAAAGTAGCAATATAATGATTAGGTGCTTGTCTATATTCAAACAACCTATTATTAATTTTTTTGAAGATAGTCATTATCCCTTCTTGTCTTGCTTATGGCCGTTATCGCTCAGCGTCTCTCTCTCTCGCATGATTTAAGAATTTCAATTATAGACACGAAATACCGCAATCATTTAAAGACTTATGAATATTTCGCCATTAAAAAAATCAATTCATTAGAAGTTATCCAAAGTAATCAATCAACTGTAGTGAGGTTTCTCAATACGTCTACTTCAAAAAAATCAAAGTCTAAAATTTGGTACCGCTAGCTCTCAGTCAAGCATTAATTAACTGGATAAAACGTAATTACCTAATTAGTATTAGCGGTAAATTTTTAACAGTATTAGGTTTCAAAGAGAGTAAACCAACACACTGCGTCGACTTAGTAATTAAGTATTAGCAAGGGGTGAGCTCGATGTTTGGAGCGTACCGACAAATGAAAATAGTGCCAATAATGTGAATTAAACAGGTTAAAATATCGTTAATATCTAGGAGAATCTTCATCTTCACATATCAATAGAAAGGGGTAAATAAATATTATCCCATAATTCAATGATACTGTAGAAAATATTGTCAGGTTTTCAATGTTTTTAACTGAAGTGCCTACTTTTTAATTTGGGTAGGTTTTTATTATTACTTCCACATCTAGTGGAAGTAAGTATAGCAACGACAAAAAAATTTTGAAAATTTTTATTGTTCAAATAGGCTTAGAATATCATAAAACGTGGAAAGGATATAGCCGGAAAAGTTAGGGAAATGTGCCCCCGCACTTACTTAGTTAAAATGGCTTCCAAATGATGCAGTTTATAGAGTATATTAAACGGTAAAAATTTTAACCCGCTACTACCCCTACGAAGGTGGAAAAAAATAATATGTCTTTAATTATTATATATTTTTTTTCGGTTTCTATGCAACCGATCGATTTGAAATTTGGCACGAGTATTGCTTGCGTGGAGGTAACTTACTCCAAAAAATAAGGTCATTTTATGACCATTTTTAACCATCGGAAAGAACATATAAATTTTTTTAGAGGACAAAAGGGTGGCTACCCTTCGTGGTACAATCACCATTTTATGATATATTATGTCTTGACACTTCGTGATTATCATACTAAATTGTCAGATTTTTTGCTGTGGTGGAACAATATGGAAAAAAATAAAATTGGGTAAAATAAAATATTTACACATGCCTCTTAGTTGTAACAATTAATACTTATAGCCTTACAAAGTATTGTTGCATATCTACAACCGACCGCGGGTGCCAGTGCGATGTTGCCAAGTCTACTTTTCCCCAGACGTACGGAAATTCGGCACAATCTGCCATTACCACTTCTGGAGGTCCCAGAGGCGAAGTATTAACTCTCTAGGACCTTGGGGAAAAGTTTAGCAAGGAATGGTGTTCATTACTGTCGCATTACGACATCTAAAAAATGACGTACTGAACCAGATGAAGAAAGCGATGGAACGATCGAAGAAGACCAGCCTTTTGTGCCTTCGACATCTTCTAGCACTACGACTAGTGACTCTGACGAAATAATGGAACTACCATTGCAAAGACTCGTTGCTACACATAAATACTGTTGCATATGTGGTGATGATAAAGAACTGACCGTAATATCCACTAATGTGAGACTACAGTGCTATTGAAACAAACAAATATACATCCTCGAGGCAATCGTTGCTGTAAAATACAGTTGATTAAACATCGCTTTTATGAAGACGATATTACACATCTGGAACCATATGCCAATTGTAGCTCGATTCCGAGATCGAATTTATGCATTCTATTAAATTCCTTAACCCTAATAACAAATGTAACAGGCTCTACAGATCACTGCGGTTTATCAGAGAAGCAATTATTAACGTTTACAGGCTTAACGGTAGATGCCATTTACGAATTAAAGTCACTGTTGGAAAATTCCAGTACAAGAACTTCTTCTGTCCTTGTTTTTCTATTAAAACTGAAAACAGGTAGTAATAATGATAACAGAATGACATATTACTAAATTGTTCGATATGGTGCCAGCGTGCAGCGCACTTGTTAGGAAGCTGAACAAATTGACCATCCTTAGAATGGTATCATTGGTATATTATTAAGGATGTAATTAATAACCATAACCCTAATAAGATGGTCTGATAAACCGCGGTAGTCTGTAGAGCCTTTTAGAGTTGTTATTAAGCTATTGCATAGCTTCTATCGCGGGCCTTGAGCGCGGGGACCGAATCCAGAAATTCCGTAACGAAAAAACCTCACGCTCCCCACTCCGACGGGCAAGGAGGTGTGGCTTGAAGGCCGTGCATCGTCTAACGTCGTTTCAGTTTGGCAGTCTTCGACACGGCGTTGTGTGCGTGCGATTAGACGTATTGTACGACTCTACGAAACTCGCACAAATCGAGACGAGCTGCTCCGAAATCGGACGAATACATAAGCAGCTGTTTATGAGAAAGTATATAGGTGTATAGGTATTTATGTACAACAGTGAATAGCTGTACTTGTAAAATTTGTGTATAAAGTGTTTTGAATATGAATGAACAAAGTGCATTTATTATTAATGAAGAAAGTCATTATTTAATAATAGAAAAATTTGTTTTCTTATCGGTCACCACGCTCAAAAAGTGTAACTTGAATTAATATCAAAGAAAAAGCAATACTGCATGAATAAATAAAATAAATAAATAAAATTATAATTGCATAAGTTGATACAAAATGCTATGCAATAGCTTTACCGCGGCAGTCCCCGAGTGCCACACGTCTTTTTTATGTTATTGGGGTTAAGGAATTTATTAGAATGCATAAATCCGATCTAGGAATCGAGCTACACTTGGCATATGGTTCCAGATGTTTAATCAAGTAGACACATTTCGCGCTCAGGGATCCATCAGGGCGACTTAAGTTTACACATAGACTGGACCACGGATAGTAGGTTAAACCAAAAAGGTTATAAAAACAAAGGCATATTAGGAATCAATATCACAAGTCAGGATAAGTATTGACAAACGACAACTAATGTTAAATAACTGCACCATACTGAGATAAAAAATTATCCATCTGCGTAGCCGGCTGATGGAACCCATCCAAAGCCAAAAATGTCAGTCACTTATCGTAGTGCTAGAAGATGTCCAAGGCACAAAAGGCTGGTCTTCTTCGATCGTTCCCTCACTTTCTTCATCTGGTTCAGTACGTCCTTTTTCAGATGTCGTAATGCGACAGTAATTACAAAGGACATCATTCGTTGCTAAACATTTCTCCAAGCTCCTAGAGAGTTAATACTTCGCCCCTGGGTTGGGGGGTGAACCCTGGAACCTCCAGAAGTGGTATTGCCAGATTTTGCCGAATTTTCGTAATCTGGGGAAAAAGTAGACTTGGCAACATCGCACTGGCACCCGCGGTCGGTTGTAGATATGCAACAATACTTTGTAAGACTATAAGTATTAACTGTTACAACTAAGAGGCATGTGTAAATATTTTATTTTACCCAATTTTATTTTTTTTCATATTGTTCCACCACAGAAAAAAATCTGACAATTTAGTATGATAATCACGAAGTGTCAAGACATAATATATCATAGAATGGTGATTGTACCACAAAGGGTAGCCACCCTTTTGTCCTCTAAAAAAATGTATATTTTTTTCCGATGGTTAAAATGGTCATAAAATGACCTTATTTTTTGGAGTAAGTTATCTCCACGTAAGCAATACTCGTGCCAAATTTCAAATCAATCGGTTGCATGGAAACCGAAAAAAAATATATAATAATTAAAGTAGCGAGTTAAAATTTTTACCGTGTAATATACTCTATAAACTGCATCATCTGGAAGCCATTTTAACTAAGTAAGTGCGGGGGCACATTTCCCTAACTTTTCCGGCTACACCCTTTTAAGTTTGATGGAAACAAAATCTGTCTGTCTGCAACTTTTTTTGTGCACACGATTACTCTGGAACCGTTTAAAATATTGACTTGAAATTTGGTACACGTATGTATTTTTATGTGATCTGGAACTAGATTATATTTTCATCTTACTCCTTTGAGGGGTTGATAAATAAATAAATCAAGCAGGTAAGAGTCCATAGAATTGGTATTTAGTATATTTATACAAGAGGAGCTATGAGGTCTCAAAAAATTTCTTGGCTTTAGCCACCCCCATTACCTCATTATTAAAAGGCAGTGGAAAAAAATTGTGATATTTTTTTACTTCATCCTTTATTTATTTGCTTTTATCATGATTGGAGAATATTATTTAGGTATGATGCAAATCACAACTTACACACTTTTTTATTTATTATGAAAATACCTACTTCGTCAGTATTAGCTAGAAGAGTAGTTGTTTTGATTGGTTTTCCAATAATGAGTGTTTTCCTAAGTAGTATATTAGCATGACCCAGATTATACAGAAAGTAGATAATTTCATATTAAATAAAAAAGTGTGAATGACTAAATTTGAATAAACGATTTAAGTATTTTCAATATATTTTTTGCTTTAAAATGCTAAGAATCCTATCATGTAATTCAATAATTCGTCAGTATTAGCTAGAAGTGTAGTTGTTTTGATTGATTCTCCAGTAATGAGTGCTTTAAAGTATTTACCTAATTGGTATATTAGCATGCCCAGATTAGGGCAACAATATACAGAAAGTGGTATTTTCATAATAAATAAAAGAGCGTGTAAGTTGTGATTTGCATAATACCTAAATAACATTCTCTAATATCCAACTAGTTACTTAAATCCTTAATAGTTTAGGTATGCTATTTTAGTTGAATGTTGTTCCAGCCCACAATGCTGCAAGAGTCTAAGCATAGCTAGATTTAAATTTCCCTAATAAGTGGGTGGGTTGTAACAGCTCATAAAACTGCCTCACAGGTTGCCAGATCTGACACCTTCTGATTAAAATAATGACTTAAATCAGCGATTTGAAAAAGGAACTATTTTTTTACTTAAAGAAAATCATAACTCTTTTTCCAATTCTTAGAAATTACTGCACAAGAATTAAAGAAGTCACAAAAACTGCAGAATAATAATGGGAAAATGTGTAATTTTAAATGGTAGCTGAGTTGAAATTGAGGGAGTAAGTATCTCGGAAACAACGCATTTTCCAATGGAGAATGGAAAAAAGATGCAAACTTTAATATATAATATATAAGGTGTAAGTTATTGATTTTCACTAGAAAATAGACTCATCTTCAAAATGACTGTAGGCCCTCCACTGAGCTAATCCTGCAGCTAAAAACTTCATGTAGAAATAAAATCCTTTTTTGAATAAGTCCTTTATAATTTAATAATAGGAAATGCAATTTACATTATTCTATAAAAATAGATACATAAACATTTACTTATTAACCATGCTTATTTATACAAGCCTAGCAAATAAAATATTACATCTTATTTTTTATCTTGGAAACTAAAACTTTGCGAAACACATATCCGACTTGTAGTGGATGCACAAGCTGACTCGAGTAGAGAATCAATACTATGCACTTTAAAGAAGATATGACGGTACACGCTCCTGAGAAGCTGATAGCACACTACGTTAGGATATCCCATTACTATTTCAGTATTTTCTTCAATTTACGATTTCATTATGTACTCGGTTATGGCCTGTTGTATTATTTAAAGTCGTGAACCACTTTATGCTTTTGCCTTTCTGAGGCTGTTTGCCACAAAAAAACAACACCTGACTTTATTTTTATGTAATATAATCTAATTCAACTATTAATACAGTCAAATAGAGGAAATTAAAGCGAAAGAACTGATATATGAATATAATAGAATAGTGTATTGGCCCAAATTAGCATAGATTGTACGAAATACAAGCCAAAATATTTACTGTTGCTAGCACATAGATAAAAACTTTAATTTATAAAATAACAATTACAAAAGAGTTAAAATACTGAGATTAGATTATTACAAAAAAATGACAGTAGATACTATAAAACAATGATAAGACAGATAAAATTATATGTGGGACAAGACAAAACAAAAAAGTATTAAAATTTGGCATTCATACAATTAAACATAGTAAAATTCCTCAACTCAATTTGTTAGTTGCACTCGAGCTATTTTGGAAAAATGCTCCTCCGATTCAGTTTTTGGTCTACGGCCCAGCTGTCAAACTGACGCGATCTGTTATTGTGCAACAAGTTTGACAAAAATAACTCACAAGTTTTTGAAGTACGCATTGTATTCGATTCGATTATTTTTTGTATAAATTTCAAAAATAAATATTGAATTACAAAATCGATTTGTTTATACTGACATAAATCGTTGATCATACGAAATTATTTTATTTTGTTTTATTTTCCGAAAGCACGATGCTTGGTAATATCCCGACGTCGTAGGCGGATGGATATTACCTAAAACCAACGTGCTTGAGGAAGTTGTGATAAAATTATGAGCTATTTATCAACGTTCGAGGGTCATTCGCATAGAAAATTTTTTGCAGTTTATTTTATTTATATTTATCAATTCATAATTTCTGCTGCCGCAAAAGTCCATATATGTATTCCAGATGTACCTTTTACTTTTAATTGTATGCGTGTTTCCTCTGTTATTATATTTATCAACTCGTTATTTGCAGTGCCAAATCGTAATTGTGACATTGTCAAGAAATAAATTATCGAACTGTCAAACTGGATGACATAAGTGATAATTGTCCTAGGCAGATTATCAGCTATAATATCTCAAAGACGTTGATAATACGAAATAATTTTATCACAGTTTCCGAAAGCACTTGCTTGGTAATATTACCTAAAAGCAACGTGCTTGAGGAAGTTGTGATAAAATTATGAGCTATTTATCAACGTTCGAGAGGTATTCGCATAGAAAATTTTTTGCAATTTATTTTATTTATTTGTTCAAAAGTATTTATTAAAAATACAATTATTAAAAGAGCAATTTGTAAAATTAAATGTAGATTATGTATTATGTATTATTTTATGTGTTTTCCTCCATTATCATATTCATTAAATCGTTATCAGTGTAATTCTGTTCTGATTGGTTGTTTCAGCACAAGTGATTAGAAATGGACGAATTTAATAGGAGTTATATTTGAGCTAAAAATTTTCAGCTATAATATCCCAAGGACGTTGATAATACGAAATAATTTTATCACAGTTTCCGAAAGCACTTGCTTGGTAATATTATTATAAATGTAGATTATGTATTATGTATTATTTGGTGTGGTTTCCTCCATTATTATATTCATTAAATCATTATTTGCAGTTCCAAATCGATATTGTCAAAAAATAAATTTTAAATTATTGAACTGTCATTACTGTCAAACTGGATGACATAAGTGAAAAGATCCCTCAGGGATCTTTTCAGTGTAATTCTGTTCTGATTGGTTGTTTCAGCACACGTGATTAAAAATGGACGAATTTAATAGGATTGCTATTTGAGCTAAAAATTTTCAGTGTAATGTTGTTCTGATTGGTTATTTTCGCACACGTAATTAGAAATGGGCG
Organism: Rutpela maculata; assembly: GCA_936432065.2. Classification (NCBI taxonomy): domain Eukaryota; kingdom Metazoa; phylum Arthropoda; class Insecta; order Coleoptera; family Cerambycidae; genus Rutpela; species Rutpela maculata. Next base: position 324,090,123 of record OW386285.2, on the reverse strand, counting down.
AATTTAATACGATTTCTATTTGAGCAAAAAACATTTCAGCTATAATGTCCCAAGGACGTTGATAATACGAAATAATTTTGTCACAGTTTCCGAAAGCACGTGCTTGGTAATATCTCGACGCCCGCCGTAAGCGGAGGGATATTGCCCAAAAGCAACTTGCTTGAGGAAGTTATGATCAAATTATGCATTCGCATAGAAAATATTTTGCAATTTATTTTATTTATTTATGCAGAACTATTTCAAAAGTCCATAAATGTACTCCAGATGTACTTTTTGCTTTTAATTATATTATTTGGTGTGTTTTTTCCCTCTATTATTATATTTATCAAGTCGTTATTTGCAGTTCCAAATCGTAATTGTGACGTCAAAAAATAAAATTTAAATTATTGAACTGTCAAACTGAATGACATAAGTGACAATTTTCCTAAGGAGATTATCACCTATAATACACCTAGAGCATTGATAATACCGAGATAATTTTGTCATAGAGATTGCTGAAAGCATGTTACTTGGTAATAGCCCGAGGCCGTAGGTTTATTATAGCTTATTATAGCAACATGCTTGAAGCATTCTCTACGACAAAATTTTGAGTATTTATCAATGCTCGAGGTGTATTCGGTAAGATAATTTTTTACTCTCCATTCAATTCGTATTTTCTGATTGAACAAAATTTTAAAAACATTTTCCACTTATCCTTTTTACTTTTAATGGTGTTTTTGGATGTATTTTCTAATACAATTTGATTAATTGAATCGTTTACCAAACCTTGTGACATTTTATAAATTGATTTTCAATTTGACATTTGTTGTATTTTAATCTGACATTTGAACATATCATGTGCCTTGCCTGATAACACCACATGTATGCGTGTTGTCGCTGTAATATTTTACTGATTGGATGAATTTTGACACATGATATGAAATGCAAAATTTTGATTCGTTAATACATTTAGTAAAAAATTATCAGTGTATTGTTGTTCTGATTGGTTGTTTCCGCACACGTGATTAGAAATTGGCGAATTTAATTGGATTTCTATTTGAGCAAAAAAATTGTTCGGTAAAATTTTTTCATGACCGTGGTTTCCTAGTAATATATAGAGTGTAAACTGACTGTTTCTTATCTGATTAATATTTAATAATAAACTTTTCAATGTAGACAAACTGTATTAATTTCAGTAACGTAGCTCAAAAAAATATTCATAAAATTTAATAACAGTAGTGATATTTGTAGAGTATTTCGTGAATAAATCAACGAAATACATAAAACATATTTTTATTGTTTAAAGTTTTTTTCTAATAAAACAAAAATAATATTTAAAATGAATTTTAAGCACATACGTAGAACTCACGATATTTTAAATATAATCTAGTAAGTGGCGGATCTTAAAATAACTGAGTAACAAAAGAGCATGTTGAGACCATATACATTATAATATGGAGTTTTTATATAAAGCTACTTGCACACCGTTGGGCCAATCATATGACGCGAAAAGACAGAGAGAGCACTGGTACATTTAACCAATGTCTCGTCCCGTCTCGCCCGTAAACATGTTATATATCCATAATCAGTAGTCACGTCAGTATCATAAGAAGTTAATGAAAATACAGTTAGCGGACGTAGCTCTATTCTGTGTACGACAGTGAAAGCGATAGAAGTATTATTGTTATTAATAAATTAAAGTTCTGTGCTTCTTAAATCCTTATTTTTAATTTAAGAAGAAGGAAAATGAAGTTAAAGCTGTTTGGTTAAGCAGAGCGTACTATCTGAAAGGTTAAATAAGGGTTACTCTTGAAATATACATTGTACAGGGCATATTGATTTTCCGAGGTAGTAACCAGTTGTGACTCTTTATTTACCCATTTAGTCCTTGTCTCTAATTTAAGAAGTTTAAAAATGAAGTTAAAGCTGTTTAATTAAGCAGGTTTAAAAAAAAATACTAAAAATTGTAATGTTCATTGTATAGTGTATCGCTTTGACTTCTTGAATTAGTTACGAATTTTGACTTAATAACGGATCATTAAAAGTATATTTTAGCTAAATACATTTATATCATCTTAGAGCGAGTGTGTTTAGTATATGTATGTTATGTATATGTATATGTCTGTATGACTACATGTATAATATTACTATATATACTCTCTACAATTACCAGTTATATTATCTTTTGACAACAAAATCGAGGATAAAATTTAAAACACAAGTGGTATTTGCGGAAAATATTTCACGAAGTAAAACCTGACATATATCAATGGCTGCAACGCATTTACCAGCAGTTAAAATTGTATATAGCGGTAAAATTGCATAATCGTTCTGTCAAAAGTCAGTCTAGCTATTTTATCGTATGTGATATTGTTGCAGAACCTTCCAGAATTGACCTAAGTCGTTGCCAAAATAAAGATTCGACTTAGGCAAAAATTTCATTTTCAGACATTTTCAAGAGTCTGAGAGACTTCAGAGCCACAGACTAGTCCAAAAGGACCGTTATGAGTGCATTAAGACATTAGGTACAACTGGGTAAAAATTCGAAGAAGCACCGAATTTTTACTTATATAGGAAAATATATTTTGGTCCAGGATATGAGAGTGAAAGTATATGGTGGTCACGGGAAAATGAATCACGTACTTTTTAAAAAGTACGCCAAAAAGGTACTATTCAAAATATTTTCAGCTTTAATTCCTCCGCCGAAGACATTGACCATGCAGGTACAGTCATTATATACGTTGCTCTAAAGATTGACTATAAAATTTTAACAAGGCAATGTATAAAAAAGGCGAAGCCGACGAATTTGGCAAAAGCGGCGTAGTGCCTATATGCAAAAATTGGCAAAAAATCAATGAAAATGCACAAGGCCGGTTTCTCGCTTAAAACGAGTTTAGATTCACCCAGTGACTCGTAATTTGGTCGAGTGCGTTGGGTGGTCAATACAAAGCGATGGTAGGAAAGCCAATAGCAGGGCTTTCCAAATAAGTTATAGAGAAAACTGCCTTGTGCACAAAGGATTCAAAAGTCCAAAAGACGTAAAAGCCCTTATTGTCAGTGAAACATTGAAATCACGTCTTGAGGTAGTGCATCATTGACCCGTTACTCGTCTATCGAAGTATATCTTATCTCGAACTCGCTTGGGAGTGGAAAAACGGGGCAGAACGCGACTGGCGCCCTTCTAAATATAAATTGGTGTCGCGTCAATTTGACGCCTGGTAGTGTGTTCTGCAACATCACTAGTGCTTAGAATTTTATCGGTTAATTTTTTCTAAAGCTTTCTTGCCTGGTAATATAAAGCGTGTAAATTGATAGTTTATTATCCGAGCGCGTTTGCGCGAAGGATTTAATCTTTGCGTGAGGAATTGAATTATATTACCTTTCGGCAACTTAGCTTGAGCAAAAATTTATAGATAAAATTTAAAAGCACGAGCGGTATTTGGAAGGAATATTTCACGAACAAATAATTCATTAAGCACATCTTTAATATTTCGTTCTTATGATTATAAATAACTATTTCTTGATTTATCTTCATTTTAGAGTTGTATCGCATCACATAGCAATGAAAAAGGGAAGGCATAGGTGAAAAAGGAAGGGAAGGAAGGTGCATAGGTGAAAAATAACTTACTTCAACAACTCACGTTGGACAAATTTCATGTTTCTTTTAGTAGATTTATAATGTGGAAAATAACATAGGCACACGAAATTAAAAAAGTGGTCTTTTTCTGGCACTCCATTGGGTAACCCATATGTATTTCGACGTGCTGAACACGACCCAGATGTCCTTTAAGCACCATTGGCCACCATTTTTTTGTAAAGCGAAAATAACCTAAAAAGAACTCATAATTTAGATTATTTTCGCGATTTATTAAAAATTGGTGGTTAACGGAACTAAACGGATACCCGATTCGTATTCAGCACGTCTAAATACATGTGGGTTGTCCAATGGAGTCCCAGAAACAGACCCTTTTTTGTGTGTGTGTCTGTGTAATATATGAATATCACCGGATCCTCCACCATTTTCTAGAAAATCGAGTATGCAAATATATTACACAGACGCAAAAAAGAAAAAGTGATCTATTTCTGGGACTTCTGTGTATTTCGACATGCTGAATATGAACCAGGTATCCGTTTAGCTCCATTACCCACCAATTTTTAGTAAAACGCGAAAATAACCTAAATTATCAGTTTTTTTAGGTTATTTTAGCGATTTATAAAAAAAACGGTGGCCAATGGAGCTCAACGAACATCTGATTCGTATTCGGCACGTCGAAATACATATGGGTTACCCGATGTAGTTCCAGAAAAGGAGCAGTTTTTTATTTCGTGTGCCTGTGTAATTATTATTATTCGGATATTCCTATAGTTTTTTTTTGCAATGCACATTTCAAGAGAAAGTAATGAAAATGAGAAAAAAGAGCTGTTCATTATCCAAAACATTCCCTGTCTAAATTATATCATTTTCGAAATTTGTAACGGTCAATAAAATATATATGCATCCAAAACTTATATAATCAATTTATTTAAATCGACTTGAGCCCACCATTTAGAAAATCTGCTATCAGTAAATCATACAACCTTCAAATAAGCCTTTGTTGTATAATACTACATTCTAGCATTCCAGTCATCATCCATTCACAGTTGCTGTGACCTAGAATAGGAACTTTAAGATGTTCAAGTTACATCTCTGTATGCTATTGCAAGTTGTGATTTTGTATTAGATGAAAGCTTTGAAATTTTACGAGCCTGATTCAAGAGGGAGAGCACTTCTGCCTTTAAATAGAAGTTACTATGTTGAAACACGTAGTTTGCCATTTGCCGATATATTTTTAATTTAACAGAGTAGCCAACCTAAATCTGGGAATGCATTTTGGTGCATTATAAATTATGTAATTGATTTTTTAAAATTAGTCAGTGGTTTTATACTTAAAAAGAGTGAGTTCTGTAGAATTTTGACCATTGCGGGTTTTTTGAAATTTTTACTAAATATAGGAATAACATCTAGACACCCAGATATAGTCAGACATCTTCTATACTTTAATAGCGTTAACGAGAAAATATGTTATTTTTTAAATATTTTTGTTTTCCTACAATGAAAATAATACAATATACCGAGTGAGGCATTTCAGTTCAGATAGTACAATATCTCGAAAACGAAGTATTTTAAAAAGAAATGTTTCAGATAAGAGTTGGTTGTTTTAGAGAGAATAATAGAACGGTATAGTTTATTCTTACTCAGAGGATGCTTTCAAGGTCACGTTTTTTTTTTTTTTGTTAATAAAATCCTACGTTTTATTTGAAGATATCTTTTTGTATAAATAACTTTTGCATGAAACATTGTTTTATTTGACTTCAGCTTAAAAATATAGGTTTTCATTAAAAAAGAAATAACATTAACCTTGAAAGCATCTGAGTCAAAAATGAATCAGGCTGGGTCGTATACAATTTTTAACTGAAACATTTGTTTTATAGATATCTTGGTATCTCAAATTAAATGCCTTATTGGTTACAGTTTCGCACTCTGAAAATTATACTACATTACGTAACAAGCTCATTATGTACCAGTGGAAGAAGTTAGTGATTCCACGAGTGTGTAATTGCTTTACAATTCGAGTTGTATACTTCTATATTTCTACGACCCCATTTATTCCCATTAAATAAACTAGAAATACTCTTAAGGATTTGATTCATTAATACATGAGTGGGAAGGCCGTATGATATTGATATTGAAAGAGCAAAAATTATATTTCAACCACGTAGTGAATCACACGTGAAAAATCAAAAAATCCATCCGTTAGGAGCGTACGAAATATAGACTTTTTTTTTACATTTGACTAAATCGAAGTAACTCATACACACGTGTATTACTCAATATTTCAATATGGAAGTATTGTGTCAAATAAAAAATTCATCCGATCGCTTTCTTTTACACAAAACTTTGCGAAAAAACAAGCTTACTAAGTTTGTAGGTTATACAATATTGACCACATACAGTAACGGTGGTTGAAAAAATAATTTCAGATTAAAAAGTATGTAACCAGCTAAGTGTAGGTACATCAAGCATTACGTAATTGTAATTGTAATTCGTGATTCAGCGCTCGGCAGGGCATTAGTCTGGAAAATAGCTGTTGGTTGCAGTCTGTTTTTTTTTTATTCCTTATACATTTAAGGAAATGTACAGAGGAGTTCGACAAAATATTACGTCAGTAAATACATCAAGCATTGTTCATATTTGAGCCTAACAACTTAGAAAAATTTAAGATATTACAGTCAATATCATATCTGTGAGAAACCTTGAAAAATACCCAGAAAATAAGTTCTACTCAAGTACACGTATAACTATTAAAGATAAAGTTGTTAACTGTAATTGAAAAAACATAACCTGACTTGTGTTCATTATGTATCTATTGTAAACCAGTCACTGAATTTTGAATAACTTACGTCGAACAGCTCTAAGATCTGTCTGCTGAAGTTATATAGAAAATATCCCACTTTTTAAAGAGATTTTTATCAACATGACAATAACTTGGAAATTCTAAAATATATAAAATATGAAATTATTACTGAAATAGAATGCACATTTTCCGATAGGTATATAACGGATTCAAAGCCTGGTATGGTCAAATTCTCCTTAAAAAGTGGAATATTTATAAATCGTTAAACAATGATTAAAAATTAATATTTACCAATTTCAATTGCAAGCGTTTCGACGTTTTTTTCATTTTAAAACCTTATAACAAAATATAAACAAATTTGCTGAAAATTCATATCAAAAAAATTGTTAATACATTTGATTTAAAAAACTGATTGGCTTTTAAAAATGATTTTTTTGCTATATACGATGGCTTTATTCCTCTATAACCCACAAATATATAATTTTATCGAAAAGTACATGGCTTTAAAATGCGTTTGAGTGCGATTTTTGGCTCTTTTAATTTTTTTTCTAAATAGGATTTAATGGAAAAAATAATGTAAAACTGAAATGGGAAAATATAATTTTTTCACCATTCTTCACTAACAATTTATAAACAATTTAGAGAAAATATGAGGATACTACTTGAGTCAGAGTCATTTCAATTTAAAAGTAGATTTCCAAATAAATTAGTTTTATTTTGTTAAAAACTTCGCCAAAGGGTTTTCTATTGTTTATTTACAAATAGCCGAGTAATGGTAATGATATGTCACTAGATTGAATTTTTAACTGACTTCATAAAACTTAAAAAAGATGTCCGCAATTCAACCAGTATGTTTTTTCGTAATTGTTCATTTCTATTAAATTTTTTGCAAACTTCTCATGACACAGCGGTGGGCTCATTATAGTTTCTTCGGACTATACTATGTCTAGTGTGAGGTAAACCAAAATTGAAAACGACTGTTGGTTCCATTGCAGTTTTTTCATCAAGCTACGATTAGTGCACAGAGAGTGGACTCTTAAAAATAAGGCAAAATTTAAATTTAATCGGAATTGCATTAAAAATGTTAGTTAGGTATTTTCAGAGTAGTTAGTACCAAATCTGACGTCAAAATTGTAAATTCAAAATGTCGAATCCAATATGGCTGCTATCATTGAAATATCTTGCAAATTTACATGAAATTTTGTACACGTTAATTATTTTTAACCGACTTCATAAATTATAATCTGCTTTGACAAATACAGTTACACACTCTGTATAAAGAGTTCACAGTGACAGATCAACATAACTTACGTAACAAACACATATTGTGCAACGAACCGACCCAGAATGTATAATGCTAGCAGCAAATTTACCTTAAATAATTAAATTGTAATGTTGAATGCCTCATATTTCAGGGGAACTTGTAAAACACATTTTCTCGTTTATCTTGTTTTCGCATTAAATAACGGCGATAGATCGAGCGGCGCTCACGGTAAACCAGGTTGAGATAGGTCGTATCAACGTGCTAAATACGCACGGTGAATCTTTGTAAAAATGTCTATCTGAATGTAAACAACATCCATTTTGTGGCAAATTTATCTTATAGTTCGAGATTTTCCCGTGAATATCACGCACTATCAAAATTACTGAAATGATAACATCCCGTATTGCTTTTAGAACTTGTATTTATTATTTTGTTTAGGAATATCTACTAATCGGTTAAATGGCGAAAACCGAAGGGAGTGCATCTGTGCATCTATTATGAAGAGATGGAGGATATATTGTACGAAACGTACGAAGAACAAGGGTGATATGGCTCGAGAACCTTTTAATCATATTGGGCTGGGCTGAACCAATTTAATTTTAAACTAAAACCAATATCCAACTTTTCTGTTCTGTCTAATCTTACGAAATACTCTTTATTTAAGTGAATTAAAAGTGATAACAGTTACCAACATGAAAGCAAACAATAGTAAGTGCAGAGTTAGATGTGTTTCGTAAACAAGGATTTTAAACAGTTACCTTCAAAATGTTTGAAATGTGGAACAATGTGACTACTAAACTAGAAGTTCAGCAGTCTCAAGCACAATCGCAGCAACCTCATACCTCTAGTGGATCAATTAAAGGTAGATGTCAAGTAGTTTTAAGTAAACATACAATTTTTTTTTAAAGCGGCACTCAAAACTGTCATTAAAGTGCTAGAAATAGTCAGTAAAGTAATCCAATATTGTACGATTTCTTGTAGTTGGCGGATATGACAGATAAACGTCAACATAAATTTTTCATTGCTCGTGACAAAAAATTATTCAGATTTGACATTTAAATTATTATGACATTTCTTAGTGTCATTTAAAATTATTTAAAAAATAGGGTTGATTATTTCACTCATTAAGGCTATAGCCAATGAGAGCCCGTTTTTTCACAACATTGCACCAATCAAACGTCATTATTAGTGGTAATTCAAGCTAGATCTGCTTTTGACAGGACCAACATGAAAAATTTATCGCTCTAATTTTTTAGGTCGCTGCAGCGGCAAATATGCGAAAATTTTTTGACGTTTTTTGTCGAGCTTTTAAGTTTTATCTATAAATATCTTCTCTAGCTTATTACTAAGTAATTGTTAACGTACTTACCTTGTAAATTGTAATATTGTATTATGTAGTAGCAAACAAAAACACACCTCAATTCCAAAGCGAATCTTGTCTGAAATATATAGGCTGTAACTTTTGTCTATCTGTAACTATTTCAGTTTTCCTAGTGTTCAATCAGGTAACAATTACACACACAGATTGTACTTTATATAGCTCATAATACAGGAACAAGTCAAGCACAGCTTTCAATAGCTCAATAACGTAGTTACAAAGGTAAGCAAATCATTTATTATAAATGTCAAGTACACATTCGCTCTGGAACAAACTAAAAATGTATAATACTTACATATGGTAATCTACCAAAAAGTAACTCGTTGAATCAAAGCTGTGCATCAAACATTATAATTTGTTGTATTTAAAATTCTCTTTGCTTAACAAAGCAAACCTCAACATAATTCATAAACTTCGTAAGTTAAAAGTAAGGATTAAATACGTAAATATGAGTCGATGAACATTTATTTATTATGGAATATAACTTGTAGCGCTAGATGGCGCTCTCTATGTCAATCTCGGAACCATGGGTGTATATTTTATTTGGGCGAGACATCGGTACTAAAGTAGTGCTCTCTCTATCGTTCCTCGTCGTATTGCACCTCAGAAACGCCTGAAAGGTGTTAAGCCAGTCTATATATTATAATATCTAAGGTTTCAACTCGTTTTATTTACTAGTTGCCATGGAAATGTCACTAGATTATTTTAAAATATAGCGAATCTACGTTGTTTCTACTGCGTTTGTTTCAGATTTGCTGTTTTGACAATATGAGTCGGTTTGGAAATATTTCTGTATATCAAATTAATGATGAAATTGAAAATAAAGGTCAGTAAACTCCAAAAAGTGACAAGAAAACGTCTGAAGGCAGTTAATGAGAAAACATAATATTGAAGATGTACTTAATGAATTATTTATTCGTGAAATATTCTCCACAAATACCACTCGTGCTTTAAATTTTATCTAAAAATTTTTTCTCAAGCTAAGTCGCCCCCTGTTAATATAACTCGTGCAAATTGGCAGTTTATTATCAAAGATTAAATCCCTCCCGCTAAAGCGGTCGGGATTTAATCAGATAATAAACTGCCAATTTGCACTCTTTATATTACCAGGCAACACGCTTTCGAAAAAATTTTCGATAAAATTTTAAGCACTAGTGATATTACATACGATTAAATCTTAATTTCACAATTTCTGGATTTCAAAAAAAAACTTAATATGCGCCTTGGAATTAAAAATTTTTTTTTCTACGATTGTGTTGAGAGTCAAATTTTCTAACTTCAAAATGACTGCGGAAAATGCCATTTTGCCGCACGCCGGGATCGTGTGGCAAAGAATTTGCCACACGCCTCGATTACATCTTCATGCACCGAAATAAAAGAGTGTGTTTACCTTAAAGAATTTTGTATTATTTAACTGGTAATAACAATTAAATTCTATAAATATACATTAATTAATTACACATGAATTGAAATTACAAAGTCAAATTTTCTAACTTCAAAATCACTGCGGAAAATGTCACTTTAAATAAAATCTGATAGGCAGCAAATTTAAAATTTTGAAAAGACTTTAAGGGAAATAACTTCACAACCGTTGAAAAAATAGTATGGAACACACATGTGGCAAGTTTCAGTGCAAAACACGTATAATACTCGTATAATACTTTCATACATTGTTTCGCAATGAAGCCCTTACCACACTTCTATTACAATATACTATTTTATCACTTATGTGTTATATGTATTCCACATCGTGATAGAAGGTTTAACTTTAGTGTCTATAATCGAATAAAACTAAGCAATAAAAATACGATTTTAACAATTGTTGCAGGGGGTGAGGAGCATTTTTTACTGCAAATGCAAATTGTATGTCACCAGAAAGTTACAATAAACTTTTCTCTAATTTTGTAGGTTAGCATTTCTTGGAAATTAAGTTTTAATTTTGAAAATTGTGTTTCTGTCTCGTTTTTTTTTAATATCTGGGGTTCTGTTCATCGGATGAGGCAAAACAAAAACATCAAAATCTTTGTAAATAAATTATGAATAAAACTGCATAGGTTCAAATCTGATTTCTCATTTTGTGTTTTTTCAAAAAGCTAAAAGCTAAGACAATTTCTAGTTTTACATAAATCGAAATTACTAAAAAAATGAATAATCTTTTTTAATGAAACTTGATGAAATGATAGATCTTGTAGGTGTAAACAATTATGAAAAAAAAAAAATAAAATAAGAATATTTAATATTTTCCCTGAAGAACTAGATTCCTGAAAAGTTTTTGAAACATTGTAAAAAAACTGCAATTGGGTCACCCTAACACTTTTTCTGTCTTAAATTGTAACTTTTTGAAGGTGCTTTACAACTGTGATAAAAAATAATTCTTTATATCATTTTAGAAAAAAAAAACTTTATATGTTCAGGATCTGAACCGCATGGGAATCCTCACATTAATCATTGCGCATGTAATTTTTGAACGATCAGATCTTAAATACATAAATGGAAAGGACGTACGATATCGATATCGAAAGAGCAAGAATGGCGTTTTAACCTCATCGTAAACTGTCCAAATCGAAAATTAAATTAGATCCAGCAATGTACAAAAAATGGCATTTTTGATGTTTCGCGAAACGCGTTTCACTTTGTCTGAGCACTCTAAATGAGTCAGTAGAATGCATGGATACCATCTCTGCATGTTTTTCTAGAATCTCGAAACCTTGTTAACGGGAGCGGGGGAAATATTCTTGTCGTGGCAATCGCGGTTTATATTAACGATTAAAATTTATTTTATGCTTTCACTAAAGTTCTTACCCATTAGAGAATAAGCAAGATTAGTTTCAGCTCAAAACAATACAGTGTCCGCTAAGAAGTCTGCACCAAGGAAAACAACATTTTTTACCAAAATATTTATTTGGTCAAAAAAGTACCCCTAAAGGTTATTTAAAGTGGATTTTAGTCCATTACTTAGGCTGAAACTATTAAATAGAGAGAATTATTAATAACAGATTTTTTTTTATTTTAAAATATAACAACCAAATTTTATATTTGGATATAACTTTGCATTATAAGCAACTTACTACAATAACTTTTTTCGTTTCATAAAAATTAATTTCCCGTCCTAAGCGCCAAGACACAAATTTGTGCAGCCACTTTTTCGTTTGATAACCTTTATCTAAAATAACATTTTTCAGAAAGTTAATAACAACAAAGTTTCCCATATGGTGCAGAGTTTTTGGCGGACATTGTATATGTCCAGAAATAAATGCATGAAACGCGAGATATGCGATATCTCAGCTTCTAATTAATGTAAAAGGGTCAAATTTTCTTATTTTTCGTTTTTTAAAGCACTAGACGACAAAAGTATTTGACTGGATACACTTTCTCGTAAAAAAAAATCATTACGAAAATTAACTTTAAAATAATACAAAAAATGGTTTTTATCACTGTCGTAATGCACGTTTAAAAAGCTTCAATTTAAGAAAAATAATTTTTAGTGTGATCAAACGGTAGTTTTTTATGAAGCTTCGAAATATTTTTAAATAATCTCCATTTTTAAGGAAAATAATAAATATTTTATTTTGTAATATTCCATAATAGTTTATACATATAGGACTTATAGTTTTATTAAGTTTAATTAAGAAAGGTTATTTATTTAGTAATTTCGGTTCATGCAAAATTAGACATTTTCGTAATTTTAATTTTTTTGCAAAAAACAAAATGGTAGATCGACTTTGGACCTATTCCGTTGATTCATAATTTATTTACAAACATTTTGAATTTTTATTTGGCCTGATCCGATGAACAGGACTCGATTTATTAAAAAAAAAACGAGACAGACACGTTTTTCAAAATTAAAACTTAATTTCCAAAATTATGCAAAACTTTACTGTAACTTCCTGATAATATACAGATTGCCTTTTCAGAAATAATCTGCCCTCCCCCCACCCCAACAATCGTTGAAAAAAGTGCAGTTTTTTTTTTCGACTACTAGATCATAAATAACTGTTGTTAAAACGAGCCGAAGGCGAGTCATCCGAATGAGTAATAATTATTACACGCAAGTGGGATAATATACTTTTTCTACGACTACTCAACAGAAAGTTGCACTGTAAGGTAAATTTGCCGATAAATGGCGAAATTTTTAGGGAAAAATGCGAAGACGAGCATTATATCGGTCATAACTTCTTTATTTCTTAAGCAGGAGAAAAAATTTAGAAACAGACTTTTAGCTTATTTGATAATCTTTAATCTGGTTTTTTAACATTTTTGGCGCAAGTGCCTTAGTTTCTGAGATATTTAACTTTTAAAGAGATATTTTGAGTTAAAAACGTTTGACGCCATTTTTAAACCTACATATCTCCGAAAAAACACAAAGTTACTGAGATTTCAAAACCGGCAAATTGTTTCCCAGATTTGGGATAAGACATCTACCTGTTTGCTCTTCTCATAGCTCTTTCTCCTTATAACAAATACATTACGTTTTTAAAAGAGCAACATAATTTACAGTTCTCGTAATTTGCAATTTTTAAAAATTGCAAAGAAGCAAAGCTGTATGCTCACGCCATTAGCGGTTGCGACACTACATTGGCATTTTTTCCAAAGAAATAAAAGAAAGGTTTAAACAATCAATTTGCTTTACAAAAGACATGCTTTGAAGGATATCTTGCTAATGTTTAGTAATTAAGAAGCGAGTCATAAGGCCCGCAAACGTAGAAGACCGATTTATTTTCGCTATATACCAATCTCCTAGAAAAAAGTCTCGATAACTACAAATTCCTGGCTTTCAACAAACTTGTTGGTAAAGTCGATCTTTGTTGCTGTTGCACGTCAGCACTCCCATCGCGTCTTTCATCAAATTCAAACGTGGAAGAACAATTTGTTGGAAGCTGTAGAGTGGGGATGGAAAAAAGTCGGTAGATCTTAGCACCGATTACTCCAGCGAAAACACCATCCCCAGAATCTATTCTATCTCTAATTTTATGCAGCTGCAATTTAGCATGCGAAACCAGATGCCTATGCACAAAATCTGCCCTATGTCGTTCAACAATGTCCAGGCATGTCTAAATGTTGAAAGTGTAGATACTGCCGAAGACGATGACGACGTCAACTCTGATGACATACCATTATTTTCACATTTCAGTAGATTTGGTCTACAGAGGAAACAAAACTCTATCTCTATCTCCGTGTACCCCGGAGAGGGTACACGGTTTTCTTAAAAATATTGTAAATCGAGAAAAACATTCTTAAGGAAGAAAATTGTAATGGTACTCTATACTTCTTTTTCCACAACTTCTCTTGACTTTTTGTGTAAAATTAGTGATTTCCGAGTCATTTGCAGCCAAAACCCGCGGTAGACATTAAGGAAGCACTCCCATTACCATCGCCGCATTTGCGAGAGGACTATTCATTCCACGGAAACAAATTAACAGAACATTTTTTACACATTTTTATAAGGATTATCTTTAAACAGAGTTACTTTTGCCAAAAAGTGAACGAGCTAAATTGAATATGGGGTGGTTTTAGAAATTTTAAAAGATGATACAACCACGATAGGGATGGAAACCTTTCTTTTTAGCGATTGTGGTGCCTTTCTTAATATTTTTGCCAAGTTTCAAAACCTTGTCGGATCTATGATGATTTTTGGCATCATTTTACTGGATTAATAAGTAATGTTACGTTAAAAACACAAAAAATCTACAATAGTGAATTGTAATTGGGAAACATCAAAGTTTGCCTCATATTAGGCGGTAACTTGCCAATAAAAATATAACACCTTAAAAATTTCAAATCGTTAGATAAAGAACTAGAAATTTCACATTACAAAATATCTAAAAAATGGACCAGTGACTGCACTTGGTGCATTCTTATGCAACTGTGGATTTCTTAAATCCTTGACGTTGATGACAATAGAGCAAGAATTAAAACACCAATGAAGTTTCCCAGTAACTGGTAATTGGTATTCCAATTTAAGTTTCCTTGCGGTAGGTTATTGAAATTTAGGCCCGATTTAAAAGACTCGGTTAGAATCCGTTCTGTTCAGTTGTAAGCTTGTTTGGTAACGGTTCAGAGAAACAGGTGCAAATCTCTATTAAATGGGTAAAAGTACAGTCGGACATTTCCAAATGCGCATACCTATTTAGATAATATATCGGATATACAACTTACATAGCACAATTTGTTTATTGTACGGAAATAGTTCGAAACATTGGGGGACTGTTTTTATGGTTGTATCATTTTTCCGTATTGCTTTCTCCTAAAATAGTTTTTCTGCATAAAAATGATGGCGTATAAAATTCTGTGTATCTTTGAGAAAAATTAAACGTGATTGTATAAGCTCGTTATCAGACTGTGAGCAGTATATTAATCTAAAAGAGAATAGTAACAGCCTACAATAAAACTGTGATAATGTACACTTGCTAACATAGGTACATACATTCACAAACATACATATGCACAAAAAACTTTTTTTCCATGTTTAAATTTAAAGTGTTTTAAGCCGTTGTTTATTGCTGAAGCTGTCTGTATATTAGGTCGTTATATACATTTCCGATTTGTCTTACGTTAAAAAGTTATAACTTTAAAGATTATTTAACTAATCATTTAACCGATTGGTCATAGGTATCCTATAGCTTGGCCACCACGGCACCCGCATGTAAATCCATTAGATTATTATTATTTATAGGGACACATGAAGTAGCTAGTCGATCATGTAAACATTACTTCCCATCAGCAATTACAGAAAAGGGTTTAAGATGTATATAATAACATAAGAAATGATACAAACGTCATATCTCGTATTACGGAATCTTGTCTATGTGAGGTCCATGAAAGTACCAGTGGTTCAGTGCACATATGTTAGGCTTAAAACCAAGGCGTACCGGGTTCGAATCCCAGCTAGGGTAATGTAATGTGTCACCGGGGTGGTAGCAGTAGACTAGACCGCGTTTGAGTGAGGCATGTAACTACACTACACGCCTAAAGAACACTACAACAATTTGTTTACTATGGGAGCCAGTCATGCCTTCTTCAACGTATGATGGTTTATTTCTACTTCCAAGTGGGTTTTGGTACTTTAAGAGACGACGCAGTCCCGTAATAGGCGAAGAGATATAAATTCTTATTTATGTGCATTGCTCTCTCCAATATGAACTTTGAACTTTTTCTGATATTAGTCTTATTTCTAATCACTTCTTAATATATAATCACTCTTTTAAAGTCCTCTCGTTAGCTTCTGTGATATGATCGATGTCTTGAAAGCAAATTTGAGGAATCTTATGAAGGTGTTAAAAATTCAGTTGTCGACCCGACACTTGGATTAGCTCGAGAAGTTAAACTTAAAGTTAATCAGTCAATTAAGATAAGACAAGGATTCAAATAATACCATTTATTTGTAAAGAAGTTCAATCGGTAAACATGTAAATATTTGTAAATAGCCTATCTAATTATGCATAAGAACTGTCAGACCAAACATGGCAAGGATGGACACATCCCATAGAGGATGTTTGATCGTAACTACGTGCAATGAGAGAGTGAGAAATCAATCGATTGGCACACGAAGATTCTTACAAAAATATGTTTTACGATTTTGACTTAGGCTTAAAAGTTTAGTAGCTGACGGTAATAATATAATCACAATAATAATTTTGGTGTGCTTGTGGATAGCTTTATAAGTTCCTGAAGATGATTTTATCATTATCATTTTATCATTTTATCATTCACCAGAACTGATCGCTTTAAATGCCTTTTACAGATTTGAGGTTTTCCCGCTTCTTTCAAAACGAACTGACGGAATATGGTAATAAGGATAATGTAAATTAGCTTCATTTTCGAGCTACCCTTATGAGGATACCCGTGTACAGATTTAATGATGCTTTTCTCTATTTTCAATAATTTTGGTAAAAATCAATAATTGGCCATCCGCCATAAATAAAATTTTGTATAATCTTTATACTGTGCCTCTTTTCAAAGCTCTTGTCGCGGGATTAATAATAATTCAATTTAATAATGTTAAAAACCGTACTTTGCAATGATACCATTTTTTGTGTGAAAAGTCAGTTTTAAGGGTACTTACTAATCGCAAAATTTCATTTCATTTCAAATTTTAGTACATTTTCTAAATTCCTTTGTATTGGGATTTTTCATGTCGTCGGACGGCAAAAAAATCTCAAATCAGATTTTGGTACAGTTTTCAAAAAATGTATTTGTCGTGCGACATAACGTCTTATGAGACTGAAAACTTTTTGCCGATTTTTTGAGGTAGTTTGGAAAATTATCATTTTTATTATTTTACTCGGTCAGCTGCGGCAGATGGCAATGTTATTGTCTGTACGTACATCTGTCCTAGTCGACTGATGGAATAGCTATGGCTAAACTTCGCCCGAGAATAAGACTTTAAAAAACAAAGAATATTTCGAACATTTTTCATAACTTTTAAGCTTGTTATAAATATTCCTGTTTATAAAAAAACATTAATTCATTAACCCGATATTTCGATAACATTACCATCCTCAGGGTAATTAGTTCTGCACCCACGCCATTGCTAATAGAAACAATATAGATATAATTGTCACTAAATGTTAAGCTGTTACAATTAATGTTATTAATAATTATGGCATATTTGGTAAATCTGTATATAGCTAACATTGATATCTGTAAACACGGGCTAATTTGCAATTATGAATTATTGTTTAGCTAATTTCCGGCCTTATTATTCAAATTCGCAGTTGCATGAGATAACAATAATTTATATTGTCAAACTGAAATTAATTATTACACTGGTACGTAACACAAACAATGGTAGTCACTTCAAGAAAACGCCCGTCCATGTTAAGAGGTACTAATAAATTTATATTGTTACTTCATTTTGTTTATTTTGCAATAAAAGAGATGCTAATAAAGAACATCGCTTAAATTTATTTTTATAATCCTATGAACTATTATGCGGATGCATATTGGTCATCGCGTGACTTTCTCTTCCTCATACAGTGTGACCTACATATTGGGAAAAAAGTTTATATATACTTGGTCCCTGGAGCGTTCAGCACTTCCGTAATGGGATAAACACCTGGTATAATTTGCCTGAACTTGGTTATACAATGCGCCAAACTTATCATCTTCACATTCCTATATCTTCTATTCTTGAAAAATTGATATCTTTTAATATTTGGAATTTTCTTAACAGCATTAACTTTTTGTCTAATTTCTTAGGATAGGTTATTTCTATTGCTGGCTCCACTTTTGTATATTTTTAATTTAATTATATCCAAAATTAAAAATCCACAGGGGTGTAACATCTGAGCGGACATTCAGTTAAATCGTTATTGTAACCTATTCAAATAATATAGGTGGTTTAACCATGTCAGGACAGCTCTTGATGTGTACTAACGTTTCATTTAGCTGAAGGTGCAATTTTCAATATAATTGCAATACTAACCCATCAAATTGAGTATTCAAGAGCTTTTAAAAATTTTCACCATGTAAATTATTTTAAAAGAGAGCGATTTAATAATGGGTCATGTGAAATCCCTTTCCACATATTTATTTTCATTTCAGGAAATACCGTTTCTTACAGGTAATAATTCATTTGGAATTCTTCTTTGACCATCATTTGGTTAAGATATCACACAATTTATGTTGCACCCAGCTTCATTGATAAACACATTTTTTTTAATAACATTTCTACTATTCAAAAAGCTTCTTGAGCTTCTTACCAATGTTCCAATGTTCTGCTTTCATCTCCATCTTACAATGTAAATGAGAACTTGAGTTTGAAAGCTTTAACTTTGATGAAAACGTCTGTAAATTTTGCTTTTGGATGGATTTACATTGACAGCAATATTTCTTAACTTACTGTGAGGATCATTATAATAAGCAACTAAGGACATTTTATCAAACTATTTATGATTATTGCTATTGAATCTTCATAATGTTCATTTAAGAGTACTTCCAGTGGCGTTTGAATCATTGCTAATATTCTGGTGTGATGGGATGATTTGAATATCTTGTATTTTCATTCAATGAGTTTTTGGCCTATTTTATATCATTTTTTTTTAACTATTTAACGTCGGCCTATTTCCGCTACCAGGGCTACCAGGGCCTATCACCGACGCCAGGAGACGAGCTACCTGAAAATTTTGCCGAACCTCTTCCCTTAAGAAGAGTAGGGGTCTTTTACTTGCCTAACATTCAATAGACAAGGGGCCGCCTGCTTTACATCCCCTCCGAAGGATGGTATATCCACTACGTAATCCTCGTCTGAAATTACGTAGCTTCCGAGTATACACTGATATACAAGCCTCTAGAAGGTGGGACGAGAACGCTGTATTTCCCAAGATGGGACCCTATCCAAGTACTAACCGCGCTCGACGTTGCTTCAACGGAATATCGACTGATATTCACATTGAAGTCGCCTCTACGCTCGCCCCTTATTTTATATCATATATTTTATTATATATTTAAAGGATATCCATTGCTCTTAGGTGTATTCTCAATTAAAACATTCTGTTTATTTTCTATTCCTAATTACAAATGGTAGTTGCCCGTTGTTTTCGATTCCATATGGGAAAATTAATGAAGGGAAACAACTATTCATTTAGAAATAAAGTTCCCTACATCTACAACCTTTATATCAAACACCGCCAATCTATTATCGACCAAATATCTCAACCATATCCTAAAAAAATACTCGAATTCTTGCCCTATCTTTGTTTTATGAGACTAGCAATGAAAGGTGACAAAAAGTTTCCAATTGCAGTCCCTTCATGTCGGTCGAAGAAAAATTTATTGAATCTGTTATCGCATGAGATCTAATATCTTCTAATATTATTGCTTCGGCCGCCTTTACAATTCGCAATCGTTCTTCTTCCACGTATTTTTCGCGATTATCATACCAATTCGCTGTTAAAATCTTAAAACCGGTATCCCGAAAACTAATGATACGATCGTTACTATGCTTGTTAGAAATTATAATATCAGCGCCATATTTGCTTTCTAGTTTATTGCTGACAGTTCTGTATGGAGAAATGTAACCATTGTATTCACGAAGAATGTCTTTCAAGGAAAACTGACATATACAAAACTGTCGATATACAGGACGAATGCGATACGATGCTTGAATTCCCCCGCCTATAACTCCAAGGATATTAATACTACGTAAAAATGTGTTTGAAACATTTCGATAGAGAATTTACTTATCTTTAAATTTGATAACCATCTTTTTTTGTGGGACCATTCAGGACCGAGATATTGACAAGAAAATGATTTTTAAGCGATATTCCCCCAAAATCAGAGGTGTTCGGGGGGGCGGGCGAGAGGGAAAAATTGGTATGTCTAAAAAAAGGCATATAATGAACTGGTTCCAACAGTAAAATCTTTTGTATGATTTAAAACGTTAATTTACCTGACGACTGGCCTATTAAACGTAAAGTAAAATAGTAGTTGTATCAAAAATAATTATTAAAGAAAAATGCCAAATATTTATTTATATGTCGTGATCCTTTGAGTATTTTCTTCTAGAATGTCAATGATGCTATGTTTGACATTTCCTAATTATATGAGAATAATTCAAAAACCTTTTTATGTTATATCATAATTTACATTTGTCAATGTAAAAAATCTGTCCGGAATACTGTAAAAGCTGCATACCTAAAAATAAAATAGATCTTTTATATTGCACCTAAACTTAGAAAAAAAAATTAAGTAAATATAATTTTTATTTTGCTCCAAACCCTCCATAGCACCCTAGAAAAAATAACTTTACAACCCTTGATACCGTTTTCATTGATCCTAACCATATATAACTGTTTTTGTGGCGTATAGTAACAATTCATTCCAGTTAAGTTTCTGGTTACCTTCCAAATATCGGTCCGTTGAGAGTTCAACGTACTCATCGAAAATATAAAAGTTGTTTAGCTAGTAATTCTCTATTGCTGCAGATTTATTATTGTAGTACACGTAAAAGTTCTGTTAAATTTAATAGCTTGCACGATCATAAAAAAAAATGTAAATATTAATATAATCAAGGATAAAATTAGACAGTCTATAATAGCTTTACACAGGACCGTCAATGTGCCCATTTACAGAGACCATCAAATGTTTACAGTTGGAATTTTAAAACGACCTACTAATAGACTGCAACTACTCATTAAGTATACGTTAAAAAATGGGATTTAAAAAAATATCATACAAGCATAACTAGCCTTCTAATTGAAATTTCAAAAAAAAAATTCTTAGTTTTAAAGTGTCACCTTTGAAAGTGGCTACCAAACGGATGTTTGCAATTCTTTGCAAACTGTTCATTTTACAGAAAAAAAAATGTTGAACGGCTTTCATCTCATATGTCAAATAAAAGTTTACTGTACACAGGGTTGTAGGGTTGTTTTAACCGGTTTTTTTTGGACTAGTCAAAATAAGCGGTTTTCTCTTTTTAAAGTATTTTTTTTACCTAAACCTAATAAAAATAGATATATAATAGTCGACTGAATAAGTCAGATAAAGCGGGTTCTGTAAAATTAGTGTATCAATTTCTTTTCTAATGCATTCAGAGGTGCCGTGCCTCCTCAGTATTTGATTAAGTTGGTCAACTATTCCTTTAATAACTTTTAACAAGCACGTAAACTATTAGACCTAGAAAATGGTGTCTGTAACAGAAATTGCAGAGAATTTAGTGCTCGATACAACATTGCTATTTGACATTTTGATGCACAATCGACAGTTTACAAAATAATTCGCAAAAACTATTTCTCGTCAATGTTGACAGGCTGTATATCGCAATAACGATTAGTTTTTCGCCACTTTGATGGCAAATTGCTCAAAAACCGACCGATAGAAATGTCTACCACTACAGTACAGTACTATACACATCAAAACAAACATTTTGCGGCAAATTTGGTCCGGCAACTAAAACATTATTTTTTTTCAATTTACGGTTATCGCGCGCGCCAACTGGAAGTTAGCGTAATTGAGGTATGTGAAGTATGTATACTAACTACCTATGCAGACAGATATCGATAATCATTTAATTTAAAAAATGTTCCCCCCTCCCTATGGGACAGGTAATTAAATCTTCACAAAGATATGGAAAAATATTTTATTATTGCAAAAATTAACAAACAACGAGAAAGAATAAAATTAATTTAAAAATCTGACAAATGCTCAGAAGACAAACAAAAAATATATTGCAACAAACGATAAACAAAATTTTGCTACCGCACATCGCTAATATTTCAAAAATATTTACGTGGAAATTCGACCATATTTTTTTGAACGGCAGGATTGTTTTTTTTTTCTTGTAGCGTAATGGCATACCTAAAAAGATCCAAATAATATAAGAAAATTAATTCATACATGGAATGGGGGAGACATAGGATGGGCCAACTCTCCCTTAAAATAACGTCCCAACTCTCCCCCACTGCTCGGTGTTATTAAAAGTGACCAGATTTATTCTTAGGTGAAAGTGAATCATGAAATAACCCCAACATTTTAATAGCTAAAACGTCGGTCGTTACATGTAAAATAACTTTCCAGCAACAGTTGCACCCACAAAGCAATGAATTGGATAATTTGAACAAAAAAAGTTACTTTTCAGTACATAAAACAATTAAAATTATCTGAGATTTGAAGTACACAACACACTGGCGAAATATGGCAGTTTATTTACTTCTCTCACAAATATACATAACCCTACTTATATGATCTCGATTACCGACTGGCAGACGGAAACTTTTCATCGTCGAATTTGCACGATATTTCGTAGAATAATCCACTGGAATGTATAAATAAATGACTTCAGTTTTGAGTAGAAATGGTCATTTTACATATAGACGGCGCTGCGATGCAAAGAAATTATTCAATCCCAGAAACCTTTAAAAGAGGCGCATGTGATGAAGCATTACATTCTAAGCAAATTTTATAATACGAACAATTTTAGAAAAATCACTGGTTTTCGAGATATTTGAACATCAGTGTAATTTTTTAAGTAATAATAATCGCATTTTTGTTTTCAAAATTTAACCGTATGTCTACACTTTCAAGTATAAAAATTCAGTCCAACATAAACATAACACAGAAATTAGACTATATACAATAAAAAATGTCAAAATTTCTAATTTCCGACTAGCAGTTGCAGCCATATTTGTTTTACTGTTTAATTAAGGAAACATTTATGATTTATGTTTTGAAATAAATTTGTTTCATATCTAAATCAGTCTGATTCACTATGAAAAATGTCCCAAAGTATTTATCGTCTAAAATTTATTTTGAAAAAATTATGGCAATTTTTATAATTAAAATAATTACATTTTAAGTTCAAATATCTCGAAACCGAGTGATTTTTCGAAAATTGCTTGTTTTACAAAAGTTGCTTGGACAGTTCTGCATCACATGCACCATTTTAAGGTTCCTGGGATCGAACAATTTCTTTGCATCGCAACGTAAAATGAACCGTTTTTATTCAAAACTCCCGTTTATATATTCTAGTGAATACCTTTTACGGAATTCAAATATCTGTTTTAGTTATCGAGAAAATGGTTTCGGGAGTTTTAAGTGGGACATCCTGTATGCGTTTAAACTTTTTGCAGAAATAGTGGCTCACATGCACCCCATTGCCCCACCAACTTGGCAAAATACAATACAAAACTTCCCTCTCTCTTTGCCAAGTTTTATTTATTAGCTATTGTTTCTGTAGGATGACCCATATTTCTTTTTTACTAAAAATATACCAGGTTTCTTCCTCGGTAGTAGCGACAACTACATTGCAAATATTATTTTCCACCATCGTTTCTGAATTAATTATTTTATAAGGTGACCACCTGGTATATTTCTCGTCAAAAATATAGCAAATTTCTTCCTAGTCAGTTGCATTAGCTACATGTCCTACATCACATGTTTTTCGTTAATTTCTATAGTGTCAACTACCGACCAAATATTGTTTTATTTCGTACAATAGTTTTATGGATATAGCGCCAACAGACAGAAACATCAGACCAAAAAACAGATTGACAGAATTGAGAGACCTTAATTTTCGTAATCTGCAAAATCTGAAACACGAAAATCTGAAGAAATCTCGGAAAATCATTTTTTTATGATTACAATAAGGCATTTCAGTAAGCGAGGGAAGTAAAACATAATATTGTAGTGGCTCCTGTATAATAGAGGTGAGACATTAGTTCGGCATTTAATATCATGTTAATTGCAAACTGTCAGGAAAAAGAAATTATTACCCTGCAATAAATATACTACAATTAGTGACTTTGTGTTCGTATGGAATAATGTGGAAAAGATGTTATTTTTTTGCCATATTATCTTATTGACCCATATATTCCAGGTTCAACAAACTAAAGACGATAAGAATTACTAAAGAAAAATATACAAACAATAAGTGTTTACTTCTATTACATGAATTATCATATTTACTAATACTATCATAAAAAGCAATTAAAAATTGTTTACTTTCTTATTACAAAAAGGTGAACAAAAGAGTTTGTTTAAATTGCCGTGCTATCACAATATTGGGAAAAACTCTGACATCACACAAAAAGTTTTAAAATTTGTAAAATCACCATAACAACAAAGGTAATATTCAATATGCTATTAATATTGAAATAATATGTATCAATCAATAAAAAATTTTAATTCACGCACATAAATGCTGAATTTTAATGAAATATTTCCCAATCTCAACATTTGAACAGCCTAATTAATAAATGGAGTGCTGTTTCCGTGTCATTTCTGGCTCTGTGTGGCACGCCTAAAAGACTTCTTTCTAGACATGCCTGTGTTCACTACTAATGTTTCTACACCGAAACCTTTGTCAAACAGGTTATTTGCTTAAAGAAGTGAATCCTTTTTTTTTATATATATATATATATATATATATATATATATATATATATATATATATATATATATATATATATATATATATATATATATATATATATATATATATATATATATATATATATATATATATATATATATATATATATATATATATATATATATATATATATATATATATATATATATATATATATATATATATATATATATATATATATATATATATATATATATATATATATATATATATATATATATATATATATATATATATATATATATATGTCAAATAGACCAGGTATTTCAATCTCAATATCAGTGTTGTGTAAGAAATAGTCTTCAGGTTATTTTCCAATAGTAATTTTATTTCGAATGATTATGTGGCCCCCTGAAGACTTCAAATGATAAAAAAACTTGAACAACTTTTTAGTGGCTTGAAATCATTCGATAGTGAAAGAGAATATTTTATTTATTAAAACATGCGACATTTTTTACTTATGATGTGTTTTGTCACACAATGAAGTATTCTTCAGATAAGGCTAGAAGTACTACTATATATGTTGTGAACAGTATATATAACGAAGAGGTCATTTTTTGTTTTTAACCCCCGACGCCAAAAAAGGACGGGTATGTTTGAATTTCTGTCTGTGGCTTCATATCTCTTCAACGGGAAACCCAATTTTGATGCTGTTTTCTTTATTTGAAAGAGTATTTTGCGATGTACTTTGTTAATAATGTTTTTAGGTAGGTTTCATTTCGGTAATCATTCAGACATATTTACCTTTTGCGGGGATAAAAGGGGGGGTGGTAGAGGGAAACTCACAGGATAGAAAAAATTTTTGTGTCCAAAATTGGTTTCAGCGTGTCAAAATACTTCAAAAAAGTTAGATCAGAACCTTAGGACAAGACCTTTCCTTGCCCTTTCTAGGGGATAAAGAGGGTGGTGGAGTGAGAGTGACTCGATAGAAAATTTTTGTAAGAACAAAATTGGCTTCAACACGTCAAAATACCTCAGAAAAGTTAGGTGAGAATCTTAAGCCAAGACATTTTTTTGTAGACTTGTGTTATCAAAGCAGAAATAAAAGATATTCTTAAATATTATGACTAATTTATCGCATCAGATTAATAATAGTACAGTGTACAAATTACTAATTGGCCCTTACACAACTCATTTTACTGACTATATGTGATTAATTAACCATTTTCTATCTTTGGGAAACAACTGTATATTTTCCCACAAGTTTATAATCATTTCTTTAGTAATCATGAAACCTTACTTGTTGCAATATTTCGACATTGAATTTTTTTTTTTTTTATTTAAGAACAATATAGAGAAATGATATAAATATATTACGTAAATAATTCCTACTCACTTGCGATTATCGATTAATCATTATGCACTTGTTTATATAAAAATTATCGTCAAAACAAAAAGGTCACATCAACAGAAAACCATTTAGAGGGCAATGCTACAAAAAATACGATGAAAATATGTATTCAGGAAATAACACATATGGAGATGAATGTATCAAATAAAAATAAATAGAAAACGCAGGGTCACTAATTAGCCTATACCTAATCATCCTAGTTCAGAATTACCGCTGACCACTCTTGTTCGGGGAGGATCCACTACCCACAATGCAACAGAACAGTTGCGGTACCATCATGACCGAACGTTAACGCATTTTGATGTGCATGTTAAATATTTATTAAATAATGGTGTCCCAAATCACCCGATCTCGACCCTTTGGACTTTTTTGTAGGGTATATTAAAGAACAGATCTATATAAAACCAGTAAAAAAACTTGTAGAAAAATATCGTCGGATTCAAGGAACTGTAGCGACAAAAAAATGCAGGTAGGTATAAATGGAGAGGAATGGAAGTGGAGGTGACAAATTCGCACCACTTCTACAATTTTTATTTATATTTCCATTGTACAAACATTAATGATATTTATTCAAGATATTATGAAGAACGCGAGCGGATATAGAAATCCGCAGTACACAGGCCTGTCGGTCCATTGTACATTCGCGACGTATAAAATCCCTTAGAAGAGACGGCAGTCTGTTCCAATGTAAATCTGATAGTTCCTCTGGATGAAAGAGTTGCCTCTCGAGGTGCCTATACCTTGACGCTTCTAGTGGAGCGCAACTGCATAGGGTATGAGTGATGATTTCATCCTCCACTCCGCACATACGATAAATAGGTGTTTGTTCAGAGGACAGTGCTCTGTTATTAGACCCACCATCTATCTCATTTTTTTCTCTATCGAGCCCAAGCAACCACTTTACGGTAGAGACAGCCGAAGGCCCCTTTATGTGGAGCCTCGAATGCCTCATTCCGTGGGCCTGAGCCCAATAGTTGTTGAACAGTGTCGCAGCCTAGTCTCGCAGTTCTCAATGCATCAGACTCCTTGGCAGACCGAAGGCTGGCTCAGAGCCAGGGAAGGAAGTTTTCGCTCCATCTCCCGCTAGACGATCTGCTTTCCTTTACATCACTGTGTCGGGGCACCCATATGCATTCACAGAGCTCAGTCAAAATATTTCGACAGTTAAGCACCAGCCTAGAGGTCACCTGGTTTGATGCAAGAGACCTCAGAGCCATCTGGCTGTCGCTACATATATAAATATGTTTGTCTGTGAAACCTCTGCTGAGATATTCACTTCCGCACAGTAGTATGACATATACTTCTGCTTGGAACACACTGGGGTACCTACCAAGTGGCATCAATATACGAGCCCTTGATTTGCATCCGTATATGCCTGCGCCCGTTCCCTCCTGAGTCTGGGATCCGCCTGTACACCAATCCAGACCACCGGGACTCAAGATATGCGATTTACCACGTTCCCAAACTAGGGAATACGACAGTATATGGAATTGTGAAAAAGTAGACGGGGAGGCACCGGTCATCACCTGATTGAGCGATAACCTGGATCCTTGCCGATAGAGCCTGAGCCTTTGTGTGCCCTAGCCCTTGGCCCGTCGTCTTCAACATTCTATTTTTGAACAGTTTGTTTTTCCTGCTTTCCTAGTTTCAAGCTCCACTTCAACGTGCAAGGGCGTGAGCCCAAGGGCCTCCATCGCAATCGTAGGAGTGGTCCTGATTGCACCTGTTATACACGCTAGTCTTTGAACTTGGCATAGGCAAGCCTAGTAATAATAATAATATTCAAGATATTAGTTCTTGTTATAAAGCTAGAAGCATGGGAAATTCAACATTTTGTTTCTGGTTAAATAAATAGTAGGACTATCAATTTTAATATGCACTGAGTTAAATAATAAACTTAACAAACTTAATATTCTTCAATGTTTAAGTAAAGAATTTTTAGTGATTGACAAATATCTGA
This sequence comes from Rutpela maculata, assembly GCA_936432065.2. Classification (NCBI taxonomy): domain Eukaryota; kingdom Metazoa; phylum Arthropoda; class Insecta; order Coleoptera; family Cerambycidae; genus Rutpela; species Rutpela maculata. The sequence continues at coordinate 324,061,928 of OW386285.2, read as the reverse complement.
GTTTGATATTACTACTAAATAGAAATTTCTAAGTCATAAAGCTTATAAAATTGACCATTTTTAAACAAAAAAAAAATGCAGTGGCCCAGAGTTTGACCCTTGTAATACTCTTAAAGGTACGATATCCAAATCCGAGTTGTGATCAAAATTAACACTTTAAATATAAAATACGAATGTTACATTCCAACAATTCATTATACATTCGTATACCTACTTATTTTTGAACTTCCGCCAATTGAATCGCAAATTAGATTCAATTTTTTGCGACTGGAAGCGAGTTCCAGCTACTAGCAACTACAACAGTAAGTTAAACAAAAAAAAACTCTACGAATCTACGAATACCAATGTTGAAGCAAGGAATTTTATGTGAATGGCAAACATCTAAAAAAATATATAACAACTAAATAGCAATTTCTTGGTCATAAGCTTATAATATCGACTCATCAAGGTCATTTATTAATAGAAAAGTAGCAGTGGTCCAATATTTGACCCTTGCGATAGTCCCTAAAATACAACATACAAGTCCTTCTAGTGATCATTGTGCAATCTGCTTGTAGATGTTATCTATATAATGACAGGAGAATATAATGATTCATATGATCAAAGGCCTTAGCGAAGTCGGTATAAATCACATCAACTTCCCTGACAGTATTAGGGATGTACTAAGTTACAAAACGTAAATTAGACATAATTTTACTTCCACATCCAGTGGAAGTATAGTAACGACAAAAAATTTTTAAAAATTTTTATTGTTCAAATAGGCTTAAAATGTCATTAAACCGCGAGATTTTAAGTTTGAGCGAAAAAAAATGTTCTGTCTGTCGGTCTGTCTGTCTGTCTGTCTGTCTGTCTGTCTGTCTGTCTGTCTGTCTGTCTGTCTGTCTGTCTGTCTGTCTGTCTGTCTGTCTGTCTGTCTGTCTGTCTGTCTGTCTGTCTGTCTGTCTGTCTGTCTGTCTGTCTGTCTGTCTGTCTGTCTGTCTGTCTGTCTGTCTGTCTGTCTGTCTGTCTGTCTGTCTGTCTGTCTGTCTGTCTGTCTGTCTGTCTGTCTGTCTGTCTGTCTGTCTGTCTGTCTGTCTGTCTGTCTGTCTGTCTGTCTGTCTGTCTGTCTGTCTGTCTGTCTGTCTGTCTGTCTGTCTGTCTGTCTGTCTGTCTGTCTGTCTGTCTGTCTGTCTGTCTGTCTGTCTGTCTGTCTGTCTGTCTGTCTGTCTGTCTGTCTGTCTGTCTGTCTGTCTGTCTGTCTGTCTGTCTGTCTGTCTGTCTGTCTGTCTGTCTGTCTGTCTGTCTGTCTGTCTGTCTGTCTGTCTGTCTGTCTGTCTGTCTGTCTGTCTGTCTGTCTGTCTGTCTGTCTGTCTGTCTGTCTGTCTGTCTGTCTGTCTGTCTGTCTGTCTGTCTGTCTGTCTGTCTGTCTGTCTGTCTGTCTGTCTGTCTGTCTGTCTGTCTGTCTGTCTGTCTGTCTGTCTGTCTGTCTGTCTGTCTGTCTGTCTGTCTGTCTGTCTGTCTGTCTGTCTGTCTGTCTGTCTGTCTGTCTGTCGGCCTGTCTGTCTGTCGGCCTGTCTGTCTGTCGGTCTGTCTGTAACTTTTTTTGTGCGCACGTCTACTGTGGAACCGTTTAAGATATTGACTTGAAATTTGGTACACGTATGTACTTTAACGAGATCTGGAAATAGATTATATTTTAATGTTTTTTCGACGAAGGTGGGTAAATTGGGGTAAATTTGGGGTAAATGGGTAAATCAAGCAGGTAAGAGTCGATAAAATTGGTATTTAGTATATACAAGAGAAGCTAGGGTCTCAAAAAATTTTTTGACATTAGCCACCCCCATTACCACCCCCACCCCCTTATTAAAGGGGATGAAAAAAAAATTGCGATTTAGTGTATGTACAAGAACCAGAAACCTCAAAATATTTTTTTACTTCATCCACCCCCCCTATCACCACCCCACCCCACTACCGATGTGGGGTATCGTTTTATGTGTTTTTGGGGTAGAGGATTTCAAATATTATATTATTAAAGTTCCATAAACAATTATTTCCACATACAAAGTTTTTTCGTTGTGAGTGACTTGGATAGAGAATCTGGATGTGGAAGTAGTGATTCCTTGGGCAGCGGTTTCTATCCATAAATCCATCTTGTGATACAGATATAGTTTCTCAATGAAAAATATGTGATGTTATATGGATATTTCGACATTTTGCAAAATTAGAAACTACGGTAATAATAACTACCATAAATATCTAAATAGGTTATCTTGCCATCTTTTAGAACCAGACAAATTTTAAGTTTCAAGTCAGAAATGTAGTGGTAGGCAAAATAGCATTAGGTTTTATTAAAAGGGGCGACATGATCATGGCCAGGCGTCATTTTCTTTGGCTTACCGCATGATAAATAGATACATTACACTCTAACATTTAAGTAAAACACCAAGAAAATATTCGTTTGTTTTCTTGGGGTTGTCGGCCTGATCACAAAAATAATCACAGCTCTGAATTGTAAAAGAGGTTAATAGACACTTGTGTGACAAACTCGTAGAAAGTAGTGATTTTTAACTTTCTAGA